>OW679201.1:12648615-12749324 GCA_940337035.1 Agriotes lineatus
TGCCGAATCCTGTTTGAGGCTATTGCCCACAAAGAGGGTTAGATATTAGCAAATAACCCCAAAAAAGTTTACTTTAAAAAGCAAATTACCTATTGAATTTCTTTTCTTTAAATTGCGAAAATAAATAATATTTTTAATTAACCATTATTCAAACAAAGAAAACACCTGTTTTTTAGCATCTTTTATTAAATCAAGAAGTAGTGTAAGTCAATGAGACGGTTGATATTGCTTAGTTCTAACAATTTGTTTAATATTCTGTGCAGTTTCGATCAATGCACATCGTAAGTCGTGCTGCAAGTTCAATCGGTTTCTTGCTTTTGTTTTCATTGTCACCATTGTCGAAAATGCACTTTCACATCCGAAAGTTGTGGAGAATAGGATCAGTATTTTCAATGCTTTTTCAGATAATAATGGATACTCGCTGCTAATCTTTCGCCAAAATGCTGTTGTGTGTTTTCGAAATCTATTTTTAGTGTGTTGTCTTCGTGAAGTCCAAGGAATTGTGCTTTGGCTTCAATTTCAGTATCTGGAAATATTCCTTCATCCACTGCAAAGGGTTTTAGCCAAGCATTTACTTGACGATTTTCTAAATCGGGAAAATAATTGCTGATAGAATGTGCTACTTATGACAAGTGGAGAGTTATTTCATCTGTGAATGAGCATTTTTCATTTCTTGCGCCGAGCAGCATTGTTAGTTCTGGAAACATTGAAACGTCCTCAACTCCAGTTCTGCGTTGGTAAAGCTGCAATTTGTGAAGAAAACTTGCAACCTTATCTTGAGCTGTTAAAATATTCGTCATATTCCCTTGCAAGCTGAGGTTAAGCGTATTTATTTCTTCGAAGAAATCCGAAAAATATGCTAGTTTGAAAATACAAAATAAATTATCTGTTATTTTGGCGTGTAACTCTTTCTCATTATGCACGCGGCGCTGCGTCGCAGGATTGTATTCGTATTTGAAAATTTTTGGTAATAATATAATAATTGATTATCTAATAAACGATGATCCAATCCCTGTGTTTGCCCCTCAGAACATCCCATTTTTCCCCATAGGGGGTAATTACCTCCAGATTGGGAACCACTGCTCTACAATATCAACAAAACTTTCGGCCATTAGTTTGAAGATCTTATCCATAAAGGCGTCAACCACTTTTTGGACGGTGCTTTCGTCCTTATCACTGTTTTGCGATGAAGTTGTACGATCGCAACTGTTTCCAAATTATTAAATTAATAAAAATAGACCTACTATGCTCATAAAACCACCAAAACTAGAATAACCAAACCAATGAGACATAATTTAATGTGATACAATTAGTATCATCACAATGCTTAACGGTAATCACTCCATTAAAAGTATACTTTTAATATACTTTTTCATATAAAAGTTGCTGATCTAAATTCCATTAACAGAGAAGTTGAAAGAAAAAACGATGAAGGAGAACTGAACAGACTCAAGATAATTGTCAATGACAGTGTAACTATAGAGGAAGTTGATGTAGAAAACACATTAAGAACATCTCTGAAACTTCTTTGTGGCGTGAATTCATAATTCATTTTCTTATATGGGTATTTCGCCACTCTGCAAATTAAAATATTAAATAACGAAAATATTAACAACGAAAGTTTCGAGGGACAATCTGCCCTCGTTATCAACGAATAACAATTAAAACTAACAAGAACTTATCTTTTTTTCACTGGAAGAAAAAACGACCAACCTCCAATGAATTTTCTGACATTGACGTTTGTTGATATCTGTACCTACTTGATCTCATCTTTAAGAATCGATAGCCAACTATTGTCTAAAAATATTGAGAAAGACGACACGCATTTTTCTTCGTTAAGTAAAATGTATGCCGTTTCCTTAATTTTTCGCCTAGTTGACATCGATTCTTTAGACAAGATCTTTGTGTTGTCCCATTGTATTTTATGGTTTTCATCCCAAGCATGTTCTGCCAGCTTAGACTTATTGAATTGATACGTTTTCAACATATTTTTATGTTCTTTAACTCTTACTGCTAAAGGCCTGGATGTTTCACCGATATAATATTTCCCGCATTCACAGGGAATACTATATATACAATTCCTTGAATGCTGTTCTTCGTTGAACGGTTTAGTTTTTGTAAGAACTGACCGTAAAGTATTCATCGTTTTGAATACCGTCCTAACATTGAATCTATTTCCAATTCGTCTAATTTTGTCAGATTTGCCTGGAATATATGGTATAGTAAGAGTATTATATTTTTGAGTGTCATTCCTTTGTATGTGTGTGGCATTGCTTCGTGTATTGAAAATGTTCCGAACAAGAGTCTCTGGATAGCCATTATCTTGTAAAACATTAATAATAAATTCTTTCTCTTTTTTGAAAATTGTATCATTAGAGCAAACAACTTTGGCTCTGTCGTAAAGACTTTTTACAACGCCTGTCTTTATGTTTTTGTGATGGTTAGAATTAAAATGTAAGTACCTATTAGTATTGGTTTTCTTACGGTATACTGATGTTTCAAAAGTATTTATTGTGCGTGTGATTAGTGTATCAAGAAAGGGTAACTGATTGTTTTGCTCTGTTTCTAATGTGAATTTGATGGAGGTTTCTTTACTGTTAATATGTTCAAGAAATTTGTCCACCTCATCTATATCATGAGGCCAAATTGCAAAAACATCATCGACATATCTCCACCAAACTACTGGTTTGTTGGTGTACGTGTAGACATGTTGTTGTTCAGTCTTCCATAAAAATGTTACTAACAATGGGAGATAAAGGTGAACCCATTGCCATCCCGAAATCTTGTTGGTAAAATTCATTGTTTAGTTGAAAGTATGTCGTTTTAATGCATAGTGTTAAAAGTTCCATAATGGTACCAACGTTTAATGTTGTTCGTGTATGTAATGTGTTATCGTTTTGTAGCTTATGTTTAATGATGTTGAGTGTTTTGTCTACTGGAACATTAGTGAAGAGACTAACTACATCGAAACTAACCATTAAGTGTTGTGTGTTTATGTTTGCTTCTTTAAGTTTTTCAAGGAAATGGGGCGTGTTCTTTATATACGTGTCTGTATTTCCTGATATAGGAGTCAGTATCTTAAGTAAATATTTAGCTAAACTGTGACAAGGAGAACCTATAGAACTAACTATTGGCCTAAGTGGTACATTTGGTTTGTGTATCTTTGGTAATCCATAAAAATGTGGTGGTTTACTGTAGTGTGGTGTTAGCGTACGTCTTACAAAATCTGTAAATTGTTCTCTGTGTTTGTAAAGTGTTCTGTATATTTTTGTTTCTATTGTATGTGTTGGATCTTTATTTAGTTTAGTGTATTGTCCCTCACTAATTAGTGTTAAAAGTTTTTCGTTGTATGTGGTTGTGTCAAGTACTACTGTGGCGTTGCCTTTGTCTGCAGGTAGAATTTTAATTGTGTTATCGGTTTTTAGTGTGTGTAGTGAATGTTTTTCTTGTTTGGATATATTTTGTCTGATTGTGTAAGGTCGTTCTAGTATGATTTTGTTTCTAATTCTGTATTCCTGTCTAATGTCTTCTGGAAGTTTTTGACAAGTCTCTTCTATAGCTGTAACTAAATCAAGTTTATTAATTCGTTTTGGCGCCACTGCGTAGTTGAGCCCTTTGCCAAGAACTAATTTGTCAGTGGCGTTTAGTTCTTTAGAAGACAGATTAACTACAGTTTTATTTAAAAAAGTGTCACTGTTCTTTAGTGTATTTAGTTCAGTTGTGTGTTTTTCTTGTATGAGGTGTTGGTACTTTTTTAAATGTGTACGTTTTTGCTCTGTGTGTGTTTTGTTGTAGGTATTACTAATAGAGTTGTACATACGATTGAAATCGTCTTCCCGTACATCCCTTTGCATAACCTGTTCCAGTTTGTTTATGTCAGAAAATTCATTGGAGGTTGGTCGTTTTTTCTTCCAGTGAAAAAAAGATAAGTTCTTGTTAGTTTTAATTGTTATTCGTTGATAACGAGGGCAGATTGTCCCTCGAAACGTTCGTTGTTAATATTTTCGTTATTTAATATTTTAATTTGCAGAGTGGCGAAATACCCATATAAGAAAATGAATTACACATTAAGAACGCCAATGAACAGAAAATCACCAGGTCAAAACTGAATTCGCAATAAACTATTAAAATACACAAGACATGTTTTGAGACCAGTAGTAGAAAAATCGCTGGGATATAAAAAATCAATGTTTTATGCTCTATCGATCTATAAAAATAATTCGATTATTCTATTAAAACCAAGGAAAACCTACAGGGTGATACTAAAATGGCAGAAAAACTACATGTGGGGATATTTTTCGTAAAGTTCTGAGTCGAAAATACTAAAATGTTGAATTGGTCTTCATAAGCCGTCATGAGCGGTAGATAATAGTTCAACTTTTTTCCACACGCGTGAAAAATAAGCACGCTAACACGAGTTGTCTAAGATTTTTTAATATTTCATTAAATATTCAAATCCAAGCCTATTTTGTATAGAATTTTATTTGCCTTCATTTTAGTCAAGTGCTTTGGTCAGTTCTGGTAACTAAGGAAACGTCTATTTAAAATCGTTCATTCCTAAATTAAAAGCAAAGTGTCATTTTTTTTACTGAGGAAAAAAAGTGACAGTTGACACACTTAATTAATTTAAAAAAGCCTACTTTTTTAAATGAAATTTTAAAAAAACATTTTTTCCACTACTTTTGTTAATGTTGTTTATTATATCAATATAATGTAAAGACCAACATAAACCATACTTACAATATGAAAGACGGCAACTTCTTGTTTATAAAACATATTGATGTTTACAGTTGATCATTCTGCTGGTAGTGTTTGTTGATAAATTATTTACCTTGATGTTAGAAATGAATTTTATATCGGAAAATTGTAGAATACCATACCAGCTAAGTTATAATTTGTGCTGTCATTTTGTAACGCCGACAACTGCTTAATATGTCAAAATCAAATAAAATTTTTACATGTCTAATGATTATAGTGATTATTCAACACTATAATGAACGAACCAATGACAATTGTTCAGTTTGTCAGAAACGACCAATCAAAATTGACTGTCTTTGAAAACACCTAATGTCGCAGTGTTTTCACGCGAGCCTGATTGGTTTCAATGATTTCAACTTAGTGAGTAGCCTAGTATTGATTCAATAGTAGAAAACGTTAAAAATGTGTGCTGTTGAACACGGTAAAAGTTATATACCCATATTGTTGAATAATCTTTCCAAATACCACTCAAGGTAAAATTTTTTAAGAGAATTGTTTTCGTTAACATGCGAATTATTGCAAATTCCACTCGACAATAATTTGCATGTGAACGAAGGAAATCCTCAAAAAAATTTCACCTTTTGTGGTACTGCCCTTGATAATCCGTTCTATGAGGATTTCAAAAGAGTTTTGAGAATAAATTGTAATGGCAATATAATATTCCAGATAGATAGTATCTAAACTATTTTTTGTTCAAACGGCAGTAAAATGTGACATTATACTGCTTGATTGATGATGCTAAACTGTCACATAAAACACTTTATCTGCCGCTTCTTCGAATTTTGTTCACAAAGTTGTATATAATTTGTTATATAAACGTTTGAAAAAAAATACTATATCTTATTCGGAACAAAAGTATCTTTATATACTTTTGCTCCTAATAACATAATATACTATTATTTAGATTTATACATTTCTTAAATTCTTAATTTCAATGAACAATTTTAAAGCCTCTAAAATTATGATAGCAATTAATAACATTTGAAGCATTTCAAACATTATTTTATAAAATATTCTATAATGTGCTAGTTTAATTTTTCCAAATTGTATGAATAGCATTGACTTTGAGTTAATAATTTGTAAAAATGTTATTAAAAATAGTATTAGCCTTGATTGAAACATAAAATGTAATCAGATCAGGCTTAGAAATAATGAATAACAATTGAAGATGAATGAAAACAAAAGAAGAAGGAGGGAAGCGAAGCCATGCTGTGAGGTGTGTTATTTTGGCTTCCCCACAAATAATCCATTCAAAAGCGAATAAATACCCATTTTTCCCAATTCTGTGTTTTATAATTAGTTTTTTGGGTAGGCTGTAGAGAGTTTGCTTTGATTCGTTGCACCTCTGCAGGAGTTTTAAAAGTGTTGCATTGTACGTGAAGTGGTAGTTGTGTTCCTGTGGCACTTTTTGGAGCTGATGCGAGGCTAGTAGAGCCCTGGAGGCGGGTAGGAGGCAACGACATTCGTGCTGAGCTGTTCAAATAGTTTGGACATACAGTACGACGAAGCCTGAGTAATTTGAAATTGAAGGTAAGCAACATTAGAGGGCCGTATGCAGGAAAGTCATCTAGGATATAGTGGAAGCAACAGGAAAATTTTGAAGAAATGGAAGTCACAGCAGCTGTTAAGGAGCCCACGGTAAACTTCAGAATAAAATACTACTCCGAGAACAACTCTTCAGAAAGCGCTTTGAATAATGTGAACACAGTTCACTCTAACATCATATACATATTAATGCTCGGCTTCTTGGGGTTGGTGTGTTAATCAGAGCACTGGAGCGGAGATTGCTTAAGCGTAATTTTATTTAATTGATTTAGATATGTATTTTACAATAATTCCAGACTAAGTGACTAGGGTGCGTGATTAGGCGCTGGTGAGGGTGCTGGTGGTTCTTATTCCTCTATGGATCGGTGATTCCAGGCTCGGTGTTGGCAAGGGCTGGAAGAAGCGCTCGACCAAGGGGCGTGGACTATAAAGATAAAAATAAAAATCCCAGGTCCGACGAACGAGGGTTTTGCCTTGACTGGAATATTGCGGAGGAGAAGCTTGGTTTGGCCTTTCCGTGCTGGAGTAGCTTCGGAGTGACCAGGGATGCTCGTCCGTTAAAGATGTTAGCGTACTTTGGGCGAACTTATGGAGGTTAGGCCATAGAGACGGCTGTCAGGCACATAGGCGAACAGGAATGGTTTAACCATAGAAAGAATGCCAAAGCTTTAGGTCTTAAAACTAGGCTGTCAGAGCTCTTAGGTGAACAGAAAGAGTTCGGACAGGGAGCTTGGCTGGCTTTTGCTTCTGAGCCTTGGTGTACCAGGTAAAGTTTATAAATTCGTGTTACTTGGAATTGATCAGTTATAGAAAACGTTGCGTCATTCGACGGTTTATATTGCTTCGAGAAATGGCTCCGTTCCAACCGTTAGCTGGTGTCATATGTAACCAGAGCTGTTGTGTTCTCCTGATGCGGGTGGCTAAATTTTATTACCATCCAGATTTAGACAAGTCGTGCTCTTATCAACCGCGCGTGGAAAGGCGGACAGATTCAATAAATTATACCAACCCTAAAATAAGATCCTGCTTTCTAGCAAAAATGTATAGAATTAGAGACTATACATATCTTTTAGGTATACTTCTGATGTGGTAGACTCTCAGGAGGGCCACTAAAAAAATATTTGAGAACCATATATAACAACCACTACTGGATAAGATGAAGACAGAAACCTGTGGATAGATGTTGTCAACACGTGCCTTCGATCGCCTTAGATCATGTAATTTTGCCAATTTTATTATTATAATATCTATTTGGCCACTACTCCCCTGCAGAGAAGAAGAATAGCAAACCATATACAAAATTTACAAGAGATGATGTCAAAACGAAATGAAGCATCAAAAGAAGCAGAACTTAACATGACTCGATAAAATTAAAATTCTATCCAACCTACCGCTGAATGGCTGAATCATAACTTTTCACTCAATGCAACGTACATTGAACCTACGTATAATAGGACCGTTTTGGACTAATGAAGATGTTCCTATAATTTCCACTTTGCAATGCCACCAATAATCTAAATGCAAACTGTTTTGTTTTGTTGAAATTTTATTAAAACACTATTACCTTGATCAACATTTTAGAGTTTTAAAGTTATTTCGGTGGTAGAACCACAAATTACGCTTAACTACGAGCAAACACATTACTTCTATATTAAAATGCAAAATAGACAAAAACTTCAATTTTGTTTGTATGCGTCAGCAGAATACATGAAAGGAACATGAAACGATTAAAATGTAAAATGTTTATAGCTACAAAATTTAATGGGCACGTCGCAGCGAAAACCCATAATTTTATTCGGCCAATTAAACCTTCATTATTAATGGAATACTTACATTTTCAGTCCAGGTTTGAGCTGAAGACATTTTTAAATTGGCTTAATATCGGTAATCACTATGTTTAAACTGTAAATAACAATTACAGAAATTATTGGGCATAAATATATATATAACAATGAGTTACATTCTAAATTATTTATTTTATGAGAATTTACGCTACCTATCTGGTAACTTCGTAATACCTTCAACATAGAATAATTTTAACTGAGTGTCTAGAGAATTGTCTGCCCAATTGTCTTCAAATTTGATTTCTGCCAGTGCTTCTCTTCAAACGAGTGGCAATAGCTAGAGGATAAATCCGAACTGTGAGGAGGATGTGGAAGATCCCCCCCCCCCCCCTTCAATTCGGTGAGCGTATTTTGAGTCAAAATGACGGTATGGTGTTTAGCACTGTGAAGCACGAGTTGAAAGCTTTTATTGACTGAGTTTCTGGCTTAATTCGAATAGACGTATAATAAATAGCGTTCATTGTTCCGTACTGTATAAAATAATCAATGTGTACCGCATCTTTACATTATTTTGGAGACTTAATTTCTTTGTCTATTAAGCACATTTACAAAATTTGCTACTTCCTGTAGTAGCTGATTAAAAACTGTACACACAAGTGTAATTATTCTTGCAAAAATAACTCCGGCTGTCGCTTATTACACCAGACAATTAATCATCAACGGAGAGGTCACACGTTGCAAATTAATTGAAAAACTGTAATTACAATTTCAAATTTTGTTTACATCCAGATACCTCCATGCTTGAACCAAGAGCAGCCGCATAAAAATAATTGTAATCGACGCTAAACGAACTTTATGTTTATCAGAGCGCCGCTAATTGGACTGTTTTTGCTTGTAAATCCAAATTGTTGTGCAACGCACAGACTGCACGCTTTTTGCGCGTTCGTGTTATATAATTTCGAGACGATTTTGTTTAGAAACATGGAACCAGCTGAGATGCTTCTGAAAATCGATCCAATGCTGAAAAATGTATTTATACTAAATTCTAATAATACAAACGGGGTTACAGTGGCACGAGGGTTCCGAGAAATGGTAATCGCGTCCTATTATCAACTAATAACGAAGTGGAATATTACGTTTCCACATTCTATTTCCGTGTTTACAGGTTTCCGTTTTATTTAACCAAAAATATATTCGTTCAGCGGAACCAGAAAATATCAAGCGATTTAAACTTCCGTCTTTATTATTCAAGGCTGGAGTTGGGACATGGGAATGAGTAAGGTGATTCGTTTGGTTTTGAAGTTACACAGTTTTATAATTTTAAATGTCACTGTCAGTGCGTTTATATGAAATAAAACAGCAAATACAGAAAAAATAGAACGATCAAAAGTAGACATAGCTGTCGTGTCAGAGACTACAAAGAAAGGAGGAGGAATAAAAAACTTCGCAATTACATCCACAAATACAGCGGCATAGACAAACATTGTAGATCGAAGAAAAGTGTGTCCATCGCAATAATGAGCAAACTAAAATCTAGCATAAAAAATTGGAACTGCATTTCCTACAAGTTGAAATGAAGATCAAAAGTTATGATATCGTCAACATAGCCAATTACCC
This sequence comes from Agriotes lineatus, assembly GCA_940337035.1. NCBI lineage: Eukaryota > Metazoa > Arthropoda > Insecta > Coleoptera > Elateridae > Agriotes > Agriotes lineatus. Next base: position 12,658,320 of record OW679201.1, read on the forward strand.
TCTCATTGATGAGGCAACAAGCGTGGAGACTTCTACGGTTATTTGATAACAATTCTGGATAAACTTGAGTACTCGTTTATTGGGGACTTCAATGGTAGAATTGGCAAGCAACGGAAAAGTAGTATGGAGTATAGTAGGTACTTTGGAGAGCCAGTACTTAATAATATTTAATGGGAAAGACATATGGAACTCTGAAAATATGGAATGGATTCATTAAACAAAAGCAAATATATCGGTTTATTTGGATACAACCAACAAGGAAACTAAAATCCATAATCGATTACGTAATTCGAAACAGCAGAACGTCATTAAATTAGAAGAAACTCCAGTATACAGAGTAAAATGTGCGTCTAATCATTTTGTACGTTACAACCAGGAAAAGAAGAAAGAAATAAATAAATACGACCCCCTCCCTCTTTCCACGTATCAGTTTGATATGCTTCAAGATCCATCAGTCCTACTGCTATACAGACTTAGACTAGTTAAAAAATAAAATTTAAAGGAAGCAAAACCAATGGAGAGAATTGGTGGAATTATTATAATTGTTCTTTATTCCGGAATAAAATACCAAGCAATTTTAGGAAGGAGATAATCATCAATGTTTACAAAAAATAGAATAACAACTAGACCAATTACTGAGGAATCATTGTCTTAAGCTTAATAGATCGAATTGCTGGTCAAATCTTAAAAAAGCAGACTCGAAGAAGATATGGAAGAAGTAGAAGAGCAAAGTAGTTTTCGAGTAGGCATATACAGTGTTGATAACATTTTCAGCATACCAGTAATCGACAAGAGACTCGTACATAATCTTGAAACTCATCTTTTGTATATTTACTTACACAAAGCATACAATAGCGTTCTACTCTCAAAGCTTTGGTAAGCAATGAAAAAGCTATAAATCACTTTTATACACAGAGTATCAGTTCTGTCAAAGTTGGACAACGGTAACTTCCGAAATCAGCAAACGATTACGACAAAGATGTTACACAGCTCCCACTTTATTTATAATTTACCTGAATGAAGTTCTCAGACAATGGATAGTGAGAGAATATGGGGATAAAATAATCTACGATGCGCCTTTATCCCTATTTTTTGCCGAGAACATGACTTGGTATATTCTCTGAAGATTGATGACGCTTCGTGCAGGTTGAGAAAACGTGAAGAGGAGTATAGGAAATGGGGCTTAAAAATCAACTTTAGTAAAACTGAATATATACTGGTAGAAGGAATAGGTAGATATTTGGTGATGGAAGATAGAATTGTGGTAGGTGAAAGGACTTACGATAATGATGCTGCAAAGATTCCACGCTATTTGATATTTACCTAAATGATATGCTCATCTGCTCATAGAATGGAAAGTGCGGAAATATGGAGACAAACATAAATGATGACGTTATTTTCTCTTTACTCATTCCTGACCACTAAACCATATTCACTGAAGATGACGATGAAGCTGAGTAAACTTGACGAGCAGTATAGGAAACTACACATAAACTCTATGAAACCTGAAAATATAACGGTAGGACGAATAGGTAGAGATTTGGCGATGGATGATGGAACTGTGGTAAAGCTGGAAGGGGTGACGACAAAGATGCTGCATAGCTCCAACGCAGTTTGAAATTTACCTGAATTAAATGCTCGTAGAATGGAAACTGTCGAAATATGGGGACAAAAATGAGTGACGGCGTGTTTTTCTACCTACTCGTTGCTGATGATCAAGTCATATTTGCTGAAGATAAAGGCTAAGTTGGGGAAAGTTGACGAGGAGTAGAGAACGGCTAAAGCAAGGATGCTGCATACCTCTCGCTCTATTTGAAATTTGCTTAAATGCAGTTCCCTTAGAATGAAAAGTGTCGAAATATAAAAATAAAAATAAGTGAAAAAGTACTTTTTTCTTACTCGTAGCTGATAACCAAGAAGAAGAAGTTAAAAAAACTTGACGAGGAAAATAGTGTAAGGGGACTATTCATAAACTTCATGAAACACGCATCTATGGTAAAGTTGGAAGGATGCTATATAGCTCCCACGTTATTTAAAATGTGCCTGAGTGAAGATCTCATAGAATGGAAAGTGTGGAAATATGATAAAAATAAGTGACGATGATATTTTTCTCCTACTCCTTGCTGACGACCAAGTCATATTCTCTGAAGATGAAGATGAAGTTGAGGAAACTTGACGTGAAGTATAGGAAAAGGGAACTAGACATAAACTGTATGAAAACTGAAAATGTGGTGGTAGGAGAATAATGTAGATATTTGGTGATGAAAGATGGGACTGTCGTAAAGGTGAAAAGGACAACGACAAAAATGCTGTATAGCTTTCACGCTATTTAATTTTTGCCTGAATGGTGCTCATAGAATGGAAAGTGTGGAAGTGTGGACACAAACATAAGCGACGACGTGCTTCCGTCTCTACTCGTTGCTGATGACCAACTCATATTTTCTGAAGATAGAAATGAAGTTGAGGAAAATTTACGAGGAATAAAAAATAGGGACTACACATAAACTTTAGGAGGAATCAGTAGAAATTTAGTGATGGATGATGAAACTATAGTAACGGTGGAAGGGGTAACGACAAGGATACTGTAGAGCTCCAAAGCTAGTTGAAATTTACCTGAATGAAATGTTCGTAGAATGGAAACAAAAATAAATGACAGAGTTTTCTTCCTATTCTTTGCTGATTATCAAGTCATATTCGCTGAAGATGAAGGCTAAGTTGGGAACCTTGACGAGGAGTATAAGAAGAGGGCACTAAACATAAACTGTATGAAAATTTAAAATGTGGTGGTGGGAGAAATATGTAGATATTTGGTGATGAAAGATGGGACTGTCGTAAAGGTGAAAAGGCCAACGACAAAAATGCTGTATAGCTTCCACGTTATTTAAATTTTGCCTGAATGGTGCTCATAGATTGGAAAGTGTGGAAGTGTGGACACAAACAATAGCGACGACGTGCTTTTCTCTCTACTCGTTGCTGATGACCAAGTCATATTTGCTGAACGTAGAGATGAAGTTGAGGGAAATTTACGAGAAATAAGAAATAGGGACTACACATAAACTTTAGGAGGAATCAGTAAAAAGTTAGTAATGAATGATGAAACTATAGTAAAGGTGGAAGGGGTAACCACAAGGATGCTGTATAGCTCCATAGCTATTTGGAATTTACCTGAATGAAATGCTCGTAAAATGGAAACTCGAAATATGGGAACAAAAATAAGGGACGACGAGTTTTTCTTCCTATTCGTAGCTGATGACCAAGAAGATGAAGTTGAAGAAACTTGACTCAGAAAATAGGTTAAGGAGACTATTCATAAACATTACGAAAACTAAAAATATGCTTCGATGATGGAACATGGATCTATGGTAAAGTTAGAAGGATGCTGTATAGCTCCCACGCTATTGAAAATATGCATGAGTGAAGCACTCATAGAATGAAAAGTGTGGAATATGGCGACGAAATTAAGTCCCTACTCCTTGCTGACGATCAAGTCTTATTCGCTTAAGATGAGGATGAAGTTGAGGAAACTAAACATAAACTCTATGAAAACTAAAAATGTGCTGGTAGGAGGAATATGTAGAGATTTTGTGATAAAAGATGGGACTGTCGTAAAGGTGGAAAGTGCAATGACAAAGACGGTGTATAGCTTGCAAGCTATTTAAATTTTTTCTGAACGGTGCTCGTAGAATGGAAAGTGTGGAAATATGGACACCAACATAACTGACGTTCTTCTCTTTCTACTCGGTGCTGATGACCAAGTCACATTTGCTGAACTTAACGATGAAGTTGAGGAAAATTTACGAGGAATATGAAATAGGGACTACACATAAACTTTAGGAGGAATCAGTAGAAATTTGGTGACAGATGGTGAAACTATAGTAAATAGTAAAGGATGCTGTATAGCTCCTAAGATATTTGAAATTTACCTGAATGAAATGTTCGAAGAATGGAAACTGTCGAAATATGGAGACAAAAATAAGTGACGATGAGTTTTTCTTCCTACTCGTTGCTGATGATCAAGTCATATTCACTGAAAATTAAGATGCAATGGAGAAAACTTGACGAGGAGTATAAGAAAAGCGGACTACACATAAATTATATAGAAACTGAAAACACAGTGGCAGAATGAATAAGTACGGATTTACCAATGGATGATGGAACTTTGGTAAAGGTGGAAACAGCTGCGACAAGGATGGCTATCACGCTAGTTGAAATTTACCTAAATGTCATGCCTGTAGTAAGGGGACAAAAATAAGTGACAACGTAATTTTTCCCTACTTGTTGCTAATAACCAAGTCATATTCACTGCAGATAAGTTGAGGAAAATTGACGAGGAGTAAAGGCAAAGGGGACTACACATACACTATAGAAAGCTGAAAATATGGTGATCGGAGGAATAGGTAGAGGTTTCGTTTTGGAAGATGGAACTGTGGTAAAGGTAGAAAGGGTTACGACATTGATTATGCATAGCTCCCACGTTATTTAAAATGTACGCGAATGAAATGCTCCTACATGGAAAGTGCGAAAATATGTAGACTACACATAAACTTTATGATAGCTGACAATAAATAAATGAGAGAAATGGAAAGAAGTTAAATGGGGTAGATATGAACTATGGAAGCCAACAGTGGTGCGATGAAAATGGACAGAGTTGGAAATTAGAAAAATAGAAATTGAATGTTGCTGTCACGGATACAACAGAAGATGAAATATTAAACTGGTACGGGCATACAAAAGGGATGAATGGCGCAAGATTACCGCACAAGATATTCATCGGAACTGCTCACAAAGGAGAATAAGATAAAATTCTAGAGTATTCTGGAACGATGAGAATAGATAGACTATGGATAGTAGATATATGGAAAAGCGATTGGCAAGACAAACTTGGCTGGAAGCAAGGATGCGAGAAACGGCAAATGGTTTTAAATAGTTTTGTTCAACCAACTATGTCGTTTCTGTTTGAAACACACCTTAGAGGTGTTCTAATTCCAAGTTTTACGTACATCAAACGATTTGGACCACTGATAAAATAAAACAGAATGCACAATGTTTTATATTCAATCGTTTCAGAAAGCATGAAGGGAGTTTGTAACAGGTTAGGAAACAGTTGTGGATACATTCTACATGCCAACATAAAAAAATATTATGTATACATTGGGTTGGAAGCGTTTGAAAATTTTCTTTACAATATTATCTACCAAAATACCTCCAAAATTGCCGCCATTATCTTGGATAAAAGTTTGAATACTACGTCATGGATTTCTTCACGCGTTTAAAACTTCGCGTGTGTCTTGAATTGCTTCCCATCTTTCAATAACGCGTCCTGAAGAATCTTGCACATCATTTGACTTTTTAGCGGTTCTAAAAGGTAAAGTCAAGTAAATTTGGATTGGAGATTGTGTAATCTATGGAACTGGCCTTGCCAACCTACCACATCTCCGCTCAATATGAGATCAGAGATCTGTTAACGAAGAAGGGCCGCCCTAATTAAAATTTAAAATAAAACGCTATACTGAAAGGACCATGTGTTCATATATAACATTTTTATTTATTCTGTGTATAGGCTGGAAACATTCGGTATGTTCTATTATATGAAATTTTGCCACGGTATTCTAATATTACAAAGTAAGATCGTAAGAAAACATAGTAGCTGTTATGCGGGCGTCGTAAAAGTACTGATCAATTTAAATTCTAATACATATAAATATTACCTCGAGCTGAATTCCAAAAAGATCCCGAGTCCTGTCCTGCTTGTTGTTCCTGATGTCTAACTTATTGGGCTGCGTCGGCTCCTCCGCCAAGGCAGGGACGACGTTCTCTATGGGACTCATCTGAAAAAATAGAAGGGGTAAATTGCTGATTATAAATTCACTAGGAGGAAGGTAACTGGGCCGTATATCTTAAGTTGTACCTACTTCTCTAACGCCCAGGCGGATACGGCAAAACATCAATGCGACTGTTAAACTATTAAACTGAGTTATTACTCTTACATTGGTGCTCAGATAGTTGGTGTCGGGTCTCAGAAGCTTCAACGTCCAGAAAATATCGAAGAATGAAGATAGCGTAAATGACAGTGGCAGAAGACTCACAAATCTATAAGAAAGTGATAATAAAAAAAATAAAAATAGTGTCTTCAAACACCAAATAATACATCGGTAGAAGAGAATTCAACATACACGGAACTTGAGCACAGGCCAAACTAAAAATACAATGACGTCAGAGTACTAAGAGGCATTACATGAGACTTACATTATTATCTAGTACTAGCGAAAGTTATTTCATACGTAACGAGCTACTAAAGCACTGAGCAAGAAGAGAACAAGAAACTGCGAAAGAAAAGACTAGATGATAAGCTAGAGGAGAGGCCAGACGAATCACTCTCAAGGATATACGATAATATTGTGAATAGCCTACGTCATACTACTAAAGAATGCTGACCTATCAGCAACAAGATTTGGCGAAATAAAAAAAATGAGCCAAGAAAATATACCTACATAGGAGGAGGGAAATGTATTGAAACTTGTGAGATTTATAACCTCAGGAGAACCTAAAGAGTGGTTAACTCAATATAAGATCATCTTAGAGAAGATCAGGGATAGATATTGGCTTTGGATTTATACATTTCTGTCTCTTCTGCTGGCTCTTTTAATTTCTATATTCAGTTGGTTGAGTCAGTCCTTTCCACGAAGCAGTACACGTAGATATGATGGTGAGCAACGGAATGCGACTATTGTAGAGGCAATTGCCACACCCCTGACAAGGGATGAGAACGGAGAAGGCGGCTAAGATAACACAAACCCTACAGAGGTTTGATATACACTATTATATTATAAGAGCAAGATGCAAAAGCTCTACGATGGGTCCCAATCACAAAATAAAAGTTGGTGAATGTTAAACTAAGTCGAACAAGGGAGCATGAAGAATGGAACCTAAGTGTAAACATTCATAAGATCAGATACCTATGTGTGGAAGTAGTTAAAAAAGGTTACAGTTATTAGAAGACAATTGGGAGGTTACATTATGTTAAATCTTCAATAAGAAAGGAACCAACGACGAAGATATAGAACACTATGCAGTACAAGCCAGGAAAACAATTGACTTTCTCAGCGATATCTTGTTTTTGTCTTCTTCTACTTCTGATGTGAGACCTAAGGCCTGTTTTGGTTTTCATCTTTTTGAAAGTTGATTGTCAGTTCTCTCCATCTTTTTGCTGGTCTTCCTGGTAATCTGGTTTTCATCGGTCTTCTATCCCCGGCGATAGGAGCTAATCAGTCTCTTCTCATTCTGTCAATGTGTTCATTATAAGCTGTCCTTTGTCTGTCTTTATTTTGTTCTGCCTATTGTCGTCATTTGATACTTTGCCTCTTAGTGTTGTTTTGCTACGCATCTTATTGATTCTGCTGTGTGTAAAAGCCTCCCACTGGCGCTTGTTTTTAAGCCGCCTATTTGACGTTAAGCTTTGAATAAACCGCCGCATCGAGCCCTGTGAAAGGTATCCCGGAGTATGCTTCATCCACGAGTACGACTGCGGTTTCGCGACATTCCGATGCTGTGAGGCGAGTTCCTGCCACCGACCTTGAGGACCAGGCAAAACTGCAATAAATAAGGTAGCGTGTATGTAATTATTGTCCTTTTTGTTTTGTGCGCTGGCCTACGTTAATAACTGTCCGCTATGATGATTCACGCACTAAACTAATGATAGTAACCCATTCTGGACCCGTAATTATCGTCTTATTCACTCACTAAATTAATGCTAGTAACCCATTCTGGGCCCGTATGTATAGTTATATTGGTCCTCTTTGTTTTGTGAGCTAGCCTACCTTAATAACTGTCCGCTATGATGATTCACGCATTATATTAATGATAGTAACCCATTCTGGGCCCGTATTTATCGTCGTATTCACGAACTAAATTAATGATAGTAACCCATTCTGTGCCCGTATGTATAGTCATATTGGTCCTCTTTGTTTCGTGATCTAGCCTACGTTAATAACTGTCCGGTATGATGATTCACGCATTAAATTAATGATAGTAACCCATTCTGGTCCAGTATTTATCGTCGTATTCACGCACTAAATTAATGAAAGTAACCCATTCTGGGCCCGCATTTATAGTCATCTTCACGCACTAAATTAATGCTAGTAACCCATTCTGGGCCCGTATTTATAGTCATGTTCATGCACTAAATTAATGATAGTAACCCATTCTTGCCCGTATTTATAGTACTATTTGCTTTTTTCTTTTTACTTACTACTACGCTGACGGACGTCAGTAACTGTGTGTATATATTTATGTGTTAGACCAATAGATCGGTTTGTTATATATTGTCTTGTGATTTCTCCGCGCCTGTTGCATGCTTATTTTCAGGCTGAGTTATTCGCAGGGTAAAATCAATGTAAGGTGGAGCCTGGAGGAAGTTCTAAGCGTCACAGGTAGGTCAGGGCGCTCCGTCGTCGCAGTACGGGGAGTCGCAAGCCTGTACATATATCCTGCCTCGTTTGGATTTCGGGGTTCTGTCAAACGTGGGATCAAAGTCTGAATCCCGTGGCGCCCTATTATTTTGCAACACCCTATACATATTGTCACGCTTGCCCCTATGGTGTACCGTTTCAAGGACCACGCCCATCTCTCTGAACGTATTAAGCCGTGGCTATTGGCCTGTTTTCGAGAATTCCAGGGCAAGCGTTGGCATTTCCCGGACATGATAAAACAAGTGGCACTTCCGTACCCTTAACTGCCATTAAAACCATTTGATACCGTAACACCCCGCTTTCTTGTTCTTGTCTATGGTCTCCATTTGTGAATAGCATTATTCCATCTTCCGTCTGTGTATCTTTCGTTATGGCCCGCCCATTTCCATTTCTGACGGGTTATTTTATGTGAAATATCTTGCACTTTAGTGATGTTTCTTAGTGTTCGTTTGGTTTTCGTTGTCTTAATATTACTCCTATCATAGCTTTCTCCATGGCCCGTTGTGTTTTTGCTAGTTTGTCTATATTCTTTTTTGTGAAAACCCACGTTTGTGTACCGTACGTTAATACTGGGAGTATACAAGAATCAAATACTTTTGTCTTCATGTACTGTGGAATGTTTTTGTTTCTCAGGATATCACTTAATTTCTTCTATCCACTTCCGTCGTTTGATTATTTTTGTCAACTCTGGTTAGTGTCCCTAGGTACATATTATATGTTTTCATTTACCTAGTTTTTTGGTTATTTATTACTATATCTTCCATATTTTCTGTGTTCGTCATTATTTTTGTTTTTTCTAAATTTATTCTTTTTCTATGTTTTTCGTTCTTTTTACATTTTTTGATTTGCTACGTAATTTTCCTTGCTGTTCACCCATGTTCAGCTGCACTTTGATTCTCCTGCACGTTTTGAGAGCCACCATTTGAAATACCTGTACGCGCCGGCAGTTGCTACACGAATGTCCAGGTATGGGGTTTTCTGATTTTGGTCGCGTAGCGATACGCCTCATGCATCCTGGGTGGGAGAGTCCTGAGTTCGCCGATTTACGCCTACCAGCGCAAACTGCCCGACGCGTACTTTAAACTTTCCTTCTTTTTTACCCTGTACATCGTACAAACCTTTCGATGGTATGTAAGGGAATCGGAATAGCAAATGGACCGACCTGATAGCCTCTATTTGCCCGTATCATTCGGCGATCATAACAAAAGTTGGAATTTGACTGATAAGATTATTCATTTTTATACGAAATGGTTGCATTCGACAAGGCCTTATCAACAAAATTATTCAAGAAAAGAATTAATCCGTAGTTTTAATAAAACATTAACCACAATCTCGGCACGAGAAAAGTCAGATCAACGTTTGTATTAACAGAGTCCCGTATGTTTTTCGTATACTTAAGTTTTGTATTAGCCGTCGCCGTCGTTTAAATAATTCTTCCTTCTGTGTAATGTATTCGTGAACTCGTCGCTTAGCTTAACTTGCTACGCCTTATCGGCATTTGGTTTGAGTTAGTAACTTAAAATAGTAAAAATTTACGTTGAAGTTACGCTGCACTTAATGTCGGTGTAACTGATGGCTATATTCATCGCATAAAGAACGAAAGACTGCTGAAGCAAATCTTAGAATGGCAGCTAACACAAAAAAGAAGGAGAGGCGAGCCAAGTAAAAGATAAAAGTAACTAGTATAAAGGACTTAAGAGAGTAGCAATGGAAAAATAGAAAAGAATGAAGTTTAGGTACCGGACAATGGCGAAAGCCGTTTTAAACAGAATGCATTTCTATATACTGATTTATTTAGTGTACAACATTTACCCTAACTATTAGTGTTATTCATCAAGAATAGTGTAGCGACACGCCTCGCTCGTCCTAGCTGGGAAATTCCTGCGGTCGCCGATTTAAGCCTACCAGTGAAAACTGCTCGGCGTGGACTTTCAACGTTCCTTCGTTTTGCGTCTCAATACATTTTATTGTTGACAAGAAAATCTTCTCAAGGCAAGAAGCAGAAAATTTGTGTTGCAAGACTTGATTTTCAAACCTCAACTGACACTTGTTTTGATACCATAACTTCACCTTTCCGTACTGAAGTGAAGTGTAACTACCCCCTGTGCCCCAATAAATTGGTGTGTTGTCGCTACTTGTGCAACGTCAGTTATCAAGTAACCTTAGGGGGCAATTGTCAATTAGCGCCGCGCCTCGGCGCCCCAAAACATGGTTGCATGAAGTTCAATTGGAAACGTCGCCTGCTTGCGCCACCACACTGCACGGCAAGTGCGCGTGAAAATCGCACTTGCAAAAGACAATTAAATCGGGCACGTTTGCCGGAAAGTAAAAGTTTATTACGAAACGCGATAACGAGCGATGCTCGAATTTGCCGTATCTGTGTCTGCTGGGAAGCCGTGTAAAACAGCATTATATAAATGAGGCAATTGTATGTTAATTCGCGTAATGGGGAAAAGTGTAGCGAGCCGCGGCCGTTTATGCTCCTGCGACGCTCCACTTCCTCATTGTTGTTCGCATCAAGCGTTTGGAAACGTCGCCGTTCTGGAACTGCGGCCCCTGCACTTTGCATCGATCGGCTTATCGGCCGATATCTCTAATTCCGTGGGTGTTCCCTGGACGATGATAGGGAATTTCGGCCAGAAGGAAGCGCCTTCGCCCCGGGAGGTTTCATTGTGCGTCGCGGGAGGCGCAAAGGGAAAATTTTAATTGCAGCCTGCGGATCTTTTGAGAATGGATGCGTTGCACAGTTCGCCGACTTCCTGTTTACAACATGCACGTAGGAAATGCATTACGTTGATTAATTGGGGAAAAACAACTACGGAATCATTGCAGCAACTTGTGATTTTGTGTTTTGGGCGAAATGTTTTTTTAATGTCATTTATGTTATGATCAGCAAATGTATTTTCCCGATTAAATAAAATTTTAAATTTTCAGTTGCTACATTTTGCACTTTCTAAGACGAAAAGCTCACCAGACATTAAATTACACAAGGTGAGTCCGTAACTACTTGGGGCTGCAACCCAACGTACATCTACCATGGCAATACAGATATCAAATATTTGTGTTTTATATGAAAATTCCGCTTTCTAGAAAAAATCTGTTTCAACAACTGCCGTGGAAAAGTCATTAGAATGTGTTATAAATAGAACACAAAGGGCGAGTTAATTTTAGGTAAACGCCACAGTAAAGGTGGAAAACTGAGGCTACCTTCAACCGCCACCGGCTGATAAGGCTACGAGCTATTTGCAACCGTGGTAATAAAATCTAAACTTACGGAAAATGTAACTTATTAAGCGGAGAATAGCGTAAAAGATAGAGTTATATATAGAGAGTTTTTACAGCCAGCCATAAAAAATTATAATTTCTTGCGGGTCATAAAATTGAATAAATCATTGCGAAACTGCAGCTAACCGTTTTCGAAGGCCAAGCAGCGATATGCAAATTAAGATTGTTGCTAATGAGTGGTGCTAATTTAGACTTGTAATAAAATTTATAATTAGAAAAGTTAAAAATATTGCATTTAAAGAATTTGAGCATTAAAATATCGGCAACAATATTATTAAATGAAAATGCTTTTGGAGGTATACCTTTGAGTACTTTTCCGTAGCTATGTTTCTATAATTTGTAAATAACATAACATTATACAATAATTATTGTTCCTAATATAGAAGCAGGAAACTTGTTTGTAAAAGAAAAACCTCATAGAATGTTATAAAATTGTTTGTAACAAACATTTAATTTTCAAGGTAGTAATATGAATAAGAAGTAACAATTTTACATCCTAACAAATTCTAGAGTAAAAGTATATTTTCTCCTGTCTAAATTGCGGCATAAAGTAATAGCGGAATAGCTGTTGGAGAGACATTATAAAATCGAAGAATTTACCTTTAAAATAAATCTGCTCTGTATGTTCTTGAAACAGTTAGTGAAAACTGTTGCTGGCTGAAAAAGAAGTTCTTAAAACATCTACAACTCGAAACCACGACTCTTCGAAACTCTGCTGTGAACAAAGCTAAATAATTATGTAGCTTCTGTATTTTCATCTTTATCTCTTAAGGTACAAGATGATAGATTATTGATCAAGATTGCTTCGTACGTCCTCATGTTTAAAAGTTGGAAGAGACTTGATGGTTTTCAATTTATCCCCAGAACGATCTGGAGGCAATTTTGAAGCTCAAAAGAACTTTCAAAGCTGACAGGTTGCTATAAGTATAAATGATGGAGGTATTTTTACCTCCACAAGCCTTTGATCCAGGAAAAATCACTCTTTCCGTTCTTGTAATCTTCGTCTTGTTTCTTGAATGTCCATAGAGCAGTGGTTGTTCTTAGTGAGTATCCTTTGGAGTTTGAAACTTTCCAAAAGGCTTTTAATCTCCCCACAGTGCTTCTTCAAGATGCCCCTTGGACCTTGCTCACGGCTTTGTTAGAACCGAGGATCTTTTGTATTCATCGGAGCTTCCTGAGAGTATTGATTTACTAAATAGTTTTCTCACCCGTCCTCGTATCATTGCAACTTCTTCATTTCACCTGAGTACTTTCCTTTGGAGTTATTTACAGCAGAAGAACATTTATGATTTTATAGACAGAAAGGTTGTTCCACAACTATTTTTAAAACTGCGCTTTAGGGTTTAATCAAAAACTGATAATAGTGAAATGACATTTTAGACTTTGTATCATCATTTTCAGTCATTTATTCTGACAACACGGTTGTGTTTCATTTTCTTTTTTTAAAGAATTCATTTGGTCGTACCATGTGTAGGAGATTTTACTGTTCATTATTTGTATTGAGATAACAAATTTATGTTCTGTTCATACTTCCTACCTCTCTTTGCGATGATTCGTTCTATCAGGGTTCACTGTGAGATGATTGTTCTGGATATTTATACAAAGTGAGGTGCTTTGCAGTCACTTTGTACACAGTTATATTTAAAGGGGATTGATTTGTTTAGACAATTCTGTTAGTAATTTTCTCCTCTATCTTTCTCCATCTACTTTTATCGCATTAACAAATGTCTGCATGTGTCTACCTATCAGAGTTACGTGAGGAAATTCTGTTCGATGCTATTTGATAAGCGTGTGAAATTTGAAGTATTAATAGTAAAAATAGTGGTTTGACACTGCGTATCGCCCTTTTTGATGGTTCGCTCTGTCATGGTACACTGACAACATGGTGCTGTCTGTGAGGTGGTTGTTCTGAATGTTTAAATAAAGTGAGGTGCTTTGCAGTCACTCGTGTTTAAAGAGGCTTCATTTGGTTGGACCATTCTGTAGGTAATTTTCCGTTTCAACTTCCTACATCTATTTTTATTACTTCAACGGATTTCTGTGGGGTATCTAGCTGTCTCTTTGCATATCAGAGTTACATGAGGGATTTTTGTTCAACGCTATTTGATAAGCGTAATTTAAGGCTAAATCCGAAATGTCAATAGTAAAAATAGTGATTTTATACTTCGCATCGCCCTTTTAGAGTGTTCGTTCTTCCAAGGTATACCCACAAATGGTGCTATCTGTGAGATTATTGTTCTGGGCATTTAAACAAAGTGAGGTGCTTTGCACTCATTCGTATTTCTGTAAGTGGTTTTTTTCTTCATCTTCCTACATTTATTTTTGCTGCGTTAACCAATTTCAGCATGGTGTCTCCCTGTCTGTCTACATATCAAAATTACGTGATGAAGGTGTGTTCAACGGTAACTGATAAGCGTAATTGTTCCTTCTGTCAAGGTACAGTCACAATATGGTACTGTCTGTGAGATGATTGTTCTGCATACTTAAACAAACTGAGGTGCTTTGCACCCATTCATATTTAAAGAGGCTTTATTTTATTGGACCATCATATAGGTGTTTCTCCAAAATTGTGTACGAGTTTTGAGCAGTGTAATTGGAGCCCCTGTGAACAACAGGTAGACTGCGACGTTCGTGAAAAGCAGTTGGAGCCCTAGGTTGAGGCAACGGCTGAATTGGAAACGTTTTTCGCAGCGGTCGAGCTACATGAGTCGTTCTGCAGGACGTTCAGCGGCTTGGATCGGAAGGCCAACGAAGAAAGAGGGACACAGACATCGTGGGACTTGCTGGGGACTCTAGTTAAGCCCTAGTTTTTATTGGAAAAGCGTCGAAAAGTTCGGAAAATTTTATCCTAAACGATTGAATTTAGTATATTTCTTCGTCACACCGGTTTTTTGTAGACTTCCGGCAGGCGCTTCCTCTGAGTGTTTCTGGTTTGTGATGTGTATTTACTTACTGCAATATTGTTATCACCTAGGCAACGCTTTAATTCCGTAATCACTGATATTTGTCGAACAAAAACGAATTTGTTTTGCGAAATTTTGAGGTTTGATCGCCATATTTGATTTTGGTTCCCATTAGTTAAATAATATCCAGTATTGTAGCGATCCCAGTGGGTAAATCGGCATTATAGAAAGTATTTACAATTAATTTATTTAAAAAATATACCACAATAATTATTTAATAGCAAATGTATTTCCTATAATTTTTACAAATTAAGATAATATTTGCTAGGACGTAGATAACCGACCATATGAGATAAACCTCATTTATTTTAAATTATTATAACCAAATCAAGTAATATAAACCATAGTAATATATGCTTATTGCCGTAACAGGTATCTACATGGTATCTAGATGTCTGTCTGTGTGTTAGAATTATGTGAGAAAATTTTGCTCAACGCTCTTTGATAAAAGTAATTTCAGCCTAAATCCGAAATGTTAATATTAAGCACGGATAGTGATTTGATACTTCATATCGCCGTTTTAGATTATTCGTTTATTCAAGGTATAATTACAACATGGTGCTGCCTGTAAGATGATTGTTTTGGACATTTAAACAAAGTGAGGTGCTTTGCACTAACTCATATTTATTTGCTTCGACCTTTCTGTAGGTGATTTTCCTGTTCATCTCCCTGCAACTATTTTTCTTGCGTTAACAGATTTCTGCATGGTTCTAGATGTCTGCTTGTAAATCAGGGTTACGTGAGGAAGGCGTGTTCCAGTCTATTTAAACAAACTAAGGTGCTTCGTACCCATCAGTTTTTTAAATAGTCTTCAATTTGTTGGACCACCCTATAAGTAATTTTGCTAATGGTACTTTCATATGAGGCTTTCCGCCATCGTTTCTAATTTTTCTTCGGTTCTATGATATTAAGTTTGTGTGTAAAGTACATAAGATTGTGCTACTGCTTAAAGACATGCGAGTTGCTCATTTGTCAATCCCCTTATGTATCAGATACTCACCATAATAATTATACAGGTATACAGTAATGCAATTGTTTGAGAACATTCCGTTAAAGCTGATAAGAAATATAGCGTTGGCTTGAAAGGTTCTTAAACACGTTAATTTAGCAATGTGGTACTCCTATTTAGTCATAAATTTTACCTTTAGATCATTTGGCCGAAGTTACAGGGATAAATTTCTATATTCATCTTTTAGAATATAGTATAAATTGAACATTAAAACTGAAAAAAATTAAAACGAAAGTAGCTCAAAGTGAAAATTCAATCCTATCAATCAGTATTGAGATCACGTCAATTAAATTAAACTCCAATTATTACCTAATTGTAGTTATGAAACTTCCAAAAGCTTGTAGCCACACGACCATTAAAATGCCTGCTGCAGTGTCGCATGACAATTTACGGCGATCAATAGCTGGCTGCCGGCAGGCCGGGTGTTTTTCCATATAGCAATAAAATATTTGACATGCCACTTTGGCTGAGTTCCACGACAAAATGAATAATTGTATCTAACGCTGGCTGTAAGCAGAAAAATATTAGTTTGAGACCCGACGTAAATTCAAAATTCCAGCTTGGTCCGGTAATGAGACTTGGGTCCATAATGAACGCTCTGTTACAGTTATGAGGCGATTTGTTAACGGAACAAATTTACAAACGTCACAAATCGAAGTTTTATAACGAAAATTAATTGTAACGACTGGCAGCGTTGTGCCTAGTCACTGATAATAATCAATCAAGCGTGCCCCTTATTTACGTTATTTGCAATCCTCATGCCCATTTTCTGCTGCTACGAAGCTTAATCGTTCAAATTAGTTTAGAAAGTTGTTCTGGTTCACAGGCAACTATTTTAGATACAATTAATCGACCTACTGGAAGGATTGCGGGCCAAATGTGTACATGCCAATTGAATATTTTTAAAAAATCAATAAATTGAGTATAGCTAATATAACTAACGTCCAAAGTAATGCTTATGCTCATTTAATTAAACTAAACGGTCCTGGTGTGTGGACAATGAAAAATTGCACTGGAGAAAGACGCATCAGTTGAAATGAAATTAGGAGGAAAGGTGCCGTGCGGCTTTCTAATTACAAAACATATTACTTTAACCCGTGGCCTTTGAAGGGTGATATATGAGCTACATTTCAGGTGTGCTATCGGTTTCCAATTTGTCATCGTTATTTAAAACAAGTATTTCTTAAGTTCAGATTGGAACTTGTTTTCCCACATGGGAAGTATGAAATGGTAAAGTAACACGGGATCAGAGCGATAACGGTTCCTTAGATCTATGTTCCTGCACTAGCCCAGTTTTAGGAAACTATACAGTTATAGAGATGCTAATTGAACAATTGTATATATCAGCTTCCATTTGATTTACTACTACTTCATAGGCAGTTAACCAGCATGACACTACATGTATACTTCATTGCTTTTAAGTTAATTAGTAAACAGTTCTGAATATTTTATACAGTACTAATAATATAATTATTTAACATCCACGATTTTCTTTAATAAGTGATTCTGATTACTTAATCTTTAAATTAATTAGTTAAAACCTGTAGTCCCTATTTATACTATTAACTGATATAATTAGTTCTTGTAACAAAAACAATGCAATACTCGAAGTAGTGTTATTTAGTAAACTCTAGGCTTCTTTGTAATCCTTTTATTTTATATGTTGGTTTTCATACGTCTTTTATAGTGTATTAAAGAATATAATTACTTTACATACAGAATTTCCTGTAATAAACGCATTGGGAATATACAATTAGTCTTTGAATTAATTAGTAAAGAGCTGTAGTCTCATTTTACTATTAACTAAAACAATTACTTCATGTGGGCGATTCTTTGTAGCCAAGCCAATGCAAACTCGTAGTTGTCTTTACATTAATTAATAGACTGTAAGCTTTTTTGTAATTTATTTATATCATATGTGGTTTTCCTGCAATAAACAATTCTAAAACATCGAGTTAAATTAGCAAACTGCTCTGCATCTTTTATACATTATTAAATAGTATAATTAGTTCACATACAGAGTTTCTTTAATAAACACATTGAGCATGTACAATTAATATTTTAATTAATTAGTAAAGACTTGTAGTTTCCGTTTGCTAACGCAATTAGTTTATGTGTGCGATTTTTTGTAACGAACGCAGTGAAAAGCTCGAAACAGTCTTTACATTAAAAAGCAAACTCTAGGATTTTTTGTATACTTATATTTACTTCATATGCAAGGTTTTCTGTAATAAACGCTTCGGAAGCATCTAGATAGTCTTTAAATCAATTAGTAAACAGCTCTGCATCTCTTATATAGTATTGAATAATATAATTACTTCATATGTACAATTGTTTGTAATAAACGCATTGAGAATATACATTTTACCTTTGAACTAATTAGTAAACAGCTGTAGTCCCTTTATTTACTAATAAAATTAGTTCATGTATGCGATTTTTGTAACAAAGATAATAAAAACCCAGAAATACATTAAGTCTTTACATTAATTAGTAAACTGTAGGCTTGTTTGTAATACATTTATTTTTCATGTAAGCTTTTCTGCAATAAATGCTTCGTAAACATCGATTTAGTATTTAAATTAGTTAGTAAATAGCATCTCTTATACAGTATTACATAATGTAGTTACCTCACAGGTGATTTCCGTTTAGACGCCTTCCGTTTAGAGTCCTCGGACTAATTATACCGTTTTTCTTCCGTTTAGACTCCTCGGATTTGAAAAACTAATTAAGCATTCCGTTTAGACTCCTCGACTTTGGCGGTGACGTCATTGGAATGTTTGTATTTCTTCACTCTGACATAATTTCAGTTTTGAAAAATCAAGTATGCCTTGGAAATTTTCAAAAATCTATTTTTCTGTAGAGTACCGTGCCTTTTATTTGGCGAATACGACAAAAAGTTATGAAGAAAAATTTTTTAGAATCAACATTTAGGCACCTATGCCAAATTTCAAAATCCTCGGCCAACTTTGATCTCTCACATTTTCTTTTATGTTTGTCCCAAGTCAAAGAATTTTACTTTTAACAAAGACTGCCATGGAAAAACAAATATTGTTAACAAAGTTTTTTATTTCATAACTAACCGACCCGGCAAACGTTGTTCTGCCCAAAAATAATTTGTCTCTGAAACCCCGTTTCACCACTATAGAGTTTTAATTTTATGTCATGTCCATCGTCTTGGACTTAAAAATAAATTTGAAATTTTGTTTAACAGCTGTTTTTGCAATTTAAATTTCATGTAAGGTTGATGAGTAGTCACTGGCAATCATGCTCATACCATAAAGGGTTCACATATCTACCAGACCATCTCACTCACAAAGATTTTTGTCAGACACATTAAAATTTTATTGTTAAAAATACGTAAAAAGTTTGTGTAACGTTTCGCTAAACATAGTTAGCTTCTTCAGACAATATTTGATTAAAATAGGACATTTGTTGAATAGTATCACATTGTTAAACTGATTATATTAGCTGAAATTTTTCTTTTATTATGCAAGGTGAGTGAGATGGTCTGGTAGATATGTGAACCCTTTATGGTATGAGCATGATTGCCAGTAACTACTCATCAACCTTACATGAAATTTAAATTAAAAATAAATGCCATTTTCGCAATCAACGTCCCAAAAATCCTCAATAACGACACCCATATCGATTTTTAGGCTTATTTACCCCATTTCACCCCCTAAGAGGTAGCGGACCCGACAGACGTTGTCATGGCTGAACGTTGGTTTGCCTGGTATTAGCGGGTTCAACAAACGTTTTTTCGGTATTCGAATTTTCGATTTGTTTCATTTAAAAAAATATTGGGAGTGGTGGGGGGGGGGGGGGGAATTTGTAAAAAGATTTTTTTTTAAATCCTAGAACCCGATTGCAGCGCCACCTACCGGGTCCAATTGTGAAACTAAACCATCCAGGGGCCCACTCAAACACATACAAAAAATTTCATAAAAATCGGTCAAGCCGTCTAGAAGAAGTTCAGTCACATACACACGTACAGAAGAATTATATATATAAAGATATAAATCTTTGTTAAAAATCTAATTGTTTTGGGAAATAATCATAAAAGACAATGTGAGAGATCAAAGTTGGCCGAGGATATTGAAATTTGGTATAGGGGCCTAAATGTTAATTCTAAACAACTTTTCTTAATAATTTTTTGTCGTGTTTGCCACATAAAAGGCACGTTATTCTAAAGAAAAATAGGTTTTTTGAAAATTTCTAAGGCATACTTGATTTTTAAAAAGTAAAATTATGTTGGAAACCTTTAACCAAGCAGGGCTGAACCCCAAAAAATAAAAATTTAAATCGAGAATGTTTACGTTTTACAAGAGTCGTTTTACCTATCCGAGGACACACTGTATATGTTTAGTATACTTAGCCAGTCCTAAGTCTGGGCAGAGTGGGAAGGAATATTTGTCGTATTTTCAATCCACACAAACTAAGCGTTCTTTAATATTTCGAGGAGTCTAAACGGAATAATTAAATAGTAATTAGTTGAGGGAAAAGTTGGAGGACTCTACTCGGAAAATTTAATCCGAGGAGTCTAAGCGGAAGGAGTCTAACCGGCATAAATCACCTCACACTAACAATTTTCTACGATAAATCCATTGAGAAAGGCAATTTAATCTCTGAATGAATTAGTTAACAGCTGTAGTATCTTTTACTATTTAGTAATGTAATTAGTTTGTGCGTGATTCACTGTAACAAAGCCAATCTAAAACCCAAAGCAGTCTTTATGCTAATTAGTAAACTCTATGCCACTTTGAAATACATTTATTCCACGTGCTGGTTAGCCTGTAATAAACGCTTGTAAAATATTGTGTTAGTCCTTAAATTAATTAGTAAACAGGTCTGCATCTCTTGGGAATATGCAATTATAATCTTTGAATTAATTAGTAAAGAGCTGTAGTCTACTATTAACGAATACAATTAGATCATGTGCGGGACTCTTAGGAACAAACGCAATTGAAAACTCGAAATAGTCTTTAGATAAATTAGTAAACACCAGGCTCATTTCTAATATATTTATTTCCTATGGAGGTTTTTCTGTAATAAACGCTTCAGAAACATCCAGTTAGTCTTTAAATTAATTAGCACAGAGCTGCAGTCTCCTTTTACTAGTAACTAATGGACGTTTTTGTAATACAATTATATCATATGCAGTTTTTTTTGTAATAAATGCTTTGGAAACGTCGAGTTAGTCTTTTAGTCTAATTAATTAAATACGACACAAGACGTTGCTTATACTATTAAATAAAATCATAATCTCATACACAACATTACTTATAATAAACGCAACGGAAAACTCAAATTAGTCTTAAAAGGGTAGCAGGCCGTTCTATATTTCTACTATGCCGTTAAATAATACAATCCCATAATAAGCGCTTAGGGGTTAGTCTTTAAATTAATGGCATGGCAGAATGCTTATTGCTGTAGGCGTTAAGTAACACAATTATATCTTGTGCGCACTTTCTTAGTTTAAGTAGTGTTTAAATTAATTAGTAAACAACACAACATGTTTCCCATACTGTTAAATATTAAATTGATTTCAAATACAAAAACTTTCTTGTAATAAATGCAGCGGAAAACTCGAATTAGTCTTTTAAGTATAGCAGACAACCCTAAATTTCCTATACGCCATTAAATAATACAATTATTTCATATGCACGATTTCCTGTAATAACTGCAACAAATTCATGGCGTTAGTCTTTAAATTAATTAGTAAGCAGTAACAGGAGATTCCACTTACACAAGAAATTAAGTAGCACAATTAGGTATTGTGCATGATTCGTCACTTCAACTAGTCTTTAAATGAATTAGTAAAGGGCGCAAGACTGTTATAAGTACTTTTAAATACTGAAATTATTTAAAATACATTTTTTTGTAGTAAAAGCAACGGAAAACTCAAATTTTTCTTTGAGGGTTCGCAGAATCGAATACATCGAGTTACTGTTTGAATTAAGTAGTCAGTATCTGCAGTCCTCTTTTATATTAGTAAGTAATACAATTAGTTCATCTGCGCGATTCCATGTAGTGAACACACGAAATGCATGAAATAGTTTTCAGATTAATGATTAAATAACTCTAGGCTCATTTTATGTAGGATTTCTTGTAATAAACGCTTCTGAAACATGGAGTTAGTCTTCAAATTAATTAGGCTCTATACTGCTTTTGACATTAGGCGTTAAGTAACACAATTAGGTCTTATCTACATTTCCTTAGTTTAAGTAGTCTTTACATTTAATAGAAAACGGCAGAAGACATCTCTTACTATTATATATTAAAGTTACGCCAAATACAATATTCTTGGTAGTAAACGCAACGGAAAACTTCAATTAGTGTTAAAAGGGTAGCAGATAGCCCTTATATGCCATTAAATAACACAATTATTTAATATGCACGACTTTTTGCAATAATTATGCTGAATGTATCGAGTTAGTGTTTAAATTAATTAGTAAGCAGCTCTAGGCGCCTTTTATACTAAGCATTAAGTAACACAATTAGGAATTGTGCATAGATCCTCACTCCAAGTACTCTCAGAATTAATTAGTAAACAGCAGAAAACGGCTCTTGTACTGTTAAATAATGAAATTATTTCAAATACAAAATTTCTTGTAATAAACTGAAAGAAAAACTCGAATTAGTCTTAAAAGAATGGTAAACAATCTAAAATTTATTTTATGCCTTTAAATAACACATTTATTTCATACGCATCGAATGCATAGAGTTAGTCTTTCAATTAATTAGTAAGCAGCTCTAGGTTCCTTTTATGTTAAGCATTACATAATACAATTAGTTAAAGTTTCTCACACCAGGTAGTTTTTAAATTAATTAGTAAACGACGCAGGATTTATCTTAGTACCACGATTAAGTAATAAAATTATGTGAAATACAAATTTTTTGTAATAAATGCAACCGAAAGCTCGGATTAGTCTTTAAGGGTTAGCAGACAGCAAAAATTTTTAAATAATACAATACAATTATTTAAGACGCACAATTTCCTTTAAGAGTTGTATCGACTACCTCTAGTTAGTCTTTAAATTAATTAATAATTAGCTGTAGTCCGCTTTTATATTATTAAGTATTCTAATTAATGTTCCCGATTGTTTGTAGGAAACTCACAAAAAATCAGAATAGTCTTCAGATTAATTATTAAACACTTTCTTAGTTTAAATAGTCTTTAAATACTATTAAATAATAGAATACTTTCAAATAAAAAATTCTTTGTAATAAACGCAATCAAAAACGCCAATTGATTTTGGAAGATTAGCAGACAGCTTTATATTTTTCTTACAAGATTACATAATACAATTATTTCATATACACAATTTCCTGTAATAATTATATTGCAGGCATCGAGTTAGTCTTTAAATTAGTTAGTAAATAGACGTAGTCTTCTTTTCTACTCTTAAGTAACAATTATTTCATATGAACGATTTACCATCATAAACTCATAGGAAATCTGAAGCTACTCTACGTTAATTAGTTAATAGCTGCAGTCTCCTTTTATACCATCAATTAGTTTATGTGAGCGCAAAAGAATGCTCGAAGTAGTCTTTATATTAATTAGTAAACATCTATAGACCTTTGTTGTAACACGTTTTTTTAAATAGATGCTTATGAAATATATTTTTTTTCTGTGAATTAATTAGGATTTAGATCTAAACTTCTCAAGCGAACTCGAAGAATTCTTGAAATTATGCATGATTTGCCATAATAAACTCATTTGAAACATCAAGCTACTCTTTAAATTAAATAGTAACTAGCTGTAGTTCTCTTTTATATAATTAAATAATGCAATTACTTCATGAGAGAGATTCCTTGCAATAAACGCAACGAAGTACTTGGAATAGTCTTTACATTAATTGGTAAACATTTCCACATTATTTTGTAATACAGTTTATTGTAATAAATTCTTAAAAACATCAACTTCGTCTTTAGATTAATTAGTAAACAGCACAGGGATCCCCTTGTAATATTAAATAAAAAATTATTTCAAATGTAGTGAGCAAACAATTTTACTTGGTGTTTAAACTGGTTAGCAGTCTTAAATTGCTTTTATACCATTAAATAATACATTGCGTTCAGACGGACGATTTGCTATAATAGCAGTATCAGGAACATCAAGTTAATCTTTCAATTAATTAGACAATAGCAGTAGTCTCCTTTCATATTATTAAATAATACAATTAATTTATGCGCGTGATGCTTTGTAGTAACTATAATAACGATATACGAAGTAGTTTTTACATCTTAGTTGTACATTAATTAGTAAACACCTAGACATTTTCTTTTTATAATATAATTTCATGTAATAAATGCTTATGGAACGTCGAGTTGGTCTTTAAATGATTTAGTAAACCGCTCTGGAATCTGTTATACTGTTAAATAACACAATAAATTAGATCTTGTGCATAATTCCTTTTAATAAACCAAGAACTCAAAGTAGTCTTTATATTAAGTAGTAAACAGTATTAGACTTCTCTAATGGTATTAAGTAATAAAATTATTTTAAAAACAAAATTTTTTACAATAAGCGCAATGGAAAACACAACTTAATTTTTAAAGTGCTTAGCAAACAGTCTTAACCATTTTCTATACCATTAAATAATAACTTCATTTCATAAGCACGATTTGATATAATAATCGCATCAGAAACATCCACCTAATCTTTTAATTAATTAGTAAATAGCTGTAGTCTCCTAAGTTATTAAGCAATGCAATTAGTTCGTGTTCGCGGTTGTTTCTAATAATTGCTGTGAAATACTTAGAGCAGTTTTTACATTAATTAATAAACACCTCTAGACTTTTTTGTAATAAATGCTTAGAAAACATCGACCTAGCGTTTAAATTAATTAGTAAACACTAAACAGCTTTAGACTTCTTTTATACTATTTAATAACACAATTATTTGCAATAAGGGCATGGGAAACATCAAGTTAATCTTTAAATTATTTAGTAAACAGCTTTAGTGTCCTGTGATACCATTAAGCAACACAAATTAGTTAATGATAGCGATTCCTTGTAATACAAGGAACGGAATACTCGAAGCAGTTTTTACATTAATTAAGTAGTAAACGTCTCTAAACCTTTTTGTAATGCAGTTTCTTGTAATAAATGCTTACGAAACATCGAGTTGGTATTTAAATTATTTTAGACGATTAAATAACACAAGTAGATCGTTTCCCTTGTAGTGAACCGAGAAATTGAATTAGTGTTTCAATTAATTAGTAAACAAATCATTTTAAATATGAAATTATTTGTAATAAGCGCAACGGTCAACTCGAACTAGTCTTTAAATTGGTTAACAGACAGTCGTAAATGTATGTTATGTCATTAAATAAATCAATTATATCACATGCACGAGTTCCTGTAATATGCATCGGATAAATTGAGTTAGTTTTTAAATGAATTAGTAAACAGCTCTCGACTTCTGTTATACTATTAGATAATACAATTAGGTCTTGTACACAAGTCTCTGTAGTAAATCGAGAACTCGAAGTAGTATTTGCATTAATTAATAAACAAATAATTTTAAATATCTATTATTTGCAATAAGCGTAACGGAAAACTCGAATTAGTCTTTAAAGTGGTTAACAAACAGTCCTTTCTTGTATTAATTGCATGGAATATATCCAGTTAGTCTTTCAATTAATTGGTAAACAGTTTTATATTTTCTTTATCTCAAACACAAAATTCTTTATAACAAACGTAACTGAAAAATTTACAACATAAGATAGTTTTGTAAAATAACTATACAAGTAGAATAATTTCATCGTATGAATCGGGTTATCCTCCAAATTAATTAGTGAGCAGTACTGGACTCTCTTTATACTATTAAATAAGACAACCAGTGCCTGTGCACGACTTTTTATAACAAATGCAACAGAAAACTCGAATTAGTTCTTACATTAATTAACAAATAGCTCTGCGTTTCTCTTATACATTCGGTAACAAAATTATTCCATATACAATCTTCTTTGTAAAAATTATCATATTCGATACGTCGAATATTAGTCTTTAATTAATTAGTAAACAGCTCTAGACTTCCCTTATACTATTAAATAAAATAATTAGTTTATGTGCACGATTCCATGTAATAAACGTAACGGATCACCTACATAGTCGGTAAATTAAGTAGTAAATTCCCATAATATCAAAACGAATTTATACATGCAATTTGTTTGTAATAGATGCAGCAACAAAACTCATTAGTCTAATTAAAATAATAAATGAACACCTTAAATGCAGTAAGACCTATGTAGTTAGATAGCACATACATTTTAAATTTAAAAAAAATTATTAAGTAAGAACAATATACACAAGAAGTTCATGGAATAACATCGATTAACTTTGTATCTATGTCTCCTTGTACTGAACGCAGGAAATCGGCGCAGACTTTAATAAATTAGTAAACAGCTCTAAGTATCTCGATTCTATTACTCAATACACATTGCATATGCAGGATTTACTGCAGTAAATAAATATATCGGAAACAACTCATAGCCATTGGCAGGCATATTTGAACTAAATATATGCACTTTTAAGTTAACTTAACGAACAATTATTCTAACTCAAGAATAAATATTAAATTAAACACCATGACAAATTGTATTCTATATAATGAAAAAAATCGTAAAAATCTTTTAAAAATTATGTAACTTCTTAATTAGATATTGACCCTGCTTGTGATACCTTAAAATAACAGGAAACGATATATCATGCAATGAAACAAATTAAACATAATTATTACCATATAAAATCTTGTAATTTATTGCTCATAAACATTAGAAAGAAATTATTTAAACGGCCGTGGCATTATGCATACATTCAATGCAATTACTTTTCTGTAGACATTTGAACTAAACACAAAAGACAAATTGTAGCCAATTATTGACAGTGATTAATAAACAATTTCTTTTTAAAAATACACAAAATTCATCTGTGAAAATGCAGTTTACAACAATTATTAAACTACTATAAAATCATGTTTTAAAACTGCATGGTCTTCACTGTGGACCAAATCCTTTAAAGCTACAAAACATCACAAGTTAAAATGTGAAATACCAAAAAGTATTATGACATATAACCTCTAGAAAGCAAACCGACAATGTGAAATTGCAACTAGCAGGAGACCTGTTAAAATTTTAATTACAGCGTTCGCAGGAAGGAAAGCTCCGTGCGATATTAAAAACGGAAGAATCCATGGAATAGGAAAGCTCTGTATTTCCCCAACGTTGCTAAACGCTGCTAATTTTCATTGGACAATAAAAGGACAATTAACAACGGATGCCCAGCTGGAGGCGTTATCTGCAGGTGGCGGAAAAGAAACGTGGCGATAAATACGATGGCCTTGTCCTAGGTGACCTCTAATGGTGACAACAGCGGCAAGATGCACACAAAGGCCGAGGAAAGTCGGTAAAATTAACCTGAATCGGCTGCAGGCATCGGTTTTCTCTTGGCTGGACAAGCTCGCATTTAAGAAATTGCTGGGCGTTAAGCAAAGCCATTAAATGATAACACTGCGAGTCTGTCATAAACTAGATATTATAATAACCGAAAAAATGGAAGGTAAAGGAAGGCCATGGCGAAAACAATCCTCTCGATTTCATTTCACGTAAGAAACCGGTGCGAAGTTAAGGATGCCAAAACTATATTTGGAAGAGCGAAGAATGTGGAAAATGAGAAGAAGAAGAAGAAGAATTGTAAAAATATAAAATAGACAATATGACTGCTCCGAATTAGGAATACCCGAAAGTGTTCTGCTTTCCTTATAGAGATTATCCATCTTACATATTTAGAGAATAAAATCAGCTAATATAAAATTGTTTTTTCAAACGCAAAATAAGAATTTGAAAAAAAATTATATTAGCTGATTTTATTCTCTAAAATCTAAATATGTAAGATGAATAATCTCTGTAAGGAAAGCAGAACACTTTCGGGTATTCCTAATTCCGAGCAGTCATATTGTCTATTTTATATTTTTACAATCACAAGAACAGCTGTAATTCTAATTTAATAAGAAGAAGAATGTTGGATATTCACTGTGAAATTTGAGTCCCAAATATAATATTTAAGAAGACGTTAAACGTGTGATAAATTGAAGAATAGATCAGTAATAGAAAAGAATACAGGTGTCATATGACGACGTAACAATTCAATGACGAACTACGGAGTAACTGGAAGAACAAATTTCCTTTGATCATATCATCTTCTTTGTGATCTTGTTTTACAATTTTACATAAAATAATGACACCTGTATATCTGTATTACTAGGTCTTTAAGATTCGTTCCATGTTATCGATGTATTTTTTGCTTTGGTCCATATAAACTAATAGCTCAAACAAATTGTCATTTGTTGCTTCGACACAATAGAGTAAGTAGTTTATTTAAAACCGTGAAGACTAGAAAGATTTTGTTCTTCTTCTTGATCTTCATTTATAGTTTTATGTATCAGCTTAGGTTAGCAGAAGAAGGTATGTGCGTATGTTGTTGACCATAATCTTTTTCTTTTTATTGGTCGTTCCTTATCTATAGTGTATAAAGTAGTATGAGACACCATATAAAAAACACATTCTAAATTAAAAAAAATAGTTTTGATCATCGGCACCTTGTTATTGAATTTAATTTATAGCTTCATAGTACCTAATGGCTCGATTTAATTAAATTATATCTTAGTAGATGAGTGTAGCTAGTTTAAAATAATTCCAAGTGTCTATATGTTTGTTCTGATTAAGCAGCTTGCTTTTAAAGTTTTACACGGACTAGATCCAACTGTTGATTGTAGACGAGTGTAAGTAGTTTGAATAGATTGGTAGTAGATCAATGTTGGTTTTGATCCATCTTGTTTTTATTTATAGTTTTATATAGACTAATATCTGTATCCATTTTTTTTAGATTGGCAGAAAATAGATATAGTTTAAATAGATGCACAGTAAAAACATGTTTGTTTTGATAACCGTCATATTCTTTTTGAACTACTGACTCAAAATATCTACTGGAATTCAATAGTAGATGCAGATAAGTAGTTTGAATAGAAGAAAGAAAAATTATGTTTTGATTATTACCATCTCCATTTTGCTCTTAATTTAGTTTGATATCGATTAATAACTCAATCCAGTTGTTCTTTATATTGGTAGGAAACCATAGGTCGTCGACCACATTTGTTTTTACCATAGTTACCTTTTACTTGAATGTCATTTATGCTTTTGACAAAGTAATGTTGGTTTGAATGATTTATATGTAGAAAAGGTTCTTTTGATCAGTGATTATTTCTAGCAATTTTTGTATGTGTTTGCAGAACAAAATAGGTAGTTTAAACTTTAATCCCATGCCCATCCTGATTAAAATAAGTTAGTTTGATAATCATGTTCTTGTTCTTGGTTGTCATTCGTAGTCTTATTTAGGCTAATGACTTGGCCCACTTGTTCTTTGTGATAGTAAAACAAAGCGGATAGTTTAAATCGATTATAAGTAGAAAATAAGTTTATTTTGTATCATCATCATCACTATTAGCTTCTTCTTGGTGTTCCTTTATAACTTGTGTCAAGTACTAGCTTAATACTGTTTTTTACTGGTAGAAGAAGCTAGGTCGTCGATTTCGATTTTTTTTAAATTTTACCATCACTGTTATCTTGAACTTCATTTATGGTTCTTCTAAAAGAAGGCCATGGTAGCCATGTACACTTTTATATAGATGGCTTAAACCAATTGTGCTCTGTGACAGTAAAGAAAGAGAGCTGGTGGTCGGCTGGTAAAGCGTTTGCGATTCCAGTCGGCAGGTAGTGAGTTTGAACTTCACACTCGGATATCCATCATATGTACACGTTTGGTTGTCGTGAACCCTGTAAAAGGGCATTATCCCCTTCAATTTGACGCGTTAGGCTAGCCACCTTCTCTTGCTGCTACTGAAGATGGCTTATAAAACTGCACTAAGTGTGGTAATGTAATGACATGCTCTTAGCCTAGAAAAAAATAGACAGCAAACAAACTGACTAGTTTAGAGGAATTATTAGTAGCGAAAGAATTATTTTTAAGCAGATGAAAAAAATGTTCTGATTATCATCGCTTTCCCATTTATGGTTTTTGTAAGAGGGCGTAAGTGCTTTCAATCGATTTTACTATGTAGGAAAGCGTCAACTTGATCTTGAATTTCGTTTATAGTTTTGCTGACTAAAAATATTGTTTTGATTATCGTCACCTTTATCTTGAAATTTAAGTTATGGCTTTTATAAAAGTAGGTGCTTTGAATATAATTTATGTAAAAAGTTTGTTTTGCTCATCATCACCGTCCTTCTCTTGAATTTAATTAATAGATTTACAGGAACTAATGCGCAGATGCAGTGTTGTTGTTTATGTTGGTAGAGCAGGTAATTTAAATCGACTCTGATATAAAAATAGTTTGATAATCATCTTCTTTTTGATCGTCATTCGTAGTTTCGTAGATTCACGATTTGGTCCAATTCTTTTTTGTGGCAATAAAGCAAGGTAATTAGTTTAGTTCGACTATAAGTAGAAATAACTTTATTTTGATCATTATCACAATTTTTTCTTGGTGTTAAATTTATAGTTTATATCAAGTATATCCCAATTTGGCAGAAGAGAATAGATTATGGAAAACTGATTCTTCTTAAACTCCATTTATGCTTTTGGTAAAATAATGAATATAGTTTGAATTGCTTCTATGTATAAAAAGTTGTTTTGATCATCTTCATCGTAATCTCTTCATTTATAGTTTTACATAGATTAATGAGTAGATGCAGTTGCTGTTTACGTTGGTACAGGATAATAGAGACTAAATTCACTCTGATGGACATCTTTCTCTTGGTTGTTATTCTTAGTTTTATGTAGATTAACGACTTGATCAAATTGTTCTTTGTGATAATAACACCAGGTAGGTAGTGTAACTTGATTATAGGTAGAGAATGATATCCTTTTATCATTATCATCACTATTATTATATTCTTCATGGTGTTAATTTATAGTTTGTCTCGGCTAATAGCATTTTTTTTTATTTGGCAGAATAAGATTATCGAAGATTATACGTAGAAAAAATGGGTTTGAACATCTCATCGCCATCTTTATATTTTCATCTATAGTTGTATTCATACTAATTGATAAGCCACGTGCTGTTTATGCTGGTAGAAAATAATGTAGAAAAATAGTTTGATAATCATTTCCTTCTTGGTTTTTTATACATGCCAATCACTTGGATCAATCGTTCTTTGTGATAGTAGAACAAAGTAGGTAGTTTAACTTGATTATAAGTAGAAAACAGATTGATTTCGTTCATTATCATCATCATTATTATCTTCTTCTGGGCGCTAATTTATAATATATATTGGCTAATAGCTGAATACAATCTATTTGGTAGAAAAAGGTTATCCAACATCTTTTTTTAATTATTATAACCTTCTATAGTATTATCAGAAATTATTTTCATCTAGTATGGCCATGCAGAATGCAACTATAAGTCACTTAAAAATGAAATGTCAAGTGACATTTAAATATAAACATAGTTCCATTCGTAAATTAGGAACTATTCCATAACCATACTAGATGAAAATAATTTTTTTATACTACGTTTATACCGTAGGCAAAATAATATAGACAAAAATTGTTTTATCATCATCTTTATCTTGTCATTTATAGTTTTATATAGACTAATGGGTAACTGTACTTGCTGTCTATGTTGGTTAGGGAAAATAGGCAGTTTGATAATAATCTTCTTCGTGCTCGTCGATTATAGTTTTATGCAGGCTAATTACTGGGCTCAATTGATTTTTCTGACAGTAAAACAAAGTAGGTAGTTTAACTTATTTATAAGTAGAGAACCATTTAATTTTATCATTATCGTGATCATTATTATCTTCTTCTTGGTGTTAGTTTATAGTTTATATCGACTAATAGCTTAATACAATTGTTTTTTTTTATTTGGTAGAAGCAACTTACCGAAAATGTTTGTTCTCATTATCAGGAACTTCTTCTTGAACTCCGTTTATGCTTTAAGCAAAATAATGTAGATAGCTTGAACCGATTATATATAGAAGAAACATTGGTTTCATCATCATCGTCATCATTATATTTCTCTTTTCATTCATAGTTTTGCTCGTCGTACATAGTTTTATGCAAGCTAATAACTTGATCCAATTGTTGTTTGTAATGGTAAAACAAAGGAGGTATTTAAAGCGATTATAAGTAGCGAAAAAGGGTATTTCGATCATTATCATCATGATTATTACCTTCTTCTTGACCTTAGTTTATATTATGTATGGACTAATAGCTTAATACAATTGTCTTATCAAGAATGTTTGTTTTGATGATCAGGAACTTCTTGAACTGTGCGCTATTAGCAAAATAATATAGATGGCTCGAATCGATTCGATGTAGAAGAAAAACGTTTGATTGTTATCAACATCATGATCATCTTTCGCTTTTCATCTATCATTTTACATAGACTAATGGCTAATTGTATTTGCTGCTTATGTTGGTAGAGGGTAATAGGTGGTTTAAATCTACTTTGGCGAAAATTAATATTTGATAATTATTTTTTTCTTGCTCGTCGTTCGTAGTTTTATGTAGGCTAATGTCTTGACCCAATTGTTATTTGCCACAGTAAAACAAACTAGTTGTTTAACAGAATTATAAATGCAAAACAGTTTACTTTAATCATTATTATCATTCTCACCTTGTTGGTGTTAATTTACAGTTTATATCGACTAATAGCCCAATTATACTCTATTGGTGCTTACTCTCCTTATTTATTATTTTCCATAGACTAATGAGTAAATGTGCTTGCTGCTTACATTGGTAGAGAAACGCTTCTTTAAAAACCCTTAACTACACAAATATTTAACAACCGCTCCAGCAGTGTTTTATTTTATTTTATTTGTAGAGGAAAATTTAATTTAAATCCACTATGATAAAAATATAGTTAATTTGATAATCATCTTTCCTTTGGTTGGCATTTGTAGTTTTATATGGACTACCGACTTGGCCCAAATGTTTTTATGATAATAAAATAAGGTAGATAGTTTAACTCGACTAGTGATGGGCTTATTCGAATGAAAAATAACCGGTTATCCGGTTATTGAAATAACCTCTGTAACTCGGTTTTTGTTCCAAGTACTTGAATGAAAAATAACCTCATCTTGATACGTACTAGGGGTCGCAAACCGGGATCCCGAGTTTCAAAAATACCGGGATACCGAACTAAAACGGATGCTTCAAAATACCGGGATTGGATGTATGGAAACCGGGATTTTCAAAATTCTCTGTATTTCTTTTTCAAAAAATATAAAACGCTTGCGAACTGAGGACGACGGATTAGAATGAGCGGATTCCTCGTTGGGAATGGAAATGTCTATGGGTAATAAGATTGAACATCTTGGATCTGAGCATGACAAACCTGAAGACACACTGTCGTTTAAAATATATAGAAATTGAAAACTTCAGGCTCAGGATAATACTTCCAGACCAACTGATGGAACATTGACACATTAGTAAAAATAAAGATGGCTTTATTTGAAAATGGAGGCTCAAGAAGAAAATATCTAGAAATTACGTTTGATAGCTTAAGGTTCGCAGTGTGGAGTCTGAGCGGGTGTTCTCGTCATCAGGTTACTTTTGTAACCATTTCCGCTCAAAATTAAGCGATCAAACATTAGACACGTCATTTTTAAGTTCTCATTATTTAAATTTGACCAAACATTAAGAACACAAATTATTTTAATATTTGATAAATAAAACTATTTAATTTAAAAAGTTAAGAACATTATTTTTGTTCGTTTGATTAAAGTCTGAAGTTAGACAGTTGTGTTATTGGTAAAAGCTTATTAAAAATTGAAATGTGACTTGTTCTGAATGTTTTAATTTCTTTAATAAATCGTCACCTCTAATTTAGAGGCTCGAATCTCGAATCTAGACGAAAGCTTTTCTAAATATCGAAAATATCGGGATTCCGGTATTCGTAAAACTTCAATATCGAAAATACCGGTTTTGGTAAAAGGGACCGGTATTGCAACCCCTAATACGTACTAAGTGCCATATCTCAACGATCTGCGAGTGATCGAAATTCTGTAAATAATACGTCATTCAGAACCATGCAAGGCAGATTGTACTGATTGACCCAAGTGAGGCTCACGGCTGCTTGATGTTATTAGCACATTTGAGACTCCCAGTCGACCGGTTAAATTTATGGGGCCGTTCCTATTAAAGATAACGCTCTGCTGAGTATGAGATTTGCCGAAGCTGTGTTGGTATTAATTTATAACGGCCTAAATTTTTGCTTCGAAACGCTGTTGATTATGCCTAATAAGGGATAAACAGAAAGCGAAATAAGATTTTCCAATATCGTAACAGATTTATATTTAATTTTTAATAACGGAGCAGTCGATGCCCATCCGTCGTCATATGATATGAACGTGGGACAAGAAGTGGATTTCGATGTTTAAAATTGTAAGTGTGCGTCCTTAGAACCGCGGAAGGCTGAACGTAGATAAATTACGGATTCTAAAATATACCGGTATGATGTGCAAGCAAAAGGGAAGGGTGGCTACTAGAGAATTTTAGGAACTAAAAATAGATTCAGTAGATACTTTGTATTCGCATATTTATAATTTCTTTATGATTAGTATTGATATAGCTATTCTCAATGGTTTAAACTCCTTAGAAATCAAATAAAAATAATTTATACAATTATTATAATTAACGATTAACTGAGTTCCTCTGCTATCTGCAAGTTACGGTGCCGAAGCAGATGACGGCAAACCGCCAACCTGCGAAATCGAAACGAAACGAGAGCCAAAATTTATTCGAATGATTATTCCAATAATCATTCGGTTATTAACATCATTCGAATGCAAATAATGCGGTTATGAAAATTGTCCGGTTATGCCCATCACTAAACTCAACGATAGTCAAGAAACAGTATATTTTAATCTTCTTTGTCTTCCTGGATTTTGCAATTGTAAATATATATAAACTAACTGCTCCATCCAGTTGTAATTATTTATTTTAGTACACGACTGTATGTAGTTTAAATCCATTAATCGCAGAAAAAACAGTGAAGTATTATATAAAACAAAAAAATAAGTGTTTAATGTAAACAGATGTGTTTTACTTTTATTATAATTAGTACAAAATGGTGCTTCAACTATATGTTGGGTACCCACCCATGTAAAGACACCATAAATATTTCAGCTCGGTCGTGTTGCGTTGTATTGTTATTTAGATGGTTTAATAATAATCTTGTTTCTTATCTGCAGGTTTCAGTTTATATTATTTGGTAACATATAGTTGAAGCACCAAATTTTGTACTAAATATAATAAAAGTAAAACACATCTGTTGTACCTACATATTGGAGCATGGAATTGTTTACAGCTGTATTTATATAGATAACTACTAGATAAATACAGCTGTAAACAATCCTTTAACTCAGAAAATAAAAGCACATCGCCTGGATATATAAAATTTGCGATTGTTTCAGAAAAAACAGTGCGATTGGGTCTTTTCAACATTAGAGGTTTATTTTTAACTATTTACTGGGTAGCTTTGTTCGTCTGCTTTGTATTTATAGCTCTCTTTCTAAACTTTATCAATACAGTTCTGGAATAGTTATGTACGTTACAAACACTAAAGGAATTTTGAAAAACAATCCGATATCTTTGAATTGTGACCAAACAACCATGATTAATAATAGCGAGACTAAACGAAACTGTATCTAATCTCTACGATAACTCGCCATTATTAGAAACGCTTAGCATTATCTAATTTAATTCCCAGCTGTTAGTGCAGTTCCAGAAGGCTGCCAGTTGCAGTTGAGGTTAAATGCTCCCCTTAATTGCAGACTTGTTCAAATTATGAAATTTTAATGGAGCAGCTTTAGCAAGCCGGATAATTTAATTATTCGAAGTGGCCTGTCTGCTAAACCGCCAGAATTTGAGCGAAACCGCAGCATATTTGCTCGGACAGGAATTTAGTAATTATTAAACAAAGAATATCGAAATTCTGTACATTCTGCGCCATTACGAGCACGCGATAACACGCCACACACTCCATTGTCGTATTTCATTATTGATTAATGCACATTAGAGCGCCTATAAACAATAATTATACATCCCTTTTGTTGGATCCATTCCGGCTAATGTTTTTGTTGCGGGAGCTGATAATATTCGAGTTTGAAATAATCGACATTTCTTGTGGAATGTATACGCAATACAATCGTTATTTTTTATTAATCGTTTCCTGAAGCTACAATTGCTGGAAAAATTGTGATTTGATATCTATAAAGGTAAAAACGGCCAAGCTTGATGCCCTACCAAGCTTGCTTGCAGTCACTTCCCTCATTCACTATATTGTCGCAACCCAATTATTGAAGCAATATTGGTTTGAATTGCTTGAATCGAGAACTTACACTTAGATTTGGAAATAAGCATAAACACAATGAATCATAAACGAAAACCCTTTCCCTTCGACTTGAGTACTTATCCTCGCCTAAATGTGCAAGTGCTCCATCTTGTTGAACTAAAGCTGAATTCAATACAATGCATGGCGGATTTTCAGGAATTAGACGTGCCAGTTCCAGACAATTTGTTGTGTATTATTGACGACCAATAATCAACAATGTCGGCGATGATACAGCAATTATTGTGTCTCGGCGCAAATTTATTTAAGCGTTGCGTTGTTTAATCCTTGTGCAACACGTATAATTACTGTTTATCTATTTCGTAATAACTACTCGCAGGCCGCGGACGAAGGTGCAACTAATTAATTGCTAAACCCTGACGCCGTTTCGCATTAAAAATGAAATTGCGGTGTAATAACTGCTGTTCGCTTAAGGTAAGTGCCCTTAGAGCTTATGCAATCCAAGCAACCTTAATGCCAGGAAATCTTGTGATTTAAGCACACGTTTTACTTATTTCTTCACTTCCCGTTGTGTCAACTGTATGAGAGTAGTAAAAAATGCGCGAGTCGCCGATTGCAAGGGGATAAACGTTTCACGTCTCTATTTAACTTCTGATGAAAAAGGTTAACTTCAATCGTTACTACGTGGCAAGTGGAAAATCTCTATCTTGAAAAGCAATGTTTTGTTACCATTTATTCCGTAAATCAGCTTGGAAAGTTTCGTCCTGATTCGCATGAAACTTTAGATTTTATAGTCGAGCAGTAGAGTGTGTTATCATAGATTCTGGAAATGGACAAAATTGTTAATTTTACTGAAATAGCTGAAAGTTTGAAAAATTATTAGTCTAGCTGTGGAGTGGATGCATTCTGGGCATCGCTTTATGATAATGCACGACCGCTTGCAGGCCGTATAACAACGGTATGTTAAAAATTGTGGAAGTATTTTTTGACTGGATGAATTTGAGTACGAGCTTTAATAAATGTGCACTGCCTTTCAACAATTAAAAATCAAGTTTTACAGGATATAAGTATAGGAAACGCCTGGACACTCGATAATTCCAATTTTTGTTTACCATGCAACCAATAGTGTCTAGTACTTGCCAAATGTTGTCAAGCAATTACTTTGAATTCCCTTATACAGTGAGCGCCAAAAAGCATTGGTCAGTTTCAATACCTAATAAAAACCCATACGCTTCACCTACGGAATCAATGATAATTTCTTCATAAATAGAAAACTTGGGGGTTTTGTTTCAATGTTTGATATCCTCCGAAAGTGACAGTTTGGTGTGCTGTTTCATAGTCAAAGGTTGTCGCGGCTCATTTTTTCAAGGAAATTGGTGAAACGGTAACGGTTACATCTCAAAGACATTACATGCTTCAAAGATCTTTTTATCGCAAATAGAAGAGGAAATAGTAAATGAATATTGGTTTCAATAGGACGGTGCTACCAATTACACCGCAAGAAATAATACGAATATCCTACGAGAATCGTTTCAAATAAACTGATTTCTTGCTATGGTGACCCTCCTTGGCCTTCGAGATCGCAGGACATAACCACTCCTGACTTTTTTCTTTGGGATTACTTGAAGAGCAGAGTATTTACAAGAAAGATAAGAAATCTGGAAAAGCTTAAAACTTTTATTCGAGAAAATATTGAAGCTATAGGTACTGCAAGATATGCGGCAACGTGTGATGAGAGATTTCGGCCGCTGTTTAAAAGAGTGCATTCAACAAGAGGGGAGTCATTTAACCTACATAATTTTTCATAAGTGAATCTCCCATTCTTAGTCTTTAAGAAATAGTTTTGATTAACTGTGTAATTTAAGCAAATAAATTGTTATTACAAATTGAAACTGACCAATGCTTTTTGGCGCTCACTGTATTTAATAAATTGCGAATCAAAATGATAAAATGGCATTATACCGTTCATAAATCATTTATTGAAAGAACTTCTCTAATATAAATTATACAATTAATCTGCGACGAATTAGAAAACATTTTAATATACAGAATGTTGCAAAAACTGCAAAGCAAATTTAGGTTAAGCTCCAGTCACTTATATTTTTTATTCACGTCTAGATTGTGTTTTTTTGCACTAGAAGGCTTCTTCTTCCTCTTATTGTAGGCCAGTGGCCTGTTATAACCACAAAGTGGTTCTATGAGCCCTCTTTGCCCTTAGGCCGGGTAGGTGGCTAGCCTTGCCCGTCGAAATTGAGGAAGAGTTCCCTTATTAGGGGTTAACGACTACCACAGATGTTAGCGTGGTAGCCGGGGAGCGTACGATTTTAAAAATCCATCTATAGTATCTACCGGGAATCGAACCCGGGCCGGCCGCCTGAGAGGCGAGCATTCGCTCGCTGCGCCATCCGCTCACCTCACTAGAAGGCCATTGTTAAAAATATAATTTGCTCTATTTATCAACGT
Organism: Agriotes lineatus; assembly: GCA_940337035.1. Classification (NCBI taxonomy): domain Eukaryota; kingdom Metazoa; phylum Arthropoda; class Insecta; order Coleoptera; family Elateridae; genus Agriotes; species Agriotes lineatus. The sequence continues at coordinate 12,696,870 of OW679201.1, forward strand.
TAGCTCTAACGATTTGCCTCACCTACGTGTTCCTTAGTTTAAGCTACATAATTGCTATGTGAATTTACAGGATATATGTAGGTGATTGAGGTTTTCGTTCACGGTTGCCGCTGGGAGCTGCAGATATGCGTTTAATTTGGACTCTCACCTTTTCCCTTTTGAGTTATGTGACGTTCCTTGGTTATGTTAGGCCACTTCTGAGAGAGTTATATTTGAATAATTAGCTCTGGGAGTTCGAAATTTACCTGCAAAATTCAGCATCGAATTTTGACGTATTGAATGTTAGGTATATGATAATACGGCGTTGGTTATTCAGGCGGTGTTTTTCATACCTCAGAAGTGATGCTACTTGTCAGTTCGTGCCCACTAATCCATCCAATGGCGCTACAGTCCGAGTCGGGCCTTGGCCTCCTCAATTTTCCGCTTCCAACTATCACGATCATTTGCGGCTCTTTTCCAATTGGGTAGTGCTAACATGGATTGAGCATTTAATTTTGAATTACAGCTGTTCTTGTGATTGTAAAATTATAAAATAGACATATGACCGCTCGGCAATAGGAATACCCGAGGGTGTTCTACTTTCCTCACAGAAATTATGTATCTTACATATTTAGAGATTAAAATCAGCTAATATAAAATTGTTTTTTTCAAACGTAAAATAAAATTTTGTCGTTTAAGTCAATTACATATAATTAAAAATTCATTTATTCAAAATATCTAACGTTTCACTAAGACTAGGTTAGCTTCATCAGAGATAAAAATTGTTAACATAATGTAGGACATAAGGACATTTACAATTTTGATCTGTAAATTATAGGTACAATTTAGTGTTTTGGATTTGTGAAGGAATAATTATCCTCTATTTTATTAATTACCTGTCTTTTAAAAATGTATGAGTATTTGGATGGAAATATTCTTTGTTGATGGATTGAGCATCTTGTTTTACTGTCTTCCCATCGGGTCGCTGGTCTTCATATCGGTCGTTTGCCCACTAATACATTGCTTGAAGTATTCAGTCGAGTTTGCGAGTGGTATTTCGTATTGTCTTAGCTGATAAGGAAGCATTCTGTTGAGTTTTGACGTATCGCATTCTCTATTTCGTGCAATATGCGTTTGGTTGCCATGAGATTTAACACGGTCATTTAGTAACTTCCGTTAGATTCAGGTATTTTACTGTCACTTCGTCACACTATGGCGATAAAATTGTTTATTAGCCTATTTTTCTCTGTTTCCAAGTGAACACCTTAGGACTTTGGCTAAGTAAAAACAATCCAGGAAAATCTTTACAGACTTTACTTCGGGCCCCTTATAGGGGTTTCTGATTGAAGAATTGCTGCATCTTTGTATTTTTCCTTTATTTAGTGTCGGTTAGTAGAATTAAATCTGAAAAATTGACCAGCTGTTGGATTTACTGGAGATAGTAGATTTTCCGGCAAGCCCGGTGGTTGGTCCTTATATAATTTTCGTTCCATTTTCTGATGTCGTTTGAAAAGTCTGCATCTCCTGATTAGGCTACGTAGTACGGTGGAGAGAACGTTGAACCACTTTACGTCAGAAGTGAGTAGTTTTTAAGCACTCCTCCACTGTAAGGTAACGGCGTTCTATTGCTTCAGAGCTTTTTCTTTTGGGTTTTAAATTTTATATTTATATTTTCAATTTTTGTGTTGTGAAACCTGCGTATTTTTTTACGGAATGCTTCTTGGATTACCCCTAAAGGCTTTTCTTTTCTTTGTGGATGGATTGTAAGAATTTATTATGGATTTGGACATCTGAGCTTTTCCAGTTTATGGATTTGGTTGCGATTACGATTCAGCTCTAACTTAGCTTGTGTAGTCTGCACCATTCGGCTACGTTGCTGCCATCCCAACCAGTACACCTAGGCGAAACTGGTTTCCAAGTTGGATTCAACAAATAAGCTATTACCTTGTATTTTGAATAAATATTTTTACTGCAATTGAAAAATATAGCGACGCAAATAAGTATCTAAATTGACGACACTGACTTACATGTGTATTTCCTGCGTTGTTTATTTGTACGTTTAACTTACATTTTAAATTGTAAATTACATATACGTTATGCCGTAAACGTAGCGTGTACACGCCGCGGGGTTAGTATTCGGTTTGACTTAATTAAGTCCGTGTCTTTAAGTACCCTAGACATAATAGGTACGAAAAACTGCCCTTTTACATATACATGCCATTTACCTGCATATACTGAAAATAAATGTCAATTTAATTTCGCCGTCTTGTTCGTGCTATAATAAATTTTAGCTTATCAAAGAGCCTACGTCCAATAAGTGTAATTTTGAGATCTCCCCTTCGTTGTAAGTTGTGATTACCATAAAACCGGGGCGTCTTCCAGCTTAGATTCTTTAGTTATTGAATAATCAAGTTGGTGGCACTCGCATTTGGGTTCAGTTTAGTGTTAACTCACCTTAGCTGGCTCGTTGAACGTTTTTGGTTACGGGATTGTTTTAGGTATTCACAGCTCGCTATTCGGCTTACATTGAAGTGTTGCGCGATTGTTGTCAGTTTATTTTATCGCTATTATATTTATTGTATCAAATCAAGAGATGTACTCAAATTTATTTCAGCCTACCCGCTGTTTGTTACCTAGCGCGAAGCTGCGTATGGGCTATAATTACTTGCTGAAGTGTTGATAAACTGAACCTTTGAAATTAGATTTGCTTTAAATTCGTTTAATTTAAATGGAACCTTAAGCTTTTTTGCTTTATAAACTTTCAATTGGAGAAAAGATATAAACACGTAGCAATAAAAATATGATGAAGGGTGGGATTTTGATACGTTTAAGATTTAAATATCCACGCGGCTACAATAAAATGATCTAAGTTTTAATATCGACTTTTCTATCTATATTAAATTGCTGTTTTTAGTACTTTATTACTTAAGTAATAACTACGGTATTATTTGAAAGCATTGCGACAGTCTTATGTTTTATTTTCTCTATTATAGGCTAGCTACATAACAGTAGACATCATTATTGCGTGAGATGCACATGCAAATAATTTAATATCTCAACATGCAAATATCATCTAGGTTGACCTCTAATGTATTTCGCATTTGATGTTAACGACTTTGAAGATTTAAATTAAATTATTTAAGTTTTTACAATAGTAACATATAGTTTAATTCGATTGAATGCCACCATTAATGCCAAAGATTTAAACAGACAATGCCGAGAGTGCTTCTGAAAAATAATGGAAAAAACAATAAAAACTGCGTATGAAGTGGTTTTGAAAAAGACGTATATGCGTCTATCAAGCAACTGTTTTACCCATACAGTTGAACGAAATTACTACTAATAGTTTAAATAGCTCGGCCCACAACGCACCTCGAAAGATAAAATCATTGAACCCGTACGGCTACCGGCCTACTGGAACTGTTATATAGATATTTATGCATTAAAGGAGATATGAATATGTTTTTTCCCTGAGGTTGACATGTGTAAGTCAACCGAAGGTAAAGAACATGAATATCTCCCGTGGTGCATACAATATTTTATCTACTAGCATATTCGTAAAAATAGTATGAAATTTCAAAATGTCATAATGACATTTAATAGTATATTATGTTAATCTCTGAAACTTCTTTGTGGCGTGAATTCATAATTCATATTCTTATATGGGTATTTCGCAACTAAAAGAAGAAATAAATCTTTTACCATCCAGAATAAGATTCATGAACTGAAGGCGTTCTTACAAGATAAATACCTTAGTTTTGTAGTCCTGGCAGACCATTGGTTAGTACAAGAAGAATGCAGCAGTTTTAATATCTCTCCCCTTGGCCTTTCACTCTATTAGGGTACAGTGACATCAAGATATATTCTGTATGATAGTTGATTTCCATTGCTTCTTATTTTGGGCATTATGTGCGGATCTCTTTCTCATAGCCATCGGAGGGATCCTAAATAAATAAATAAAGCTGTTAGCTATGTCCCCTACCATCTTCCTTATCATTGGTAAGTTGTTATTTTTACGTTCTGCTAATCATTATTTTGATCTTTTTGTTGTTTATTTCCTCTGCTGATTATAGCGAGTCTTTCAACAATTTCATCCAATTCCTCTTCTGTGGAGGCAAGAATCGTGGTGGCATCTGCGTACTTTAAATTTGTAATCATCCTTCCGTCTATAGCTATGCCACCAGTCCACCAATCAATTATGTCACGCATAGAGTTTGATGCACCCTTGTCTTATTCCCAGTTCGGTGTTGAATTCTTTTGATGTAATGTTGTTGATCATGATGTGGGGGGTGTTCATGTTGTACTTCTTCGCCTTTTCTATCACATGTCTGACATGAAGTATTTGCTCCCTAGTTCCTTTTCCTGGTATAAATCCTCGTTGTTCATCTGATATGTTTGGTAGCAAATATATTGTAGTGAAAGCTCAAATGATATCTTATACATTGATTTATTTAATTGAAACTTTAAAATTCTATTTCAATAATAATGCCGGTATCGCTTTGAGACTCTTATCAGGGGTAGTTCATTAATCTAGTTGCTTCTTAGTTGCTATTTTATTTTTGATTATGAATTTAAATTGATTAATGACATGCGCTGTCACCTTTTACTTCAAAAGTTGCTCCACGACACTTTCAATCAAATATGATAAATATAAATCCTTTCCAACTCTTTGTGACTCAGTATTATATGATTTACATCTGTCGACGTTTTTCGATTCCTCTCCGCCATACATCTCTATTTTCGATGTCTTCATCTCTTAATTCGCTGGCTTCCATGGCTTCTATTACTCCTTTCTTCCAAGATATTCGAGGTCTACCTCTCCTTCTTCTTTGCGGTGGCGTCCATTCATCCATCTTCTTTGGCCATCTTTCATCCGGCATTCTTCTTACATGTGCGTACCAAATGAGCCGTTTTTGTTCAATGGTATCGATAATTGTCTTTTGTACATTCATCCTATTTCTTATTTCTTCGTTTGTAATGTGTTGTACCTTCGATATCCTACAGTTTTTTCTGAGGAAGTCCATTTGCAACGTCATTAGTCTGCTTCTATGTTTTGTTGTAAGTTCCCAGGTTTCAGATCCATACGTATATGATAAGTATTTAATTATACTTCAATATACTTCTCTAATTGTCTTTTATTTCAGATTGCTTTAATACAACTAATTAGAAACCCACCTGGATTTTTTCACTCTTAACAACTCCAAATCACCTTATGACGGCACTCTTCCTTACATCTCCTACTCGGACTCCTACACAGTACAGCCACGACGCACTGTCCACGAACAATCAGCCACCAACTTGCAAAACCTTAGGATGCTTGTAGAAATGGTTCCTTTCCCACACCTATGCCTCTGTCACTTCTGCAGCTTCCCTTTTTCCAACGTCTTCACGGTAAGTATGCTTCCACATATGAATGTAAATTAATATTCTCCTTCCTTAGCTCCTACTCCATCCATTCACGCCGTCAGCAGCCAACAGACTCTCCGACATCCAGTAGTTCCTCCGTCACTGTCTGTCAATTTTTTTCACCTTAGTTTGCATCTTATTTAAATTCTATTAATGACTTTTAATTAAACATACAATTCTTTTATAAATTTTCCCAATTTGATTATATTGATCTGACGACTTTATTTAAATTAATCTTTAACATTGACTTACATAAATATCAGCCTTTATGTACCATTGCAATATACTGCAATGAATACTTTTAAATCCTCTAAGATTATGATAGCAATTAATAACATTTCAAATATTATTTTACAAAATATTCTATGTGCTAGTTTAAGTTTTGTAAATTGTATGAATAGCGTTGACTTTGATTTAATAATTTGTGAAAAAAAACTTATTAAAAACAGTGTTAGCCTTGATTGAAACATAAAATGTAATCAGAGCAGGCTTAATAATAATGAATAACAATGTGGGAATGTAAAAGAAAAGTTGGAGGAATCGAAGCCAAGCTGTGAGGTGTGTTATTTTGGCTTCACCACAAACAATCCAATTAACAGCGAATAAATACCTATTTTTCTTAATTCAGTGTTTCATAATTAGTGCAGTGTCGTTTGGGTAAGTTGTAAAGGATTGCTTTGATTCATTGTACCCCTACGGGAGTTTAAAAAAAGTGTTGAGTATTACATCAAGTGGTAGCTGTGTTGCAGTGGCAGTTTTAGAGCAATAGCATGGTTAGCATAGCCCTGAAAGCGGGTAGGAGGCAGCTACATTGGTGCTGAGCCCTCGGAACTGAGGCAAACACAAAGGTGCAAGCTACAGGCGGCGTTTCAAGGTATCGGGCTTGTTACAGTAGGCCAACAGAAGAGAAAGAGGAGCCCATATCCGTCGTGGGACTTGCTATGGACACGTATGGTGTCCTATTTTGCATCAAGGCAGCCAAAGAAGGGCAGACAGTTATTCTAAAAATGGAATTTGTTGAATTTTTTAAAGTGGCGTCCGTTTTTGCACATTTCCGGAAGTAACGCTTCGTGAGTGTTTTTTTTTGTGGCGTCTATTTACTTACTTTTGTTAAATTGCCTAGGCAACGCACTCTCACGTAATCACTGATGTATTTATTAATAAGAAGCCAAGTTGTTTTGAAAAATTGTGGGTTTGGAAGGCCATGTGGGTAAAGTTGTTCCCATCAGTTAAAATATCTAATTTTGTAGCGGTCCCATTCAATAAACAAGCGGTGACTAAAGCAATTACTTATAAAAGATCATAAAAATCCGCGATAATTATTTTAATATTGCCTATAATTATACATTCAGTCATATTTGCTAGGATGTAGTAACCCAACCCTTTAAGATAATAGAGTCATTTATTTAGATAATAATAATATCAATAACAAATAAAAACACAACAAGTAATAAGAACCATAACAAAATTTTAATATTTCATTGGTTATGGTCAATAGAACTTTACCCGTACGAGATATTAATGAAACTGTCATGTAATTGGAGAATATTTTAGTTGATTCTTTCTTATAAAGTGAGAGAATATTTATTGGCTCCATTCAAGTGGCCATTAATAATAATAATAACAGTAATAATAATAATAATAATAATAATAATAGCAATAATGATAGCAAAAACACAAAATTGGAAAGCACCCGGAGTAGATGGGCTCCACAACTACTGGTTTAAAAAATTTACTGCTGTCCACGAAGAACTTGCAAGACATATTAATAAATTTATTCTTAACCCAAATACATTACCAACCTTTATTACGCAAGGAATAACATACCTCTTACCAAAAAGCCAAAACGTTAAAGATCCAGGAAATTTATGATCGAAAGCGAATATTTTTCCAAATGTGTTAAAAAATGGGAGACGAGAACGAAATCTCTAATTATAATCGAATATCACTATTTTCCATCTTATCAAACATTGTTGAAAAATACATGGCTGATAAAATCAATAAAACTCTCAATTCGGCTTTAGGCTAGATACAAGCACAGTCCTGGGAATGCAGACTCTTTCAAGGACTTACAATACAACCTTAATTTTATGATCCAAGCAAAGTACCAAATTAAAATATTACATCTTTGAAAAAGCCGCTTACAGTTATTAACTTCATATCTGTGTCGCGGGCGTCAAATAGTAAAGCTGAATAGGTTATTGTCAGCAACGAGGGTTGTCGATGTTGGGGTACCGCAGGTGTTGGTCCTAAGACCAACCCTATTTTTAATGTATGTTAATGATCTACCCTTAAATGAGAATGTTGCAAGTTACACTCTCTTTGCTGATGATACAATACTCGTACTCACCCTTCAGGGTGACTGCCTACCCCAGGTTAATGGAATTCTAAAGGAGGCTTAATCGAAAGCTGAAATGTGGTTTTCCTTTAATAAGCTACTGCTAAATAAAGATAAAACTCAGAGAATGATCTTTACTCAGTGTACACATGAAACCTTTTCAATACCCATTTCGTGGCTTATGAAAGATCACTATTTGCCAAAACAGGAGTCTGGCTTCCCCTGTAGTGTTGTCGGACTGAAACGCACTTCAAACGATGCACAAGAAAAGCCAATTTGCTTACATCAATCTATTTACTTTAAAACAGGTAAAAACACTAAAATATACAAAAATAATGGAAAGTAGGATTAAATCCTCAAACAACCTAGGTGTGATATAGCCTGGAGATATATTAACGTGTCAAACATAGATAAAAAATCAATAAAACATTAACTATAATGTTGAAATATTATCTTTTAAAATAATTTCAAAATGTCGTAACACATTCCTGGATTAACGCCGACCCTGATCGCGTTTGCATATATTCAAATCGAGCACGAATTACTCACTTTTTTTCGCTGACCGAACACATTCTCTCACATTTGCAAAAGCATCTTGCAGATACCAGTTAAACGCAATTTGCGTTGAACTAAAAACATTTTACCTGGTACTGGCTGCTGATTACCCATTAATTCAGCACATCTTATATTGCGTCATTGGTCCTGGACGATATATGGCGTGATACGGTTAATCCCCTGGTCTAGCAGGTTCTCGAGAACTGCTGAGTTGGCGCCTCTCAAAATGGACGCTGCGAATAAGCCTTTGAATGAATTGCGTCCAAGGAACTCATAAACACTTGTTTGCTGCACTTTTTAATTGAATGTAGTAATTATTAGCTGCAATGCCATTTTAGGCTGCTTCTAATTATTTCGCCTGAAGACAATGCACAATGCACTTCGGAGTGGTAAACGAGACTACGTGCAATTCAAGCTGAACTTGAAAACGCCGACAAAAGATGCTCCTCATCTCGCTCATAGGCTTGTACATGCGTTCTTAATGTACACGTGAATTCCATTAATAATGCGTGCACTATGCAGGACCGAATTTGCAAACCTTTATAATTCTAGAATACATTGCTCAAATGTAATACATAAGAAAATACATATAAAAATACAACTCAGCTTTGACTTTAACCGTGAAAATAAACATTACAAACGAGGGATACAAAGGTCCGTTTCAACCAGATAGAGGTAATTGGAATACGCACTGACCAAAATGAACAAGATAGTATAAATGCCGAACTCATAATATATGGAAATAACTATGCTGGAACCAGATTTTAAAATAATTACCGATACATTAACTAAAATAATGGCGAATATATTAATGGACCAACAGAACTGGCTTTTGAAAAGGCAGATTTTGTAGGGATAACACTTTTATAATTAAACAGATTATAGAGAAATATAGAGAGCATAACAGAGAGACTCACCTAGTACTCATAGATTATAGAAAAGCGTTCGACAAAGTAAAAAAACTATGGAAACTATTAAATAAAAGAGAAATACCATTATACCTAATTAGAGTAATAAAATGTAACAGTAAACGAACGTACCCAGCATCAACGTCGTAACTTTTAGTATCCTAAACAACTACATCAAACAAGACGCCAGAGATAGATCATGGGCATGAAGAATGCATAGTAAATTCATCTACTTGTTATAATCAATGCTAGTATATATAATAGGTAAAGTTGCCAGTTTGAATAACTTACCGTAGTATGCTCCATTGAACCACACGAAGCATTCGGACTCAGACATAAAGCAAGCTATAATGAAGAAATCAATACATTTATTCAAAATGACGATAGTAACACACTGATAGATATTTCTGAAACCCGGTTAACGAACGCATTATGAACCCGAAAATTAAATTATTAACATATGAATTGATACAATAAATTTGAAATACAAATAGTATACAGGATTCGTACGAGTAAAAAAATCTGACTTGACAAGAACGCACGGAATCGATCGAGTGAAGTAGCAGAAAGGCTTTGAAAGAAAAACATCAATTAATATTACAGAAACCATAAATGAATAAACTTGCGGATACGATCATTGATGAGACCTCCTCGAAGGCAACACATTGATAAAAAATGATACTATTTATTGCTCTCAACAGAAAATCTTTGATTAATCGCCAAATAACGCACGCGACTATGTGTAAACGGGTGTACCCATTTACGATTCTTATTACAAATGAAAATACAGTGAAAATCAAGTTGCTTACGCACGAATAGAAATCGGTAGGTAACTAGTGGTTGTTCACCGACAGTAAAATTACATATAAAAAAAAGGGTTACATCGGGAAATAATTACTGGTGGCTTACTGCTCACAAAAGTTTAATAAACTACGAAATTACGAGAGACGCGTTGCCAGGTGCGCCAAAAATTAAAGCAACTGAAAGACCTGACCTTAGTGGTTGTGTTTTTTATATTTGGTTTACTGTACTACCAAAGCAACACAGAATTTGGCAACACAAATGATGTATTAACTTTACTTCTAAACTTGCCAAACGAGTATTCTTGAGAGTGATTGGTTGAGAGTCTTTGCCGCTAAAAATATGTCAAATTAATTTCTTGTAGTTCGCCAATTTTTCGAATCTCATGTTTGATTTGGCGTGTTGTACATAACAGTAGTAAAAAAACACTATAAAAACAAATAAAATTGTACGACTATGCCAAAGATAAACTCCAATTTAAATTACAACATAAGTAACTTCAGGTTGTACAAAGCAAAGCGTTAAAGGAAACTAAGAGCACAGGAAGACAAGTAACAGGATTGTTTGACAGCATAAAGGAACGTTAAGAATTGAGAAGGAAATCGCCCAAGTTAGAAGACCATGGATTGTCAGGGAAACGATTCGGAAAGAGAAGGATAAATGGTGCCTAATGGATTTTGTTTACTTGGTTGTTGGATACAGCCTGGAATACCAAAATTTTTACAATCCTGATATTCCAGGCTGTGTCAATTTCTAGTCGGGCAAATGAAAATTACATACGGGGTGACCCAGACTTGACTCTCCGGGCCTATAACTTTATTATTTTTAAAAATAACTATACCAAACTATATGTATTGTGATAGTTGCAGATCAGGACTGCCGATTTATTGTTAAAAAATAGTTACTAGATATGAAGGTATTTTGAATAAAAAAATTATATAATTATTAAAAGTACAAGGGTGAAATCAATCAGACAATAAAACAGAATAGCTATACAAAAATAATGTTCTAAAATATAAATTAAAAATATTATCTTTGGATTAAGATTAATGGTTATTGAAGTTAACAGAGAGCAATTTATAATTAAAAGGTAAATAATTAAAACAAACTATAAGTTAGTCTGAAATAATATGAAAGCTATAAGCTGAATTAATATTTGAATAAGTTACTTGGAATTTGTCAGATTAATTAAGAAAATATACTGTATGCAGTTAAACATGATCCAGGATGTTAGTTTTAAAACATATTGCTATAGTGATTTTTTTTATTAAGGATAGCAACTTATTTTGGTTTCTAAAATGTGAACATAATTATTTTGTATCGATTTAAATGAACAAAATAAACCCTATATAATTAAAAGTTTATTACTGGATGGATATAAAAGCGTGCAAAGGACAAAATTAATTAAAATAAATGGAATAAAAGCAAATTTTAAACTGAGACAAACTTTGATGTGAAGAAGGGGGCCATTTATGTGATTAAGGAAGAATAACGAATATTGCAACTGGTGAAAGAAGTCCGTTGTAGCAGGGATGATTTTAGGGGCTGTAATAGACATTTTCTGTCAATAGGCAGATATCTGTAACTAATTTGAATGGGTATGCTGGCATAAAGTTATTAACGGAGTAATTATAACCTGAACTTGGGGTTGCTGGTTCGAAATCATATAAGTCGCAGTTAAGTCAAGGACATCTGGGAATTTGATTTTAATTGGGGTTTCTGTCACAAACTCATCATTTGAGTCGGTGTTTGTGGAATGAAATTGAAGGAATGGATTCCATGCTGGTTGCTGTAAAGAGGACGACATCTTGGAATTGCAGTTGTAGCAATACAAAGGATCTACCATCTAGGAGAGCTGGGTGGCTGTTGGAATTGAAGCATGACACTTTTAATAGTGTTTATTCATTGTTACACCGTGGATTCTAATTAAAGTGGGGTTCCTGGCTGAAGATGCAAATACATGTGACAAAATAGGTTGGTTATATTTGTGCCGTTTTCTACAGGAGAATTGGGTCCATTCAAGAAGGGGAAGATAACCAGGTATATCTAATTAATAAAGATGAATTCATATTAACAGCAGAATAATGAGCTGCATACATAAATACTTACCCTTGTTAACATGCTGGAACTGATGTGTGTGTATTGAATATAAATTCAGCTTAAGTGTCATATTAGTAATTTGACAGTGACAGATCTAAAATTATTCTGTACAATTATTTTGATAGATTTTTCTAACGCAAGTACCCACCTGAGATAAGATGTTTGTTATCACCTGAACTAGTGAAAGAAATAAATGATTTGATTAAATAAATTGGAATTAGGGCAAATATTTTATTTAAAGTATTTTGAAGTGAATGGATAGGAGTAGTTTAGTAGTCTAGTAGCTATTTTTATTATATTGGCGTACAAAGTAGAGTCTCTATTCTTAAATGGGAGAAAATTGTCTATCAGGTAGCGATATTCATTTTCTTTTTAAGTGACACGCTATACTCTTTTAAATTTTTTTGATTGTACTTTTTATTCTCTTTACAGCCATGTAAACTTATATCATTTTTGTAATTTTTATCTAGTTGACGATGAAACCATATCGTAATTAAAAATTATATTTATATGACGTTAATTAACTATATAACAACTAACTATTTATACGTAACTACACAAATTGTTCAAAATGACCTCCGTCGTTGGTTGAGCAAAGCTCTAAACGATGCAGAAAATATTTGTTAATTGCAAATTTAAACTAAACATAAATAGAAATTTTGTGTATAAATAAAAGAAGAAAAGTCTTCTTGATTATTTACTTTTTAATATTCACTAGCTGTGGGCAGATTTTCACTTATTAAGTACTTGTTTCCTAATGCATCAGTTTGAAGAGACTATTTGCTTAGAACTCAGAATTGAGGCCAAAATTATTCAAATTTGCTTTTGAAAAAGTGCTGCTTTTACTTGCGTTTTCCCAGCTGTCCAGGAAAGGCTGTACATTTTCTACCATGTTACTTAATTGTCAGGCATAAATAAATAAATTGCACACGTCGCATTTGCGTAAGCTCAAGGATCAGACCTTTGTTCTTCATATCCTAATTAATGACATAAGTGGCTGCATTAACATTATAACCTTAATTAATATGCAGGTAGTAAAAATCACAGTCGTGGGTCCAGCAGTTGGTTGAACTTTGCTACGGCTAAACATGCTCATTGGGCCCTAATTAATTTGAGCCAGGAAGTGATTGGGGCTACGCCGTGCGCTCGAAGCTTTAGTTTCAAATTTCTTTTGAGCGATCGCGCGACCCGATGTGGTTGGCTTTGAAAGCCGTCTTAAATTGCACAAAAAAATAATTTCCGCGTTGGAATTATTAATTGTTGCATGTGGAAATGCCAACAATTTGCATCGATATGTAATTTAAAACCGTGATTAATGGCTGGGTTTAAGCCTGCACGAATCACAACAGAAACCAGTGCAAAGAGTCGATTTGCCGCAGAAAAGGGAGAAAGGAGCTCGTTAATGGGCGCTGAAGTGGTTTGCTTAATCCGGCATTTTTGTCGCGTAAATTCCGTTAATTTTCTTGCAATACCAAAATTGTGTAAGCAAACAACGGCGTATCGACCGCGGCGCCCGAGGCACGAATCCTTGATTACAACGTTAACAAAATCCACCTATTTCGTGTAATATTCTAATTTGCCTTCAGAATGGCGGAAAATTATTTTCCAATAAAATTTTGCTGCATTAGCGAATACTTACTAAGTCACTTTCTGTTTCGACATTTGACATGGAAGACAAAGAACGCCTTTGTATTGTGTGTAAAATAAATAAAGCTCTTCTAGAAAGTAAAAACTATTTCTGTCAAATATTCAGAACCAGTAGTGTGTTAGTAATGTAAATTCATTATAGTAGTAATTTGATTTTATAGTTTATAAGAACGTAATCATAATAGGTATCAAATACAGAGCAATTCATGAGAACGTTGCCTGCAGGCCACAGCACAAGTCATTATATCGCACTTCACTTACATTTTGCATTAAATATTCAAATCTAATGCGATCTGATAGTCTTGGATTAGTTTGTTAAAATAACAATCATTACAGGCAACAGCCATCGTAAAATTCTGATATATTATAGGTTTTGAAGTTGAGTTATGGTGCTTTAATGACACGTAGAACGCATATTAGTAAGTACATAAAAAACATTTCGTTTAGATAAAACATGAAGTGCAATTTTGATCTATAAAATAGCATAATCTGACGTTTAATTTTCTGTTATAATAATCCTGTCTTAGATTTATATTCTAAAAATAGATGGTTTAAAATTTATTTAGATTTTTTTATGACATGATAAAGAATATAGTTAGACGTCGTGATGTATAACCAAGTACTTATGTCTACATAAATCCATATACTCTAATTGGAAAAATTACAGGATGTTGAGAAATTATTTTGACATTATCAACTAAACAAATTAAATAAAATCACATAATCGGAGAAACTAAACAGAAATATCTTGATTGCTACTTTTCAAGTGTTGTTTACGACATGATATTTCCTTTTAATCATTTATAACTGTTTACTTAACTATTTGCGAAATTTAAGCTTCGAACTTAATTTTCCATTATAAATCGACTAGTTTTGATATTATCTGTACCATGTGGAGGCACATTAACAATTTTTTGCGCTACCAACCTTTTTTGTCAACCCTAAGCTCTTCTACCGTTCCATTCTGGAACTGCTTTCGCATTACATCAGGGAGGTGATCGCGTTATTAAAACTACATGCCTTAACTACGTGAAAACTCGAGCGCCCCCGGCCGGGAGTCGAACTCTCTTCCGAACGTTCTAGATTTCACTGTGACCTCGACTGCATTGAGGCCCCTTGTGCTGCCAAACTATTTTTACTTGTTTTCGGGTTTGTTATCGATGACGAAAAGGTTGACCCATATCCTTGTAGGTTGGTATGACAACAACAAATTAACAAGCCCGTTATGAATATAACGGCTTTAGGACTTATAAAAACTGTTTTGTATTTAATTGCTATAGAAACAACACTCACTCACTTGATTTCGGCAAGCAATATGTGTAATATTAAACGTTATTTTTATTTGTATTAGTTGATAGCGCAAAAAATGTTATGCGACTGTCGTTAAGTGCCTTACAGGAACAAGCCTAAAAAAATAGAAAAACTCGACCCTTCGTCCTCGTTCTCAGCCTGTTCTAAGGCACTTACCGAGCTTATAACGTAATATACTATACATATTTCCTGTTTCATGGAAGATAGTGAGGCACTCTGACAAGTACTCTAGTATCCTCAAAGTACATCTATGTTATTCAAGTCTTAAATCTGCCACTTAACGCATCACCAAATTAATCAGAGTTTGTAAAATTTAGACTTATTCATTCAAGCCTTTAAGTATTAGCAGCTTTTCAGACGGTTATGCGCCGCTAGCTCTAAGTGCGTTGGACCCTTACGATCAAACAAAGCTGCTGTCTCGCACAGCTGGTACGCAAGGCTACTAATACGAAGGGAAGTCAGTCATGAGGTCACAATAGACAGTAAAGCAACTGTAATGAAAGTATCAAAATTTTTAGCTTGCATTTTCGAAAATCATGCGGATGTTTGCTCTTTAGAAAACTGATTGAGCAACATAAAACGAACCGACCGGGTTTGCGCTTGAAACAACGCACAGAGGACTATAAATACCAGAAAAAAATAAGTCATAAGGTCACAAAAGTACCTAGTAAGGTGGGTGTATTGGACTCTCAAATTCTTTATCTTGAGTTTTCGAAAAACCTTGCTCGCGATTGCTGCTTAAATAACTGAGCCAGCAACACAAAATGAACTGTATGGGCTTGCTCTTAAAACATCGAATAGAGAACTATAAATATGAGGAAAAATCAATGATAAGAAGATTGAAGGGCAGCTGTATGGAACTTGACAGATTTTCTATATTGAATTTTCGAAAAGCATGTGAGTGATTGCTGCTTAGAGAACTGAGCGAGCAACCAAAAATGAATTAAGTGGGTTTTCCGTTGAAACATCATACAGATGGCGATAAGCACCTTCGAGAGAAAGTCAATGATAAGGTCAAAAAAGATAGTAGGGCAGCTGTCGTCAGCTTAACAGATTTTCTATTTTGAATTTTCGAAAAGTATGCGAGTAATTGCTGCTTAGAAGTCTGAACTAGTAACACAACATAAACCCAAAGGGTTTTCCATTGAAGCATCGCGCAGATGGCTATAAATATGAGGGAAAGTTAATGATGAGGTCAATAAAGATAATAGGTCAGTTGTCATCAACTTAACAGGTTTTCTATCTTGAATTTTCGATAAGCATGCGAGTGATTGCTACTTAGAGAACTGAGCTAGAAACACAAAATGAACCCAATGGGCCTTGAAACATCACACAAATGGCTATAATTACGAGAGAAATTCAATGATGAGGTCATAAAAGTTAGTAGGGCAGCTGTAATCAAGTTATTAAATTTTCTATCTTGAATTTTCGAAAAGCATGCGAGGGATTGCTGCTTAAAGGACTGAGCTAGTAACACAAAATCCAAAGCGTTTTGCATTGAATAAACGTCACACAAATGGTTATAAAGGTGACAAAAAGTCAATCATGAGGTTAACTTAATCAACTTAGTACATTTTCTATATTGAATTTTCGAAAAGTATGCGAGTAATTGCTGCTTAGAGGACTGAGCTAGTAACACAAAATGAACCCAAAGTTTTTCCTTGAAACGCCGCACAGATGACTATATAAGTCCAAGGGAAAAATCAGTGATAAGGTTAAAAAATAAAGTAGGGCAGCTGTAATGAACTTAACCAGATTTTCTATATTGAACTTTCGAAAAGCATGGGAGTGATTGCTGCTTAAAGAACTGAGTGAGCAACACAAAATGAACCCAATAGGTGTTACCTTCAAACATCGCACAGATGGCCATAAATGCGAGGGAAAGTCAGTGATGAGGTCACAAAATGGAAGAGGGCAGCTGTAATGGACCTAACAGAATTAGTATATTGGATTTTCGAAAAGTTTGCGAGTGATTGCTGCTTAGAGGACTGAGCGCGCAACCCAATGGGCCTTGAAACATCAAAGAGATGGCTGTAAATACGTGGGAAAGTCAATGATGAGGTCAAAAGCGGTAGTAGGACAGCTGTAATAAATTTAATAGATTTTCTATCGTAAATTTTCGAAAAGCATACGAGTGGCTTGGAGGAATGAGCGCGCAATACAACATAAACCCAATGGGCATTGAAACATCAAAGAGATGACTATAAATAAGAAGAAAAGTCAATGAGGAGGTCAAAGGAGGTAGTAGGGCAGCCGTAATCAATTTAACAGATTTTTTATCTTAAATTTTCGAAAAGTATGCGGGCGATTGCTGCTTCGAGGACTCGACAACACAAAATAAACCCAATGGGTATTACGAGGGTAAGGTGAAAAATTCTCGGCCTGACAATGAAAGACGCGATTTTCAATTAAAAATGATTTTATTTTTCTACATAATCTCCCTTGACTTCAAAACACTTGGTCCAGCGTTTCTCCAACATCAGTATTCTTTCCCGGAAGTGAGAGTCTGGAAGGCTGTGAAAATATTCATCTACGGTCCTCTTAACTTCTTCATTGGACGCGAAACGCTTCCCAAAAACAAATTTCTTCAAGTTTGGGAACAGATGGAAGTCCGAGGGTGCCAAATCAGGAGAATAGGGGGGATGGCAGAGCAAATCGTATCCCAAATCCGCAGTTTTCCCATCGCCAACGCACTCCTGTGAACAGGTGCGTTGTCCTGGTGAAAGATGATTTTTTTCTTCTTCGGCCAGGCCTCTTCTCCCGGATTTTGGCATCCAATTGGTCAAGAAGGTTGGAGTAATATGCGCCCTGTAATTGTTCTGCCTTTTGCAAGGTAATCAATTAACTGGATCCCTTTCGTATCCCAAAACACGCTGGCCATGACCTTTCCAGCGGATGCGATCGATTTCGCTTTCTTTGGCGCTAAACCACCGGCTTCCACCCACTGCTTCGACTGCTGCTTCGTTTCTGGGGTGTAGTGGTGAACCCATGTCTCATTCATGGTGACAAATCGCCGCACAAAATCGGTCGGATGCCTATTGAATCGGTCGAAACATTGCTGCGAAACTCGTCTGCGCATTTGCTTTTGATCGACATTCAGCAAATGCGGCACCCATCTCGCGCAGAGTTTTCTCATCCCTAATTCTTTGTGCTAGATGTTTCGCACCCTTTTTTCCGATATCCCCACAGCCTCATCTATCTCACTGACCTTCACTCGCCTATCGTCCAACACGATATCATGCACTTTTTCGATGGTTTCCGGTGTGGTTGCGGTTTTTGGCAGTCCTTCACGTGGTTCATCTTCGAGGGACGTGCGACCATGTTTAAATTCAGCTGCCCACTTTTTAACGGTTGACATGGAAGTAGCAAAGTTTCCGTAAACTTTTGCCAACTTCGGATGAATTTCCTTAGGGGTTAATCCATCCAAAACAAAGAATTTTATGACTGCACGATATTCAACTTATCCATTTTAACGAAAAACACGCAAGACGTCTACGGCAAAAATTCGTATAAACAAACTACTTGAGAGAACAAGTTGAAACTTGTCATACGAACTAATCACACTTGCACGCAGGCAGAAAAAATAAATTTTTGCAGATTGGAACGCCATCTTATGTCAAGGCGGAGAACTATTCACCTTACCCTCGTACCTTAAAGCATCGCACAGATGACCATAAATACGAGGGACATTCAATGATGAAATCAAAAAAGTAGTAATAGACCTAACAAGTTTTCTATCTTCAATTTATAAAAATCACGCGCATGACTGCTTCTTATAGTAAATAGAACGAACAGTACAAAATAAACCCAATACGTTTCGTCTTAAACCGCATCACAGAGCACTAGGAATACGAGGAAAGGTCAATGATAAGATCACAAAAAGAAGTAGGATAGCTGTAATAGATTTAACATATTTTCTATCTTGCATTTTCGAAAATCATACGCATGATTGATGCTTCGAAAACAGAACGAACAACACAAGGCAAACCCAATGGGTTTGCTCTTGCAACACCGCACAGAAAGCTACAAATACGAGGGAAGGTCAGCGATGAGGTCACAAAAGTTAGTGGAGCAGCTGTAGTAGACCTAATAGATTTTCTAGTTTGGATGTGCGAAAAGCATAAGCGTGATTTCTACTTGGAGAATTGAGCCAGTAATACAAAATGAGCCGAATGCGTTTTCCTGTGAAACACGGCGCAGATGACTATAAATAGGAAAAGTCAGTGATGGGTCACAAAAGGTAGTAGGGCAGCTGTAATGGACCTAACAGGTTTTCTATCTTGAATTTTCGAAAAGCTTCGAGAACTGAAAGAACACAAAACGAAATCTCATGGGTTTTTTCTTCGAAGTCACATAGACTACTATGGATACGAGGGAAAGTCAGTGATGGGTCAGAAAAGATAATGACGCAGCTGTAATGGACCTCACACATTTCCTATCTTGATTTTTCGAATAGCATTCGCGTGATTGATGCTTTGTGCAACCCAAGATGTACTTGATAGGTATGCTCTTGAAACGTTGCACAAAGGACTATACATATGCGGGAAAATCAGTGATGATGTCACAAAAGGTAGTCGGGCAGCTGTAATCGACCTAACAGGTTTTCTATCTTTAATTTTCGATAAGCATGCGAGTGATTGCTACTTAGAGAACTGAGCGAGTAACACAAAATGAGCCGAATGAGCCATATGACTATAAATATGAGGAGAAATCAGTGATGGGCCAGAAAAGATAATGAGGCAGCTGTAAAGGACCTCACACATTTCCTATCTTGATTTTTCGAATAGCATTCGTGTGATTACTGCTTTGTGCAACCCAAGATGAACCTAATAGGTTTGCTCTTGAAAAGTCGCACAAAAGGAAAAATCAGTGATGATGCGAGAAAAGGTACTAGGACAGCTGTAATGGATTTAACAAATTTTTTATTTTAAATTTTCTAAAAGCATGCACACGATTTTTGCGCTTCGAGGACTGAGCGAACAACACAAAACGAATCCCATGGGCTTGTGCTTCAAAGTTACAGAGAAAACTATGGATACGAGGGAAGGTCAGTGAGGGGTCAGAAAAGATAATGAGGCAGCTGTAATGGACCTCACAGGTTTCCTATCTTGACTTTTTGAATAGCATTCGCTTGATTGCTGCTTTGTGCAACCCAAGATAAACCTAATAGTTTTGCTCATAGGACTATACTTACGCGGGAACAGTGATGAGGTCCTAGTAGGACAGCTGTAATGGACCTAACAGGTTTTCTATCTCGAATTTTCGAAAAGCGTCCTCGTGATTTCTGCTTAGAGAACCGAGCGAACAACACTAAATTCACCCAATGGAATTTCCCTTGAAACATTATATAGAGAACTATAGATACGAGGGAAAGTTAGTGATTAGGCCACAAAAGATAGTAGGACAGCTGTAATGTACCTAACAGATTTTCTATCTTAAATTTTCGAAAAATGTTCTCGGTATTTCTGCTTAGAGTACGCATTGAGCAACACTTGATAAACTCTTGAAACATGATATGTTTACATCATAACCCACGTTGCGATCGACACCGTGGGTTATTTAGCTTGTTTGCATCATCACTCACGTTACCCTTAACAAAGTGGGTTACAACTATTTAACCCATTCCCGTGGGTTATAAATGTTTTAACTCACTGTCAATTAATTTGTCACTTTGACTTTTTACAACTGTCAATAAAAAATCTGGTGTCATACACGCTACACGCACACTTCTTTTATCGCATTTCATTTGGTAACGTACTACATTTCTACATTCAAAATCGTTAAGAAATGTGGCACTTTTCTCATTAGCAAGTTTTACGTTTGGCACTACTAAAGTGTATTATTGGTGGCACTGTAGGTCTATGTCAAATTCGAGGTTAGCATGTTAGGTTTTGCATCAGTTTTGACACAGCTTGACTCAAAACCTAACCTGCTAACCTCGAATTTGACATAGACTGACAGTGCCACTAGCAATACACTTCAGTACTGTCAAATGCATAACATCAACTGGAGCTGCTTATTGTGCTTTAGTACATAGAAATGAGTTCTGCTCAGCTTGGTTATGTTTCGACATTTAATGTCACTTTTATGAAAAAATGTAATATTGTACATTTCTTATGAAATGCGATAAAATAGTATACGCAACACGTTAGAAACGTTAGAAAGGTGGTTTTACTGAACTCGTATGGCCGTTTAAGTACTCGCTAACGATCGTACTCAAACCAGCCATACTTGTTCAGTAAAACAACACTTTTCTAAACTTGTTGCGTCATATACTATTTACAGTGATCTTATAATTAGCCAAAAATGTGATTCTTAATTTTTAAGCATTTGTCAAAAATTTTCAAAAACTACAAATTCTACAGAAACCGTACAAAATAGAGAGATCAATGCACATTAAAGATGTAATAAAAATGTAAAGTTTGCAAAAATCGTTAGGGCCGTTTTTAAAAAAATCGAAAAAACATTGAAAAATCAATTATTTAAATTTTTAATAACAGACCAAAGATAACAAATATATCTTTTAAATTAAAAAAGAGGTGTAATCTACATACTGATTTGTATGTCTAATTAAAACCACCAAATAAACAGAAAACAATTCAAGAAAAGTATAACTGTATGGTAAAATATTAGAATAAAGTTCTTTAATTTGTAAAGAAATGAAATTAACAGAAAGTAATAATTAAATAATATGTGGTTTAGAAATATCAAATATTTTATTATTCTAAAATTTTAAATTATATTCGCTATGATGAAAGAAAAGTTTTGTCTCTAGCATGGTCCACACGTGGTGTTAGTTGCCTTGCTCTTCTATTCCTTCTCTTGCAAAAGAGTTTTACCTTTGGCGTGGTTTACACGTTGAGTTGCCACGCTCCTTTGTTTATCTCTTGAGGAAGCCACTTATGAATGTGGGGGAAACGTTAAGTTTTTCAATCTCAATAATGACACTGTCCAAACCCGGAAGTTGTTCATTACATAATATTTAGGTACTATCTTCAGCATCACAATAGGCAATTAAACTTAACAAATCTGGTGTGATACACGCACACAACTTCCTTTTACAGTGATCTTATAATTAACCAAACATTTGATTTTGAATTTTTAAGCAAAAAAACAATTTAGTGGTATTCAACTGGAAAATCACCTATCTCACATCAATACGCATTAAAGATGTAATAAAAATGTATGAAAAAAATCGTTCGAGCCATTTTTGAAAAACTCGAAAAAAACTGAAAAATTGCAAGAGTAAACACCATACTTCTGGTTATGCGATTTTCTTCAAAAGCTTGCTGTCGCATCTAGATAGTACATAAGACTTATGTATGAAGTTTCAACGTCATTTCTCTTTTCATTTTTTCTGTTTACACGCGCACACATACACACAGACACACACACACACACACGCAGAGACAGACCAATGACCAAAAACATTATTTTTGGGTTCAGGGGACTATAAAACGTGAAGATCTGTTGAAAACTCAATTTCGAATTTTTGGGTGGAATCCAATACTTCCTTTATTCTAAAAGGAAGCAAAATCTATACTGTTTGGTATTTACTGAGTTGTTGGATAACGTGTTGTATGACATACGTGGGTTACTACATATTATCTACTAAAGGGTGTTTTTTAGAGGGATACAACTTTAAATTGAAATAAAACACAGAAAGATGTTTTTAATATCCATGAAATTGGCTTTATTTGAAAGATAATTTTATGGCATTTATGTTTGAATATGAGTTCGGGCATGCGACCGCCGCGATTAGTGTATACATGACGTAATCTGAAGGTCCAATTTTTACACACTCTTTTCGCAGTAAATCAGGCTGTATTTCATTTCAGCAATAACGCGTCGAATTTTGGCTTTCAAGTGCTCAATTGTTTCCGGTTTATCGGCATAGACATGCGACTTTACATATCCTCCAAGAAAATAATCTAACGGCGTCAAATCGCACGAAAGAGGTGGCCAGTTAACAGATCCACAAAATGGATCCACGAAATGGATCTGTTAACTGGCCACCTCTTTCGTGCGATTTGGCGCCATTAGATTATTTTCTTTGAGGATATGTAAAGTCGCATGTCGACGTGGATAAACCGGAAACAATTGAGCACTTGGAAGCCAACATTCGACGCGTTATTCCCGAAATACAGCCTGATTTACTGCGAAGAGTGTGTGAAAATTGGACCTACAGATTACGTCATGTACACGCCAGCCGCGGCGGTCACATGCCCGAAATCATATTCAAACATAAATGCCATAAAATTATCTTTTAAATAAAGCCAATTTCATGGATATTAAAAACATCTTTCTGTGTTTTATTTCAATTTAAAGTTGTATCCCTCTAAAAAACACCCTTTTTAACCCACTAATACCATAAATAACTCTAATGTCCGTGAAAGAGCTCATTTGTTTATTTTTACCTTGTACCATCACGTTTACTTTTAGCACTTTTACCAACTTTGACTATGATCTGATGATGCAAGCTGCAATATTTTGCTGAATTTAGTTTGTCTGGATTTATGAAAAACAATAAAAAACAACAAGGCACTTTAACTTGGACCAAAGCTTGAGGATTTGCAATTGTTCATAAATTCCTTATTTGGTTTCAGAAGGTGCAAGTCACATAAATTCAAGGATTGCTGGTCGTTAAATGATTTTTGTGCAAGTTAAAACGTAATTGGATTCTGGCTATAAGTTTGTCATTGTTGTGAATATATTCGATTTCTTGATGTGCTCCCTACCTGTAAAATAAACAAATACAAAAAAAAAAAAAATAAAAAAGCATTCACAATTAAGATTTCTTTCCCTAAAACTGATAGCGTGGGTTACTTTAATTTCTGTTATCATAAAGCCCCTGTTACACCAAACAGTATTTTCTACAGCTTAATTAGAAAAAAAAGTTTTGCCTTTAGAAAAAAACTTGAATGCAGCAGAGTCTCATTCTGGAAGATCTAGAAAACTTACCTGTCGATGTCTTTCAACAACTTGGACATTTCACTACACCTTCTGTATATGCTCGAGCGATCTTCAGACTTAATCTTTGAAAAACTTGCACATATAATTTGATTTGTTAGTTATTATATTTTCAAACTATAAAAACGGCAAGAACGTTGCCATTTAAATACTTCAAAGTTTGATAGTATGAGAAAGTCTACGTGATCTGCCTCGCCACATTTGCAACTTCTACTCTGAATGGAAATTTTGTTTGAATGTAAAACCAAGAAACAATATTCAGCCATTAAATTCAACAAAAACACAAAGTGGAGCTATCATCCTGCAATTGAACAGAAAGCCCCGTCATCCGTAATCGGTGAAGTCTTGCGGATCGATTTCCTTACAATGTGCAGGATGAGCAGCGAATAATCACATCAATCAGACATCGGCGAAGTAAAACAAAGAGCATGTCATTTAGCCACTTTATTCGTTCAGCAAGTGTTACACAGGCAAATCGTACAGAGCGAGCGTTTACAGTTAAAATAACACAGAGGCAGCTATCGAACTGGCTGTGAATCACATCGAATTATCGCGTTCTGCCAACAAAGCATGAAGCAACTAATGCTACATTATTAATACACAATACGGCGCATTCCTGCGATTAACAAAGAGCACGCATCTAATCTACACAATCAGTCAAGCAAAAACTATGTTATATTCCGTACATATTTAACATAACCTCAATCTTTATTAAAGTATTCGCAGGCTTTGTAGGGGTGCGAACGATGCTTGGTTTGTCCAGCATAGTTAATATTACATTACGAGCAGTAATAAACTCAAATAAATTGTCCAATATATCTTTAATATCTAAACACTTTGAAAGCATCAGCTGTTCTTGGAGGCGGCCAGAATGATAGCATCTTTTGCGTAAAAATTACAGGCAGGTGGGCCCCATGGCAAATTTGCTGCTAAGCAGCTGCCTTGTAGATCAACCTAAACGATTAGGCCGGGCAGAAGTACATTAAATTGCGCTAATCCTAAACTGATTATACAGACGCGTTCAAAATAAATGTCTTCATGGATATATTGGTATCTTTAATGACATTAGTTTTGGACATGGCTGTACATGGCCCAGGCCTACTGGGCAAGGACCTACACTTAGAAAGCTGTTCCAGACGCTTGGTCCCCGCACGAAGTGTGGCATTAAAAGAATCACGATTCAAATACAATCTGTGAATTCTTCCAGTGCCAAGATCCGTACAGAGATCCTGAAATTACTCCTGTATACATTAGAAAATGGTGGCACTTAAAACTAGGCAGTACAAACAATAACAGCTTAAAGTTCTATTTTAATGGAGAGGTATCGATTTGTTGTCAAAATGGTGCGTTTGTCATGAAGAGATGGAAAGTAAGAAAAATTGACGTGAGAAATTTGATTTTTAATTTGACGCCTTCATTAATAACTTTCGCTTTTATTTATAATTAATAGAATTGTGTGAAAAAACCTGCCTTGGTCTATATTAAGAGGACAGAATGAAATAAAAGAAAAAATACAAACATAACGTCACAATTTATTTTGAATTTTATTTAATTTCGAAAATATTTTCCCCTTATCGATAGATCATCAAGCTGTTTTTACAATACAAAATACGCACTATCTAACATTTTTCAATATTTAATTTAATCAGATTAAATTCCGATACGGTAAAAGGCAAAGGGCGCTACAAGATGAAAAGTCGGGGTAATTTTCTATTTTTGATTTTTTTAGGCCATACAGCACTAAGTTTAAGCGTTTACTTGAATTGATGATATTAAAATCCAAATATCCAGGAAGAAGTAGCGCTTTCAAACCACAACTAAAAATTTGACGGATTATGTACAAACCAACAATAATTTTTATAGGAATTTTTAAATAAACCAAACATTATTAGAAATGAAAAGCCTAATAATAAACAATTATGTTCTGCACATTTAAATCAGATGATTTAGAATACATAATTACCATATTATGTAATTTAGCAATGCCAAAAATCAATTCCAGAAGCTACGTCTCAATTTGGAAAAGGTACATAAACAAACTACGCGAATCCATTATTTCAAATCCGCTTAAATTTCAAATTTGAAAAACGTTACAACTTACAAGAACGACAGTTATGGATGAAGGGTAGTTTTCCGAGCTCGTACAGAACAAAAGTGGGCGTTTCTGAGTGACTGCACCAAATTTTCCATAGGGCCTTAAACGTCAACGCAAGGAAGTGAGGTTATGTCCTCTGCGAATCGAGGTTAGGAACCGCACAAACGCCTGAAATCTTTCGAACTAGGAAGCAATAACGAGTGGCCGGCAGTGATAGCGGCGAGGGCGCAAGTCGCGGATTAAAGACCGCCCTTAATTCGAATTTTCGTTGCACGCACGGCCCTAATCTACGGCAACAATCAGCGTGACGTCACGCGGTCACGCTATGACTGCAGCAGTCGATATCCACAGACAAAAGAAGAAAAGGACGTCACGCGGATTGTGACAGTGCGGGACGTCGCGATTTTAGGTTAAGGAGCGAAATTGGGGACTAAGGACGATGCACGCGGTGGTTTCGCCCCCGACTCGCCGCCAGTCGATACTGCGCCACAAGAGGCAATCGATAGTATGCCTGACGATAATAACCTTTTACATTGATTTTTCACGCGAATACGAAACTAGATACGCCCTGTTATTTGGAGGAACCCCCGAAATCGCGTAACGCGTAACGTCACCTGCTGCGAACAACGGTCGAAATGATTCAACGAAAATTACACTTATTTACCAAATTACCTTGTACCTTTCCCATACGCGGCTTGCTACAATGCTTTGCTGTAATTGGTTTGGTGACGTTAATCATTAGGACCTGAGCAAAATCTCCCCTGACTAGCTTAACTGCGCAAAAATACAAAATGTACGCCTAAAATTATCACGAGCGCTTTGGTGCAAATCGCAGCGGGCGGCACTTCCGCTGCTTCCGCAGGAAGCAGCAACACAACCAAGAACTAAACACAAACCAAACAAGCAAATCGGCAGAAGAACTAAAATGGCACTGAACTGAAAGCACTGAAATTCACATGAAAACTGTAAGAATCAAAGTGGCGGTTCTGACGTAGATATTCAAATGTTTCAACAATGGTCGTAACACTTAGCAACGGCTGCGCACGCGCCCTGCGGATGTCCAGTCAAGGCTTACTCGACGCCGGAAGTGCCGTCATGCAACACTGCTATTTTGCTCGCCGACCATGCCGAAGTGGGTTTTTATGATCGAAAATGGCTATTTTTAGTTGTACGAATTGCTCGCTGCGAAAGTAATTTCAATAGAGATGATTTTTTCTGAAAACGAGAACTTCGGGTTTCCCCGATCGGCGGTGGTTGCCCATAAGTGCTGCTATGTTCAGGGCCGTAAATAAGCCACCTGCCTGCCTACTAAATTTATAGTGAAATAATTACCCACACCTGCCGAAGACGCGAGCTGCTACAGTTGTAATATCGTTGTTTAAGAATGCCACTTAATGATCGGTTGCCATGAAAAAGTGGAAAGAGCGGTAGCCTACTTCCGGAACATCGTCAGGATAAACAAAAAAAATTAATTAATTGAATTGATAATTCACCGTTCCATAAAACCAGCAAATACAATTTCTAAAATGGTAGGCCAAAAGTTTTATTTGCTGAAAGTAACCTTAGATTTGTGGCAGAAAATTTAGTTTTTCCAAGTAGTCAATTCCCATCCTTAACTTTTAACTGCCATTGCAACAACATTGGACTGCATTTTCACTTCTTCTTTAACTTTAATCATTGCGCTGTTTTAGCGAATGAACAGCAGGAAAGAGACACTATGTAAATCACAATGCATAAAACAGAAATTTATCGTTGCTACTGGAGTTAACTATCACTTTAGATCATTACATCTCACCAAATAATCACAGAAAGTAAAGCGTTCAGGTGACTAACATAAACAATTTGACATCAAACTTTACTTTCAATTGTAGTAAATATTGATACAAATTATATGAGCTTTAATATTAATCGCGTTTTACTAACTAAAATCA
This sequence comes from Agriotes lineatus, assembly GCA_940337035.1. Lineage (NCBI taxonomy): Eukaryota > Metazoa > Arthropoda > Insecta > Coleoptera > Elateridae > Agriotes > Agriotes lineatus. The sequence continues at coordinate 12,724,911 of OW679201.1, forward strand.
CTTTTAACTACGAATGTAACAGCGTTGGGCAGTATTTGCACTAGTTGTTCAAATGTAATCATTATGCTGTCGGGTTTTAGCAAACGAAGAGGGAGAAAGAGACACTTTATGTAAATCACAATGCGTAAAACAAAAATGTCGCGGTGCCATTGGAGTAAATATGACTTTACAAAAAGTTGTGGTTTTATTAGCCTTCCTTGCTCGTAAGTCAAGTAGGTGGCTAGCTTTGCCCATCGAAATCGAGGGGGAGTTTCCTTTTTAAGAGTTAACGATTAACATGGGGGGGGGGGGGTTAACGTGGTAGCCCGGGAGCGTATGATTTTTTAAATTTCGATTTATTCGCCGGGGATTGAACTCGGTCCAGCTGCCTGCGAGTCATGTCCTACATCAGAATCAGAGTTGTCATTAACTAAAATCACTTTCAACTGCGAATGCAACAGCACTGGATCGTATTTTGTTTAAATTAAAAGTTAATCATTATGCTGTCGTGTTTAAAGTAAACAGAGAGAGAGAGGGAAACATATTGCATATAATCCACGAGAGGAAAGTTTAGCCGTCAAAGCCGTCAGGCCGAGAGGGGTAATTTCTCGAGTGACTTGTTTGTAATATACAGTGTAATGGTTCACTGCCCGAATTCTGATTGCCTAATTAACTAAATGAATAAGACCAACATGAGCACAGAATTAAATATTTTATCTATTGCAAAATAATCAATACTTTACATGAATTAGTGCACTTGAGGTGAGCGGCAATAACTAATCATTTGAGGGATAGAAGGCAGGTTATAGATGGGTTACCTTCAGAGTTCAGATATGATAAATGTTCGGAAGGGGTAATGCAATTTAATTTGTAACTGACGGAATTGAGCTTATTAATGTCACACATATACAATATGACTTGTTCAATACAGAAACAATATGAGCATTATGTAGTAAAACTAGATAAGCCAACAAAAGGCAGATTAGCTGAAAGGTAAACGAAACCGTGCTAGCAAAATAATATTTGCAAAGAGCAATGAAAATGGAACTCAACCGATCGAAAGACAATTAGTGAGACGTTAAATGAACTCAATGTGTATCAGTGCACTATAAACAAAAGTGAATTAAAAGCAGTGCATGTGTTGTAACAATTATTTCAAGAAAAGGGCAATATTAGTGGTTAGGTAAAGACATGACATCAAAACTGTAATCCATAAGGTTTAAAATGCTATCAATCCTACTTTCCTTTATAAACATTTGAATAACTAGTTGCTAGGTAACCAGACTGTCATTTATTAATAATAACTAAACAAGCTTGAAAATTGTGTGTTGGGGGCCACATTGAGCTCGTGATTTATCATGTAAAATCATAAATAAAAAAGTTCTTAGTTACTCCAATTGTGTGTATCGTTATTCACAAGTGTCCTGTGCATCTGTGGGTGTAATTTGCCAGGTATTAAGAGGTCCAGGCGATTTAGATAAGCCAGTAGAATAAATCGTCCAAGAGAGAATAGCGCCTGCTACGAATATGGAGGACATTCAGGAAGCAGTACGTGCAGAAATCCGAACCAGCAAGCAATTTCCAGGTCCATTATTCACGTGGTGTTATTAGGATTTGCGTCCGGCTTCCGAGAAGCCTCCAATAAAGGTACATTTTCACATGGAAAGCGTTGGCGTAGGTCCATAATTTTTGGACTTCTGCAAGATAAGACTGTCTACGAGGTGGAGAGGTGTATTCCAGTGGTACAGAGCCGTCCAGTTTCCCGAAATTTAAGTAACGTCGTTTAAAAATGCAAAATGGCGCCGCATTTTGCAGTTTTGTGCCGGATATAAAGCAATAACCTGTCGCGCGTCTTTTGTTACGTCACATCTAGAAACAAAACGAACTTAGCAGTTGCTACGTCACAGAATTAATGCTTACTTGACGCGTCATTTTGGTGGTTTTAGAATTCAATTTACGCTGTTTTGTGCATCACAGATGATCTTGTTGTTGAGTCAAATGTATAGGTTATCTAAATGTCAGATGAAATGTTGTATTTGCCCGAAATAGATGCGAGTATTTGTCATACAACAAGTTATTTGTAATAGCAAGTTTTTCCTAAATTTTATGAATCCACGACCCTGAAACAAGATTGTCTCATGTCTACGGAGCTAGTCCCGAATTTAATGCAAATAGATAACATAAACCATTTATTTGTTGTAAATTTGCTACACTATTTTAATTTGCCTCGAGTTTGGCAGGTTCCCAATTGAATCTTTATAATTAGAAAGTGATAATTTTCCTTGCCAGTATTTATTTTAAAATCCCTATATTTTATTATTATATTAAGGGCAGAGGGTTGCTACAACAGACGTGTGTCATACGAAATTGTATTTAACAACTAAATATTTGCCAAAAAAGCATCAATTTTGTATTGATAGTTGTGAAAAGTCAAAGTGAGAGTGAGCTAAAGTATTTATACCCTACGGGCGTAAGTTAAATACTTGTAAGTCACGTGTGGGTTATTTATTATAACTCGCGGTATAAAGAGTAACGTAAATTATGATGTAAAGAAGCTAGAAATAACCAGTTTACTTGTTTAAAACGAACTAGTACAACACTATATTACTATTGAGTATTAGATCAAGGATTTAACATTAAGCTTTTCAATGATAGTAGATATAGGTAAAATTGTACGCGTCTATTTTTTTAATTCCATTATAGGTTCTACAGGACCACATACATTACCACATAAACACAATATTCTAGAGTACACATTTTGACATTTTGGTATTCAGAATCCCCTGTGACTATTTATCTTATTAGGAAGAAATGTTTACTACCCTTTCTCATTTCACAGCAAAGAAATATTTTCAGACATGGTCTAAACTTCAGAACCTCCAACAAATTTAACTATTTTACAATAACTTTGTGGAAGTAAACAGGCTACTGCCTTAACCTAAGAAAAAGAAGAAATTTAACAAAACAAAGTTAGTTGGTGTCCTTAGTAGTTATTCAATTGCAATAAGTTTCATTTGCAATTTATACTTGTGCATGAAGATAAATGAAGATACGAGACTAAATAATGGTGTTATTAGAGCCAATTAACTAAGGTAATGAGATAGCGGTAACTACTGATAGAAATGCTGGTACATGCAGTATTACTTATACTTCCCCTTTTAATCAACTAATTTGTTTTTATTTCAAACACAAATAATTAAACCTTATTTTTTCTCAAGTACAAACAATCGCCCTTCCCAACGAGTTAATCAATTAAATGTAATACGTATGCAATAAATACACTTTCATTTATAAATAAGTTAGATGTATTTAGGTTTGATAGTAAACTATGTTTTAAAAAACATTAGTTCGAATTGCAATATCAAAACTTTTAGTTATTGGCACTGAATACTGTATTAAATATATTATGTACGACCGGGTGGAATTGGTTACTTTATGTTCTATTTTTGAGGGCGTGATGAGGCACTGTATGGCCCAAGGGTCATAAAGTGCTTTACAGCCTGCTAAGCGAAACTAAGCGGGCCGTAAAGAACTTTACGACCTGCTTATAGTGTCTTGTTTGCCAGTTTGACCTGCAATGGCAATTAGTGACATCGTAGGTTGACAACATTTATAAAAAAATTAAATATGGTTTTAATTGTGAATATTTGGTAGGTACATAAAATGTATGTACTTCGTGTTCACCCCGCGGGCCATAAACACTTCCTTACGCCTTTGGTACGTAAATAACTATTAATACAGTTTAAACAGTTGCCATTTACTATTATAAAGTTTTTCGTCAGTTGATACGAGTTATATCGGTTCAGTTAATAGCAAATTATGTGTTAAAAATGACAGCAGTAGTAGTAATTAAAAATAAACCTCCTAGAATTCTAAATTCTACATGCCAAATATTACTGGTAACTTGTTAAAATAAAAATGGTGTAGGTTAGTTTAATGCTTAAAATATGTAATAAACATTTTTTAAGAGGTGGCCAAAGTTTGCATAACTATGGCAATATAATAGAACCGCAAATTTTATCTAGTTGATCGAAATTACTTACAATTTTCCGCTATTGTATGCCTTATCTACTGATTATAACTACTGATAAAATGAATGTTGGTTTAGTTAACCTTGAAAACATTCTAAGAACAATTTAAAGCATTCGAAAGGCTGACTACACCTGTTAAACGCTGCTAATTAAATTTAATTAATGGAAATTAGTAATTTTGATACCACACCATTTATTTATTTATCGATTGGAGCTACTGCAATTGTAATATATTATATGGGTTTAGTTAATATTGAAAATATTTGTAACCGATGCAGCACCTAATCTACTAAGTGAAATCTCTCTTAATGAAAACAGCGGACATCTCGGTATAGATTTTTTTAGAAATATCTTCCACCCCTGTATCTTTGTCGGACCCTGCAGATAATTTTTACTAGTAGTTATAGGTTTGATATCATACCTTCTATTTACTGATAGTAACTGCTGATAAAAAATGCATTGTTTAGGTAACAATGAAAATAATTCTATAAAAAAATCTAAGAAGCCGCCAAAATATTCAGAACTACGCCTATACGCAATACAAGGGCAAATTTCATGTTAGAAACTAGTTAAAGTTCTAATATCACACCTCCTATATACTAATTGTAACTACTGGTAACAATTATCCGTGTTTAGTTAATATTGAGATTAGTTCTATCAAAGATTCTAAGAAGCAGCTAAAATATTCGGAACTACGTCTATAATAATACAACTGCAAATTTTTATAATTATTTGAAATTAGTTACAGTTCCGATATCGTACCTTCTATTTATTAATAGTAACTACCAATAAATTATATGAATTTAGTTAATAGTAAATATAGTAAAAAAAAAGTTTTCAGAAGCTGTCCAGCACAATACAACTAACTGCAAATTTCATATAATTGTTTGAAATTAGTTATAGTTCTGATATCACACCTTCTATTTACTAATAGTAGCTACTGATTAAATTATATGAATTTAGTTAATAGTAAATATAGTTGAAGAAAACGTTCAAAGAAGCTTCCGCACATAATAGAACTACACATTTCATATAATTGTTTAAAATTAGTTATAGTTCTATTTACTGATAGTAACTACTGATAAAATTATATGAATTTAGTTAATAGCAAATATAGTAAACGAAAACGTTTTCAGAAGCTGTCCAGCACAATACAACTAACTGCAAAATTCATATAATTGTTTGAAATTAGTTATAGTTCTTATATTGCACCTTTTATTTACGGATAGTAACTACTGATCAACTTATATGAATTTAGTTAATAGTAAATATGGTAAAAAAAAACGTTTAAAGAAGCTTCCGCACATAATAGAACTACAAATTTCATATAATTGTCTAAAATTAATTATAGTTCTGATATTGCACCTTCTAGTTTCTGATAGTAACTACTAATAAAATTATATGAATTTAGTTAATAGCAAATATAGTAAACGAAAACGTTTTCAGAAGCTGTCCAGCACAATACAACTAACTGCAAATTTCATATAATTGTTTGAAATTAGTTATAGTTCTTATATTGCACCTTTTATTTACGGATAGTAACTACTGATCAACTTATATGAATTTAGTTAATAGTAAATATGGTCAAAGAAAACGTTTAAGAAGCTTCCGCACATAATAGAACTACAAATTTCATATAATTGTCTAAAATTAATTATAGTTCTGATATTGCACCTTCTAGTTTCTGATAGTAACTACTAATAAAATTATATGAATTTAGTTAATAGCAAATATAGTAAACGAAAACGTTTTCAGAAGCTGTCCAGCACAATACAACTAACTGCAAATTTCATATAATTGTTTGAAATTAGTTATAGTTCTTATATTGCACCTTTTATTTACGGATAGTAACTACTGATCAACTTATATGAATTTAGTTAATAGTAAATATGGTCAAAGAAAACGTTTAAAGAAGCTTCCGCACATAATATAACTGCAAATTTCATATAATTGTTTAAAATTAATTATAGTTCTGATATTGCACCTTCTAGTTTCTGATAGTAACTACTAATAAAATTATATGAATTTAGTTAATAGTAAATATAGTAAAAAAAACGTTTTCAGAAGCTGTCCAGCACAATACAACTAACTGCAAATTTCATATAATTGTTTGAACTTAGTTATAGTTCTGATATCACACCTTCTATTTACTAATACTTAGTAGCTACTGATCAAATTATATGAATTTAGTTACTAGTAAATATAGTTAAAGAAAACGTTCAAAGAAGCTTCCGCACATAATAGAACTACACATTTCATATAATTGTTTAAAATTAGTTATAGTTCTGATATTGCACCTTCTATTTACTGATAGTAACTACTAATAAAATTATATGAATTTAGTTAATAGCAAATATAGTAAACGAAAACGTTTCAGAAGCTGTCCCAGCACAATACAACTAACTGCAAATTTCATATAATTGTTTGAAATTAGTTATAGTTCTTATATTGCACCTTTTATTTACATATAGTAACTACTGATCAACTTATATGAATTTAGTTAATAGTAAATATGGTCAAAGAAAACGTTTAAAGAAGCTTCCGCACATAATAGAACTACAAATTTCATATAATTGTCTAAAATTAATTATAGTTCTGATATTGCACCTTCTAGTTTCTGATAGTAACTACTAATAAAATTATATGAATTTAGTTAATAGTAAATAAAGTAAAAAAACGTTTTCAGAAGCTGTCCAGCACAATACAACTAACTGCAAATTTCATATAATTGTTTGAAATTAGTTATAGTTCTGATATTATACCTTCTACTTATTTCTAGTAACTACTGATCAAATTATATGGATTTAATTAATATTAAATATAGTTAAAGAAAACGTTATAGAAGCTTCCGCATATAATAGAACTACAAATTTCATATAATTGTTTGAAAGTAGTTACAGTTCTGATATTGTATCTTTTATTTACTGATAGTAACTACTGATAAAGTTTTAGTTAAAGGAAACGTTCCAATATGCTACCAAACATAAAAGAATTGCAGATTTTATATAATGGTTTGAAATTTGTCACAGTTTTGATATCGCATCTTCTATTTACTAATTGTAACTACTGATAAAACTGTATGGATTTAGTTAATAGTAAATATAATTAAGGGAAAAGTTTTAAGAAGCTGTCAAAATTAATAGAACTCCAAATTTCGTATAACTGTTTGAAATGAGTTGCAGCCCTGATATTGCACCTTCTATTTACTGATAGTAACTACTGATAAAATTAAATGGATTTAGTAAAAGCTAAATATAGTTACAGAAATCGGTTTAATAAGCTGTCAAATACAACAGAACTGCAATTTTCATATAATTGTTTGAAATTAGTTACTGTTTTGATATCACACATTCTATTTACTAATTGTAACTACGAATAACAATTGTATGTGTTTAGTTAATATTGAAAATTGGTCCATGAAACATTCTAAAAAACATCTAACATATTCAGAACTACACTTATACATGATACAACTGCAAATTTCAGATAATTGTTTGAAATTGTATCCAGTTCTGATATTGTATCTTCTAATTACTGATAACTACTGATAAAACTATATGGATTTAGTTAATACTAAATATAGTTCCAGAAAACGTTTTAAGAAGCTGCTAATCATAATAGAACTGAAAATTTCATGTAATTATTATAAATCCTTCTATTTACTAATTGTAATTATTGATAATAGTTATATGTATTTAGATAATACTGATAATAGTTCTATTATAAATTCTAAGAAGCAAAGACAGGACTACGTCTATACATAATATAACCGGAAATGTCATGTAAATGTCAGAAATAAGTTACAGCTTTGATCACACCTTCAATTTACTAATAGTAACTTCTCACAAAATTATATGGTAAATATCTTTGAAGAAAATTGGAAGGACGCTGTCAAATATAATACAACTGCAAATTTCATGTAATTGTTTGAAATTAGTTATAGTTCTGATAACATACCTTCTATTTACTCATTGCAGTTATTGATAAAATGTTATATGGATTTGGTTGAAAGCTTTGTTTAGTGAAATAAATTCAACCTGTTGCGATTGCTTACAGTTGCACTTTGGAACGCTGCAAGTGTCGACTTCTCACCTGCAACAAACGAATATAATTAATACACGCTGAAATCTTCGTACCTGTTCATATTTTTAAGGTTTAATGTATGTATATCGTTAAGAAACATAAAGATTTCTTTTTATTTCACTCTTTTACAACAGAATATAGCGATAGTCACGATGGCTGAGCAAAAATAAAAACACGCCTCTGATACTGTTACTTATCCGCAGTTTCGGGAAATTAACCACACCAAAACAGGCCACGGTTTAAATTTCTCTAAGAAAGCTGAGGCATAGGCGAAGTGGCCAATTAATGAAGCAATTACGTCCAAGTGACATTGTTTTGGAGCAAGCCCGGAACTGAATACGGCGATGTCTTCCAAATGCCGACACCGGCTAATAAATTCGAAAAGACCAATTAAAATCTCCATCGGCAACGCATTGAGCGCTTGGAGTGCACGCACTACAATGAAAGTCGAGGGAACAGCTGTTGAAGTGTCTATTGAACCAAAGAAAAGGTGTGAAAGAGCGGCCTCTGCATTCCCAAATATCCTCCGCGTTACGAAATTGTAGCACTTTCATTTCTCATTTCATGTAATGTTGGAGTCGGCAGGTGATTTATATCGACCAGTTTGTAATACAATGTCGGCTCGGTAATACACAGGACGTTCGTACGCTTAATAATTATCATACATAAAAATGTTTCGTAATGAAACTATTGTGCTTCATCAGTTACCTAATATAAAACGTTACAAAATTCACGATTTACACCTTAAGAGTCTACAGATGCAGTGCTTAAAGTTACATACTTGAATGTCAAAATCAAATATGAAGACTATCTACAAAGGATTTCTCCATGTTTTTTTAAGTAGTGCTACATATTATATTTATATTTTTATTAATATATAAAGACAACATAACCAACAGAGCTGTCAGTGAAATACGAAGCAAGAATTCAAGAGGACTCGTTAAGAGCCTTAACTGCAGAAAGAAATTTCCAACAACGTGGTTATGTCTACTAATATTTCCAACTAAATAAAAGCAAAAAAAAGTATATGTGTATAAATAGAGAAGGTTGCCGACAATGACAAACTCAACAAAAAGCAGCTACAGACATTGACAACATTGAGTAAGGAAAATAATGTAGAATATAAAATCCATATCAAAATATTAATGGCTGATAGATGCTACTATAGTCTCCATGCAAGTAGCAACTGACACATCAACATCGTACAAAACACTTATAAAGCCAGTACTGTTACATGGTTCAGATCAGTGGCGTAACTACCGAGGGGACAAAGGGGGCAGCTGCCCCCGGGCCCTGAATATCAGGGGGCCCAACGGACCTCGACACTCGCTATTTGAAACAATTTTTTGGCTCTGCTTAATTTTTTCGCCAGTTATCCAATTATTTCGGGCCTAACCTGTATATTTTTATTTGAATTATAAATTCTTTGCATTTCGAATTCTTAAATTTTCCAAATCACCTTATTTTGTACCTGGATCGTGTTCCTTTCGTTTGCGCGATGCCCTTTCTGACCCGCGCTATCTCTTATCACAGGCAGTTGTAATGCGGGCTTTCTTTTGGAAACGAAATGTTCGTCCGAGCACTTCCTGCTCTCTCCTGAGCCCGCGGTCACCGGCGCGACTGAGGTTTGATTTTAATTAAGTCAAATTACGTGCTCTCAATTAATTTAATGAGCAGTGTGTTTCCTAGGGCTAACAATGATCAGGTACGATGGCGCTTTTCTGTCTTATTATCTCCATAGTAATTACATTTTTTCTTAGCTCGTTATTAACAGTTTCATCCACGAGTTTATCTCGGAGGCCAAGTTATTAGCCTAATCTCATTTTCGGCACTTGCTGGCGTTCTGGTGTTTGCTGCCATTTGAGGGTGCTTCCGCTGCAATCACCGGTGCATCCACGGCGATTTCAACAATGCGTGTAGCCGTTTACGTCTAGCATATGTTTCGAGGTTAGTTAGTGCTACTCCGGGATTAAATATCAACTTATCTTCAATACCAGAAATTCTGTGCATTTTAAACCGGTCAGTATTTGGAATTTAAATTTATACTTTTTGCAATGATTAACATGTAATGTTCAATTTTATACATGCTCTTGTTTTTACATTTAAATTCTTGTGCCTATATTTAATTAACTATGCTCAGTATTTAAAGCTACAATTTTGATGTGTATTGACCCTCTGTAAAAGGTACAGTTACGCTTTTTTAATTCAATAGCCTAAACAGAAGGAATTATTAAATGAATGAGGTATGCATATGCCATGAATAATTTGAAGTCACAGTTATTAGAATATCCCGAAAGGGGTTTTTGTAATTTTATGTGTGTCGCAACATTCAGTTAACGTACACAACTTTGTTATCACATTATTTGCATTGTAATTATCCTGATTATTTATTACTGACACTTCAAGACTTTTTATTACTTACTAATTAAACGCTAGTCACTTGTAGTTTATTTTTTCTTATTATTTGAAATCTTTTTTGAAGATATTACAGGGTGCACAGCTGGTGATTTGAACCTACGACCCAAGGCCGCCAAAATTTGAATTAGTTTGGCCATCGCGGTAAGTAAAGAGTTTTCAGAGCTGCCGTGGTGTATAAACTGTAGAGGGGTTTATCTGCGATTTTTGCTACCCTTGCTTAATTTTATTAATTAATCGCAGGTCGGCTTCTTTATCCTTTCATATTGTTCATGTTGCTTTGATGTTTCTGTTTATGAATTAAAAAAAAATAATTGAAAAATGATAACCAAAAATGCTTTTGCAAGAATAGAACTTACACTTGGCAATTAAGGGGCCCGCTGAAAATCACGGCCCCCGGGCCCAAAATTTGAAGTTACGCCACTGGTTCAGATTCAGACATTCAACAAACACCAAGAAATTTTTCTAAGCTCTTTCGGGAGAAAAATGGTGATCCATCAATCAAGACTGAGCGACTGGTTCCACTGCAAAACACAACCTTCAATCAACCTGAAGGGGAAATATCTCAAACCCGAATACGAAATTGGAGAGCTACGTTACAAAATCGAATAAAGGCCATTTAGTACATGGCAAGCTTGTTCAGTAACAATACTCTTCCTAAACTAACTTGCACCAAGCAGAATTGAAGCATGAAAAATTCTTAAGAATTGGAACTTCCAACGGATCATATCCCTTAGATCTTTTAACACGGCCAAATGAACAGCTTGGTTGCTAGTTGCTATTGGTGTGATCACTGAGTCTTGATAATACTCTTCTCTACTATTTCCAATTATTTATTCAATCACAAATATCTGGAAATCTTGATGATGTAGCCACTTGGAAATATACTTTGGTGCATTTGTTGTCATTCTTAGAACTCCGTTCTAAAAGCATTTAATATTTTTTACATGCTAACTGGATGCCACAGATCCAAGTTGGATTTAATACGGTTTTATAAAGAAGACGTTTATTGTCTAAAGTTATCTTCAAGTTTCTGCGTAGTTGAGTGAAGATTTGATCGAAGAGCGAATCTAGGCTTGCTGAAAGCAACCCAGTCCATCTGTATTGATCTCGTTTTATTCAATCTGTGTATCGGGTTTCACTTCTTATTCCTATGATATTGACGAAAAAATAATAATGGCTCCGAAAGAAAGATTGGCGATTAATGGAATTACCTTTTCTATAACTTCTTGTTTTTCGTTTGTTTATTTCCAGCGTTTAGATATTCAATTTTTGGACACACCGACGTACGGTGCTTCCATTCTTCTCGACTGGCTGTGACTCCCATTCATTTCGTAAATTTTGTTATTACAATTTATGTCTGTTTAATTCAAAATTAAACAGTAGACTTTCATGATTTTGAATGTTGTCTCTCCATCTGGTTCTGGGTCTATCACGCACTTTTCCCCAAATATAGGACTCCATTCCATAACCTTCCTGGTTCACCTTTCATCAATTGTTCGTGCTAGGTGGCCTGTCCATGCCACATCACTTTGGTCCTGATTCTGATCTATTCCATCGTTTTCCTGTCATGCAATATTATGCTCAGCATTGAGTTCTCCACTTTCCTTTTTGCTATTTTGAGTATCCTAACCCATGCATCCATCAGGGCCTAAGTGTCCGGCTCGTACATTATAACAGAGAGAATGCACTAATTGCATGTTCTAGTTTTCAAGTATTAGGGGGGGGGGCGGGGTTAGAGCGAAGAACGAATCTAAGTTGGCCGAAAGAAGCTGAGCCCATCTTCGATCATCTCTGTAACGACGTTTCTAAGTATTTCAGACGTTCTTCGCATTCAAAGTTAATTCTGAGGGTTTCTAGCTCTTCGCATTCCCAAAGATAATTAAATCTGCACAGTGGCATGTCTTGCAGTCCTATTTATCTGCTCTACTTTATCGTTTCCATGAGTAGCTTTTCCATTTCACGCTTTGACGATTTTTCCTTGGACATATTGAAGTATTTTGCGTTAGGATATTTTATTCATAGTCTGCAATGTTGTTCAGCCAGTTAATGGTGTATTTTCTAGCAGTTGCATACGATGTACAGCTACTGGAGTCGGGTCTAGTTTTAAGCTGACTCATCTAGCTAGTTCGCCAGTTTTTTTGTTGTAATTTATTCCTTGGTGTACTGGTACACACATCAGTTTAAGCACGTTGTGTTTTCTCAGGAACACAATTTCTTTATGGCATTCTAGGGCCAGTTTAGAAATAAACTGACATATCCAAGATACATATCGGAAGGGAAAAAATGCACCAAAACGACAATGGTTACAATAAACGCCACAAATAATGCAAGATATGAACTGATAAACATATAAAGAACAAGCCGGCAAAATGTTACATAAAGTACTTTTTGAACGTATCGCGTCGTGATTCTTGCTCTGGGTGTGGTGAAACGGGTCAATTCGTAATAATTATGTATTTTATTTTCATTATATGCTAATTAGCAATGAAGCCTTACAGTAAGTGTTCTTGTATTTATGTACGTAGTTTGTTAATATACATTGATATTTGATGTATACGTAGGTGGAGTGGAGTGTGCCGCGCTGCGAATACGTGATAAAATGTGTCGACGGTGCCTTTTCGTTCGCGGGAATAACCGGCCAATAACATGAATCAGCACTGGACGCCTGCAAGAAGGCATTCGGGCACAAGTGCTTGAAGCAGGCGAATCAAGGGATTCGCGCCTAAACCAGCGAACGAAACCAAGCTACAAGACCTGCGAACAACGCGGGCCAATTTGGTTCGTTCATAGCAGTCCCTGGACGAAGCTAACGACGACCAAAGCTATAGGGTCTGGCAGTGTCTCCGAGCTACGAGAGGAACCACCAGGTTAGTGCAGTGTGTTAATTGCGAATTGGCCGATTATTGCTGAAATAAATCATTGCGCAATACTCAGCGAATGTGTTGTCACGAATTGATAAGAGGAAATCACCATACGACGGCACGTCAATTTGCGGCGTGTGCATTTCGCGGCGTGAATCATCACGCGCCCGCTGTAAAACAAGAATAGGCAGCGTCGAGTATCAACTGTTTCGGGGTGTTAAATTAACTTTGTCAACGTTGTCAAACGTTTGCGGTTTATTATAAGGTACTCTATGTTGCGTAGCTTATACCTATGTTGTGTATTTGTTTTTATGTTTTTTTTTCTTTGTGTGTTCCTGATTATTTACAGATTATATGTATTAAATGTAAATTGTCGGGATTTTTATTGACATTCATATGTACGTTGGTGAGTACAACATTTCAGGTGTATACGAGTTGGTCTGTAATAACATTAGCTTTCCGTTAGCTGCACTGGGAGTGAAAAAAGAGAGTATCATAAGCATAACGACTGAATCAGCTAGCGAACTCAGGGCAAATTAAAGTACTAATTCGGTAAGTGTAGGTAGGTAACAAAGAAGCCGTGTTACAGTGGTTTGGTTGAATAGGTGCTAGAGTTTGGCGATATGAAAAATTTCAAATTTGAAAGAGTGGCTCGAAACTGTAGCAATCTGGTGCATTGGAATTGCCCTGCATTCTAAATAACTGGTATAGGTCATCATCTCATCATCTTGAACGGCGCGATGCATGGAAATCTTCCACAAATACGGCGGGGACATACCTGGCTGCTGGCCATGTCCCCTCTCTGATGAATAACGCCACTGGACAATCGGGGCATAACAAAACTCCTTGGCGGGTTTGCAATAAAGTACTTACTCGGACCACGTTTAAAATGGCATTTACCTGAAGTACAAACACTGGTTTGCTGCACACAAACACTTATGCATTAATTTCTACTTACTGCGGAGCTTTACCGCTGTTATTTAACTTGTGGTATGGCGATTTTACACTGTTATTTCCGTTTTATGCCTTGTGCGAAATTGAGGATGAGATTTTGCAGCACTCACTAGAATGCGGATGCAGTTTCAAAGCGACGGTTGGAAAGGTAATTTTACATCAGGATAACGGATTACGTTCTGGACAGCGGTGGCTTCAACGTGGAAGACCCCCCCCCCCCCATCCATCCGTAGCTATCTGAATCGAACCACAGTTTGGTGACTTCCGGGAAGCTGCCCCGGAGAAATTCGGAGGCCTTGTTAGAGATTTGTCGTTTTTACGTAACTATCACATATTGTGGTGCCAAGTGCTACCACTCTCGGCTGGAATTCTTAAAATCTTCTCGAATTTTGCTTGCTTGTATAACGATAATTACCGTTGATAATTAACTCCTTAGTTTGTCCATGTCATTGCGTGCGTTTGTAATTTACATTTATGTGTTACATATCTTTACGGTTCCACTGGTCGAGTTTTACTAGGGAACAGCAATATTAATTTATAAATAGTATTTTTACATTGGGTGCATCCTATGCTATTAACTTTTGAATTTGTTAAAGCTGTTTTGCATATTATATTGCTGATTATTATATCTATTGTAACCATTAAGCCTGTTGTGACATTGGTTACTGCAAACTTCATGACCTAGTTCTTACACGTTTCAGATTGTAATAGACCAATTTATGTCACCCTATACATATATTTCATATCCTGGTAGCAATAAAACCGAACTGTATTTCGCATATGTATTAATCAAGTTGATACGCACTATAAGTGTCTCGCAAGTGCGCGGAAGCGAATTTGCAAGACAGCTAATTTCTAGACGCGGAATTATAAATAGAACAAAGCCTGTGATGCGCGGAGAGCAACGAAACTGGACAGTAGCAGCAAAACTAGCGACTCGTCCGTGCGTGTGTCGTCCCTCATTAACCAAGGTTCGAAGCGTGCTAATAAAGGCACTAAACTGCACAGAATAGAGGAGTGGAAACCCAGACTGTGAAAACATCAAACCACTTGGGCAGCATCACCAAAGGTTTGCTGCATCTTCCATAGAAGGAAGCCGTTGTCGTAACGCCACAGAGGCATCGCTCTTGTCTAGGCTCGGGGACACTTGAGAGCAACCGAATGCAAGGTTAGTTGCTAGTTAAAACTGCAATACGAAGTAAGAAAGCGATTGCAATATTTTTGGCAATTGTTTCAATAAATGATTGTGTATTGAAGATAATGGGGTTTACCCGTAGCCAACACAAAGTTACTGCTACTGCGTCATCTGCTAACACAGCGTGTCTGCTTGAATTGAACGTGCCCAGGCAGCGCTCGTATTACGGCGCGTTTCAGCAACCAGTGCATTTAAAGAATGTACAACTTCACCCAGTGAATTTGTGGGCGGAAGTTAAATACATTTCATGCTATCGGGGTTTGACTTTGCGTCAACAGTTGAACATTAACGCACTATTTAAGGTGCTTTCATGCATGTAGCGCACAGTCTTTTTATATAAATAGTGTGTATTTTTACATGTATTTTTATGTAATAAAGCGAGTAGAAACAGCTTTTGCTCGTAGATAATTAAAGTATTGTTAACAATACAACAGCTTCACTGTATATTTGGACATCGATCATTCTTGTTGTTTTATGCACATGTATTTTTTTGTATTTGTGTTTTTCTTATAGATTATATATATTTTATGTAAACTGTTGGGCTTTTAATGCTGACAGTGTTTGCATGCATAACTTCAGCATTCCAGGTGACAACGAGCAACCCCAAAACAATATTAGTTTCCCTTTAGTCGCACTGACGATTTTAATAGAGTTTTATATCTTTACGATTGTTTAAGCTAGCGAACCCAGGGCAACATAAATTAATAGTACAGTAGAGTATAGGGCTAAGTAAAAGTCGACCGACTATATTTCTCTTGAGTTTATGGCGGTCTTAATAATTTTATATTGAATTGAAACATTGTATGAGAATCCAGCCGTCTTTACTGTAGCTGTCGGCCCTCGCATTGGTCCTTGACAATTTGAAACTTGTTAAAAGATTTCATATCAAAGCACCCCTTGTCTGTATACTTCTTAAATTTGTTTTATTTATAACTGTGTTGGATTATTACTGGAGAGAAAGATCCTCTTCGATTATTTGATTATTTCATTATTATATTTCCCGGTGTTTGGTGTGAGTACAAAAATTACACTAAGCTAGTCCTATATGTCGTGTGATATAAGATACCGTAACCGCTTCCTTCGACAATGTGAAGACGACGAAGAACATTTCGATTTGTTCTAGGCAAACAGCAATTACCGAAACGGAACCGTTAAAGACGTAAAATTAAGCTTGGTGTGCCCACCCACCTTTGTGCCCGCTTTGCACTTAATTAAGCAGAGGCATTCGAGAATCGTTCCTGCAAGTAGGTAGTAATTTAAATCGGTGTCTAATTATGCAACGGCGTATTGTGCTAACCTAATTTATTGCCTACTGTAAATCGTGCGAAAAACATATAATCTATTATTTCACATACGCTCGCTACGAGAGCGCTTAACGCGAGCGTTTCATTAAATAATCACATAAATTGCGCTTAGGCGTGTTGCTAAACTCGGTTCCTTGCTCCAAATCGATCCGCGAGGATCGACCTGATTTGCGCTGGAACCGAAATAACCTTTGCGAAACCAGGCAACATTTGATCGAACGCCATGCAGGTCAGCGTAATGTTCTTGTTTCGTGCGGTTGGTCCCTCTGGCTTTTATTTTCGGTTTTGCTATTATCTGCGCATAATTCAGAAAATTAGTTCGTGATAAATGGAAAACGATACAGTTGTTAAAATATGCCAAGGATGTCCTATTATATGTATACTAGCAACCCAGTGAGACAAATGTCTCATTTAAAAAAACAAAAAAGAAATAGAACGCGTATTAAATAAAAACTGTACCCAGACCTGGAAGGTGTCAAAGTGGTACGCCGCATCGGAACATTCTGAAAGCTGTCAAAGTGGTTGCCTAACCGATCGAGGTTTTAAGGCGCAGAGGGCCGCAGCTCCGTTTGGCTGCTGAAACGGCGTACTGACACTTCCGGTTTTCGAGAAATCACGTGATTTCTCGAAAACCGGAAGTTTCACGTGACTGAAATTCAGTTCCTGACCTGACATGACTATTCCAAACATATAACTTTAATAACTTTTTTCTCTATCTCTTACGGTTTGGCTGCTGAAACAGCGTCCCGGACAGACAAGTCTATTAGATAAAGGATATTTGTACCAGTTATATATTTTAACATCTTTTATTACTTCTGACATTTCTGTGGTATTCTGGGACAATTTGGTAATGAGATGGGGATTGTCAGGTGGAATAAAAATTTCTTCCTGTGTAGGTACTCATTAATAAGTTGCCTTTTTTCAAAGGTGTAATTATATCATTACTCAAAAACCCGCAGGTTACAGAAGGGTTCTTGCATAGCGACACAAACAAATTTGTTTTACAGACAAAGAATACAAATATAGCTTCAAAATCAGCAGCAATTCCTGCGTTTCCTGCTTCCAGGCAGCAATTTGGATGAGACACGCCCATTAAATTATGGTTGAGGAAATGCTAATTTCAGATTGCTTTTTAAACTGGAATGCACAAAACAGAGCCCAATTAACATTTTCACAAGGTAAGAATTATTCCGGCGTATAACATCCACTGACAAACGCAATTTGTATAATTAATCGCACACAAATACGTTTGGAAATAGCAGAAAAATGATGTAGACTATTGTTGAAAGAAAAATAAAATTACGATAAACATATCAATTTACATTATACTTATCAAGAAGCCTTCTAGAACGTCACTAATTTTCATGTTTAGTTGACACTATTTTTATAATTATTGCAAAGTGATCGTAATGCATTGTTTTACGTATGTTTCGAACCACATCAGTATAGGTATTGAAACGCGTCTTGCTATCAATTGCATGTAGTGCTTATTTTCATCCTTAAAAGATATAGCCAACTTGTAATTTCTATGTTATTGTAGATTAGATTTAACCAGTGTTTTTAATATAATCAAATTATTATGGAGCCGACCCTGTACTGTTCAGTGAAGGCAATTTGAGGTTGCTTTCGCGCATGGAGAGATAAACCCATTTCCAAGCCTGTCCGCGGGATGAAGGAAATTTTCAACTTTGAAGCATATTTCGCTGGCATTTTTCAAGTTCAACCTTAGTCACAGCGGCTTAAAAGAGCAATATTTAAATTGTTGTCACCAGTTTAAAGTGCTGCGAATAAGCGCTTACGAGCCCAGTGAACGCAATTTTCACCACGTACGAGTTAAGCATACAAATTTACGAAGCAATCCGAGGCGTCCATTTTTGGGACGGAATTTTATCAGTTCCTGAGGAGCCTGCCGGTCATATGGGAATCTCAGAATCACGCCATCTGAGGTTTGTTTGACTCACACCAGTGCGACTGCGGGGATCGACAGGTAATGAGCTACCTACCTACAGGAAATATGAATCGCGCTTAAGGTATGGGCGAATTGTGTGGGCTTAATGCACGCGAATTTAAATAAAGTCGGTTTTGGACAGTGCTGGTTCCAGGTATTTTTTAACCATATCGTTTTTTAATAACGTTTTATTTTAGCGTTCTATGCTGACATTCATAAGTGTTTGAAAGTACATGCGAATAGCACCAGGATCTGTAGCACGTACGTTATTTGAGGATTTAATTATATTTTTCTTTATTTGATTTATGATTTTATATGTGTTTTAGGATTAATATATTTGTGTACGTTGCTTGACATTAGTTTTAGCCAGAGAATACTGCAGGAGTGGACCAGCTTTGACAACAAGCGATCTTTCATAGCCACGAACTAGGGTATTAAGGAAGTTTCATGTTAACTGAGCTAGCTAACAGGGCAAATAATTATTCAAATATTATATAAGGCATACAAGACGTTTTATTCAATTTGAAAGTAGCCACGTTAGGCGCTAAATTTGACGTATCGTTACAGTATGGTAGACTTGAGAAGTGGTGCTACTAATTTTTGGTACTTAAAAAATAACTTGATATGAAAAGAGTTATATTATTTTATTTAACAATGAAGAACTTAAATCTATCTTGGTGGTGGTTACATTAATATTTTAAAATAAATTGGTCAACACCAGGAATCGGCGTCTAAGTTGCAATAATTGGATTGCAATTACAACAGATCTTGCATTCTAAGTTACTGCTTCAACATCAGCAGGCGTTAGACAATTTTCAGCATATAAAGACCAATAATAATGGGAGAATTTGAACTTCTTGCATATCCGTCTAAACGATGGATCGCCTGGATCGTTGGACAATTAGTTTTGCCCGTAGAAACATTCACTATCTCTTCCTGGTTTTGACCTAAAGTTGTAAATCCAATATAATAAGAAATAAGAAAAGAAACGTGTGACTTACCTTACAAAATCTACTACACTAGTTACAACTATGTTATTGTTTAAAACGATAGAATTATTGTACACCGAATACACTTATCTTTCTAGTTTTTAGTTCATAATGCACGATTAAAAATTTCCAATGAGTAGAGATATGTACAATAACTTCAAATTTTCCATCGTTAGCTCTTTAAAAAGTCACCCCTCAGATCTCAATACAGCATTAGTCTGTTCCTTGTCACTTCTCAAAAATCCGTTTCTACATACCCTGAGGATAATCTTCTGGAACTTTTCTACGATTTTTGGTAAAGGAATATCTTTGCAAATTTGGCGATGATGATGCATGCATGTGAACTCCATCGAGAAAAAGAAGAAATTTGAAGCAGCGTGTAGAGAGGAAATTCCTTGACAAAGGTCGAATAATATGCGACAGCTTGTACACCATGATTTTTCGATTTGGGAAGGTGTAGACTGTAGAGTTTCCCATGACAGTGGGCAGCCAAGTAGTACAGAATTTGTAAGTTCTGGTAGATCAATATAAGAAGCTGTAAAACATGTACGGTATCCATTAAATCCGCAGTAAGATAACCCAACGTTTATCATTAATTAAACATGCAGTAATACTTGAAGCAAAGGGCGGTGGACCTGGCCATGCGGTACGCGGCGTCAATGTGCGGCATGCGGGGCAACTCCTAAGCGCACAGCATGTTCTGGTCGTGAAAGCGGCTGCGACATACAGAAACACCTTGGAGCAAGATGAGAGGATCCTTGAGAGGTTAGGGCTAGGAGAAACAATCGTCGAGCGACTAGCAAACGAGCTGCCGTTGGGAGGTTTTGTTTTGCTCTCGGCGAGAAAGGCGAGGACGAGACGCGATGCTGCACAGACAGTTCGCGCAAGAAGGAGTTGCTATGCTAGCGATTCCACTAAGTGAAAACACATTCCCGCATTGAGGGAAACGAGCGCGTGGACGAGTTGACGAAGGAGGCTGCAGCGGCCGACGACGACATCAGTTTCGATTTCGCAACCAAGAGTCTGGTAAAGCACAGGGCGCGTGATTCGATCGTTGCCCGAGGAGACGCGTGGTTAAGAGTGGCGACGATCGAGCAAATATCGGAAAGACCGACGACGACGCCTGTAACTGCGGCGAGGGCTTGGACACCGGGAACACATGTTGTTCGAGTGCCCGCTGAAGGTGCAGCACAGAGGTCTGACTGATAGGCAGTTGATGGAAATCGCAGCGCACGCGACGCAGGGTCTGAGTATTTTGAAAATTTGAACGCGATTGAAAACGTTGAAAGGGCGGAGGGGGTAATTTAATTATTGCAATTAAAAACATGAAATATGATTAAAATCGTTGTTGTTATTTATATTAATATTGTTGTTAATAATCCTTAAAAGTTTGTTGTAAAGCGTGTTGACAGTCGATGTAGTACCGAAAGCTAGAGCACTGGCGCAATTGGGTTTTTATTTGCGATCAAAAATGTTAAAGTAATAAAAGCTGACATAATTGAACTGCAGTTACAATTAAAGCTGCCTATCACAAAAGCGAGCCGTTTACTACTTCAACCATAAAGACAGTGACCACTATAAAATGTCCAGTGCATGTGAATATGAACGGCAACTTCAAATGATTCAACGTTAGTACCTTTCAAGAAGCATCTCCGTTGGATCTCCTTGGTGTATTGGCGTGTTCAGTGTTCCACTTTCCCAAAAACCCATTTTCGCGTATCTTCAGGGTAATCTCTTCGAACCCCTTGAAGAGGAGTACGCTGTTGATGAATAGATATGCTTCTCCGATTGGGAAAAGAGTATAGATACGGGGTCAAAAACTCCGACTGCCTGACGTTCATCATGACAGCAAAATTGGAAAACGAATTGTCTGGATCATTAAATATGGACTTGTGTCAATCGAATCTACAGTAGGGTAAGCCAATGTTTATCGTTCCTTGAAAAGAAGAAATTTAGCTCTGACTATCCATGATTGTCAACCCAATGGAGAATGAGCAGAACCCAACCTTTTCAATTACTTCAAACAACTATTTGTACTACTACCAAGGTTTCAACTAACTGTACTTACAATAGAATCTGCCCTAAGGCGAGTCCCTTTCTCCAGTTTTTAACTCCTACTTCAACGACAAAGACAATTAACGCTAGAAAATGTCCAGTGCATAAGGATATGAACGGCAACTTCAAATGCTCCAATGTTAGCACCTTTACCAAATTATCTCCGTTGGAACTCATTAGAGCATTCGTCTGTTCAGTGTCCCACTTTCCCAAAAGCCCATTTTCGCGCATCTTCAGGATAATCTCTTGGAACCTCTCGAAGAGGGGAAAGCCCTTGATGAACGAATATCTCTGCAAACGTCTAATAATATGCGGCAGCTTGTACACCATGCTTCTCCCATTTGAGAAAGTGTAAAGTTTCGGGGTTAAAAACTCCACCTGTCTAACGTTCTTCATGACAGCAAAGTCGCGTTGGTACGCAGTCCTGTTGAGGCAGCTCGGTGAAAGCGGACAGAATATGAAGTTCTTGTAGATTTCCAGAAACAACGGGTTGTCTGGATCGTTAAACATGGACTTGTGATCAGCGAACCCGCCGTAGGATAATCGTTCATCCACCATTTCCTTTACGGAAGAAATTTGGTGCTGATACGCAGGAGACGTAAGAATGCTGATTAAGAAACTTTGGAAAGTTGCGATTGTTAGAAACGAGTATAAGCTCCAGCCCAAGAAGACGATGTTTAAGAACCAGGACTGAGGCTGGTCGTTGAAGGAAGACAAAAGTATGCATAGGCTCTTGAAGAACCAATGCGAGAGGCTTCTATGGTCTGATTCACTGCTACTTGCTTTTCCTCCTAGCCAAAATACCACAGTAATTAGAACAACGGATGTTAATATAGTAAGCCACACTAAACCACTGAAGATCAGCATTAAATTCTTCCAAGCTTGCATAGGAAGAGCAGAAGGGACATAAAAGGTTGCATATAGATGACTAGTGCCATCTATTACATCCAGGTCGTCGTTAAGGCTCCAGTTTGCTATTTCCATGCCGATGATAGCGTCAGCTTTTCCAGAAACAACCGTTGCATACATATGTGTAAAGCTTCCATTCAGGAGCTTGTATCCCCATTGATCATATGAATTATTCAGATATATAATGGAGAAATTTAAACGCGCAGCCAATTCCCTAAATAGTATTACATCAAAACCAGGATTTCGATCATCAGTAATATCTATAACAAAGGGAACTAACTTAAAGAAGACAACCTTCACAGGACATCCATGATATTGCGTGATCTGTCTAGGCGGAAAGACTTGTTCAAGAACTAGCCCTTCAGAAGCGTGCTTGCGCAATACCTTATGGATAGAATTGAAGGTCCCACATGAGTTGCTCTCGAATGGGAAATATATGAATACGTCCATATTCGCCGTAACTACAGACAGATTTAATAAGAGGTGTTTCCATGCCAGTTGGAAATACTTTTTTACTGGTTGTTCCCCTACATGAAGCAGAAGAAACTTCCCGCGTGGATTCCAAGCAGATGTCCTGTGGAACACCAGAAGAAATTTGGCGAAATCCTCGGAGTCGTAGCACAGAACTAAATAAAAGTCGAATTTGCTCAACTTGGAAAATTGAAAATTTGCACTAACGTTTGTAATTAGAACACGTTGAAGGATTGTTGGTACCAAGCTGCTAGCGAGGTCAATCGCGTGGGGTGAAGAATATGCCAGCAGGATGTCGTCTTCTTCTTCATTAAGTATTTTAGTCACATTGGATATATAAAGTTCCAAATGTGGAAGAGAACTTGAAAAGCCCAAGCTGCTTTGCAGCAAAATGGGTAGGTGTAGAAACACCCTAACGGTTGACGCCATAACTAGAATAATACTAAGTCGATTCTTAATGAGTTTATGTGACAAAGTGGTAGACAATAATAAAGTTAGAAGTACGAATCGCTCTGACAACAATTACGGAAAACATCCACTTTCAGTAATTTCCAATATTAATAAATGTGCTCTATTAAAACGTGTAGATATATTGGTAACATTATGATTAGGAAGTACAGTAACACATTAACATAAAGTAACTTTTACATTAAACTTGAAAAACCTGAGTGGCTCAAATAGTCGCTCATCAGAAATTACAATTTGTAGACACGCCACTCTACTGAACTTGAAGACTTAAAATGACTTCTCAGGGAACTATTGTCTTCTTTTTCTTCGTTTGTTAAAGTGATATAGTACCCTACAGCTTTTAACTGTAAAAATCGCTTTTCACGTTTAAATACTACCTCCAATTGCTACCAGTACAATTATCAGTTATGGTTATAAGTCAATTGTATGATTTATCAATCGCATTTTTACATAATTACCCATTTTCTCGATGTCTTATTAAGTTTCCATTTCTTTCATATGGTAAAATAATGTAATTTTACGGTTTGACATGTCTGTATGTTTATCAATGCACAATACAGTAATGCCTAACAGTTCCTAATTGGGTTTATTGAAACTAACCTAGCTAATATTTAATTAAAACAGTTTGAAATAAGTTTCATGATCTACTAAAGACAACATAACATTTTCTACTCTAGTCTTATACCATTTGCATCATATTATTTAAACGAAAACCTATAACACATTTTTACGGAACTTGTTGTGCTATT
>OW679201.1:12749424-12868520 GCA_940337035.1 Agriotes lineatus
AAATTTAGACTTATTCATTCAAGCCTTTAAGTATTAGCAGCTTTTCAGACGGTTATGCGCCGCTAGCTCTAAGTGCGTTGGACCCTTACGATCAAACAAAGCTGCTGTCTCGCACAGCTGGTACACAAGGCTACTAATACGAAGGGAAGTCAGTCAAGAGGTCACAATAGATAGTAAAGCAACTGTAATGAAAGTATCAAAATTTTTAGCTTGCATTTTCGAAAATCATGCGGATGTTTGCTCTTTAGAAAACTGATTGAGCAACATAAAACGAATCGACTGTGTTTGCGCTTGAAACAACGCACAGAGGACTATAAATACAAAAAAAAATAAGTCATAAGGTCACAAAAGTAGTAAGGTGGGTGTATTGGACTCTTAAATTCTTTATCTTGAGTTTTCGAAAAACCTTGCTCGCGATTGCTGCTTAAATAACTGAGCCAGCAACACAAAATGAACTGTATGGGCTTGCTTTTAAAATATCGAATAGAGAACTATAAATATGAGGAAAAATCAATGATAAAAAGATTGTAGGGCAGCTGTATCGAACTTGACAGATTTTCTATATTGAATTTTCGAAAAGTATGCAAGTGATTGCTACTTAGAAGTCTGAACTAGTAACACAACATAAACCCAAAGGGTTTTCCATTGAAGCATCCCGCAGATGGCTATAAATATGAGGGAAAGTTAATGATGAGGTCAATAAAGATAGTAGGTCAGTTGTCATCAACTTAACAGGTTTTCTATCTTGAATTTTCGATAAGCATGCGAGTGATTGCTACTTAGAGAACTGAGCTAGAAACACAAAATGAACCCAATGGGCCTTGAAACATCACACAAATGGCTATAATTACGAGGGAAATTCAATGATGAGGTCATAAAAGTTAGTAGGGCAGCTGTAATCAAGTTATCAAATTTTCTATCTTGAATTTTCGATAAGCATGCGAGTGATTGCTCCTTAGAGAACTGAGCTAGAAACACAAAATGAACCCAATGGGCCTTGAAACATCACACAAATGGCTATAATTAAGAGGGAAATTCAATGATGAGGTCATAAAAGTTAGTAGGGCAGCTGTAATCAAGTTATCAAATTTTCTATCTTGAATTTTCGAAAAGCATGCGAGGGATTGCTGCTTAAAGGACTGCGCTAGTAACACAAAATCCAAAGCGTTTTCCATTGAATAAACGTCGCACAAATGGTTATAAACATGACAAAAAGTCAATCATGAGGTCAACTTAATCAACTTAATACATTTTCTATATTGAATTTTCGAAAAGTATGCGAGTAATTGCTGCTTAGAGGACTGAGCTAGTAACACAAAATAAACCCAAAGTTGACACACAGATGACTATATAAGTCCAAGGGAAAAATCAGTGATAAGGTCAAAAAAGAAAGTAGGGCAGCTGTAATGAACTTTTCTATATTGAACTTTCGAAAAGCATGGGAGTGATTGCTGATTAAAGAACTGAGCGAGCAACACAAAGTGAACCCAATAGGTGTTACCTTGAAACATCGCACAGATGGCCATAAATACTAGGGAAAGTCAGTGATGAGGTCACAAAATGGAAGAGGGCAGCTGTAATGGACCTAACAGAATTAGTATATTAGATTTTCGAAAAGTTTGCGAGTGATTGCTGCTTAGAGGACTGAGTGCGCAACCCAATGGGCCTTGAAACATCAAAGAGATGGCTAAAAATACTCGGGAAAATCTATGATGAGGTCAAAAGCGATAGTAGGACAGTTGTAATCAACTTAATAGATTTTCTATCGTAAATTTTCGAAAAGCATACGAGTGATTGCGGCTTAGAGGAATGAGCGCGCAATACAAAATAAACCCAATGGGCATTGAAACATCAAACAGATGACTATAAATAAGAGGGAAAGTCAATGAGGAGGTCAAAGGAGGTAGTAGGGCAGCCGTAATCAACTTAACAGATTTTTTATCTTAAATTTTCGAAAAGTATGCGGGCGATTGCTGCTTCGAGGACTCAGCGAGCAACACAAAATGAACCCAATGGGTATTACGAGGGTAAGGTGAAAAATTCTCGGCCTGACAATGAAAGACTGCGATTTTCAGTTAAAAAATGATTTTATTTTTCTACATAATCTCCCTTGACTTCAAAACACTTGGTCCAGCGTTTCTCCAACATCAGTATTCTTTCCCGGAAGTGAGAGTCTGGAAGGCTGTGAAAATATTCATCTACGGTCCTCTTAACTTCTTCATTGGACGCGAAGCGCTTCCCAGAAACAAATTTCGCCAAGTTTAGGAACAGATGGAAGTCCGAGGGTGCCAAATCAGGAGAATAGGGGGGATGGCCGAGCAAATCGTACCCCAAAATCCCGCAGTTTTACCATCGCCAACGCACTCCTGTGAACAGGTGCGTTGTCCTGGTGAAAGATGATTTTTTTCTTCTTCGGCCAGGCCTCTTCTCCCGGATTTTGGCATCCAACTGGTCAATAAGGTTGGAGTAATATGCGCCTGTAATTGTTCTGCCTTTTGCAAGGTAATCAATTAACAGGATCCCTTTCGTATCCCAAAACACGCTGGCCATGACCTTTCCAGCGGATGCGATCGATTTCGCTTTCTTTGGCACTAAACCACCGGCTTCCACCCACTGCTTCGACTGCTGCTTCGTTTCTGGGGTGTAGTGGTGAACCCATGTCTCATTCATGGTGACAAATCGCCGCACAAAATCGGTCGGATGCTTATTGAATCGGTCCAAACATTGCTGCGAAACTCGTCTGCGCATTTGCTTTTGATCGACATTCAACAAATGCGGCACCCATCCCGCGCAGAGCTTTCTCATCCCTAATTCTTTGTGCTAGATGTTTCGCACCCTTTTTTCCGATATCCCACAGCCTCATCTATCTCACTGACCTTCACTCGCCTATCGTCCAACACGATATCATGCACTTTTTCGATGGTTTCCGGTGTGGTTGCGGTTTTTGGCAGTCCTTCACGTGGTTCATCTTCGAGGGACGTGCGACCATGTTTAAATTCAGCTGCCCACTTTTTAACGGTTGACATGGAAGGAGCAAAGTTTCCGTAAACTTTTGTCAACTTCGGATGAATTTCCTTAGGGGTTAATCCATCCAAAACAAATAATTTCATGACCGCACGATATTCAAACTTATCCATTTTAACGAAAACCACGCAAGACGTCTACGGCAAAAATTCGTATAAACAAACTACTTGAGAGAACAAGTTGAAACTTGTCATACGAACTAATCACACTTGCACTCAGGCAGGAAAAATAAATTTTTGCAGATTGGAACGCCATCTTATGTCAAGGCCGAGAACTATTCACCTTATCCTCGTACCTTAAAGCATCGCACAGATGACCATAAATACGAGAGATATTCAATGATGAGATCAAAAAAGTAGTAATAGACCTAACAAGTTTTCTATCTTCAATTTATAAAAATCACGCGCATGACTGCTTCTTATAGTAAATAGAACGAACAGTACAAAATAAACCCAATACGTTTCGTCTTAAACCGTATCACAGAGCACTAGGAATACGAGGAAAGGTCAGTGATAAGATCACAAAAAGAAGTAAGATACCTGTAATAGACTTAACATATTTTCTATCTTGCATTTTCGAAAATCATACGCATGATTGATGCTTCGAAAACAGAACGAACAACACAAGACAAACCCAATGGGTTTGCTTTTGCAACACCGCACAGAAGGCTACAAATACGAGGGAAGGTCAGCGGTGAGGTCACAAAAGTTAGTGGAGCAGCTGTAGTAGACCTAATAGATTTTCTAGTTTGGATGTGCGAAAAGCATAAGCGTGATTTCTACTTGGAGAATTGAGCCAGTAACACAAAATGAGCCGAATGCGTTTTCCTGTGAAACACGGCGCAGATGACTATAAATACGAGGAAAAGTCAGTGATGGGTCACAAAAGGTAGTAGGGCAGCTGTAATGGACCTAACAGGTTTTATATCTTGAATTTTCGATAAGCTTCGAGGACAGAAAGAACACAAAACGAAATCTCATGGGTTTTTTCTTCGAAGTCACATAGAAAACTATGGATACGAGGGAAAGTCAGTGATAGGTCAGAAAAGATAATGACGCAACTGTAATGGACCTCATACATTTCATATCTTGATTTTTCGAATAGCATTCGCGTGATTGCTGCTTTGTGCAACCCAAGATGTACTTGGTACGTATGCTCTTGAAACGTTGCACAAAGGACTATACATACGCGGGAAAATCAGTGATGAGGTCACAAAAGGTAGTCGGGCAGCTGTAATCGACCTAACAGGTTTTCTATCTTGAATTTTCGATAAGCATGCGAGTAATTGCTACTTAGAGAACTGAGCGAGTAACACAAAATGAGCCGAATGAGCCATATGACTATAAATATAAGGAGAAATCAGTGATGGGCCAGAAAAGATAATGAGGCAGCTGTAATGGACCTCACACATTTCCTATCTTGATTTTTCGAATAGCATTCGAGTGATTACTGCTTTGTGCAACTCAAGATGAACCTAATAGGTTTGCTCTTGAAAAGTCGCACAAAAGGAAAAATCCGTGATGATGCGACAAAAGGTACTAGGACAGCTGTAATGGATCTAACAAATTTTTTATTTTAATTTTCTAAAAGCATGCACGCGATTTTTGCTTCGAGGACTGAGCTAACAACACAAAACGAATCCCATGGGCTTGTGCTTCAAAGTTACATAGAAAACTATGGATACGAGGGAAAGTCAGTGATGGGTCAGAAAAGATAATGAGGCAGCTGTAATGGACCTCACAGGTTTTCTATCTTGATTTTTCGAATAGCATTCGCGTGATTACTGCTTTGTGCAACCCAAGATGAACCTAATAGTTTTGGTCTTGAAACGTTGCACATAGGACTATACTAACGCGGGAAGGTCAGTGATGAGGTCACAAAAGGTACTAGGACAGCTGTAATGGACCTAGAGAACCGAGCGAACAACACAAAATTCACCCAATGGGATTTCCCTTGAAACGATATATAAAGAACTATAGATACGAGGGAAAGTCAGTGATGAGGTCACAAAAGATAGTAGGGCAGCTGTAATGTACCTAACAGGTTTTCTATCTTAAATTTTCGAAAAGTGTTCTCGATATTTCTGCTTAGAGTACGCATTGAGCAACACTCGATAAACCCTTGAAACATGATATGCTTACATCATAACCCACGTTGCCATCGACACCGTGGGTTATTTAGCTTGTTTGCATCATCACTCACGTTACCCTTAACAAGGTGGGTTACAACTATTTAACCCATTCCCGTTGGTTATAAATGTTTTAACTCGCTGTCAATTAGTTTGTCACTTTGACTTTTTACAACTGTCATTAAAAAATCTGGTGTGATACACGAACACTTCTTTTATCGCATTTCATTTGGTAATGTACTACATTTCTACATTCGAAATCGTTAATGTGGCACTTTTCTCATTAGCAACACTTTTCTGCAACGGCGCTTCGTTTTACGTTTGGAAATACGAAAGTGTATTGTTGGTGGCACTGTAGGTCTATGTCAAATTCGAGGTTAGCATGTTAGGTTTTGCATCAGTTTTGACACAGCTTGACGTAAAACCTAACCTGCTAACCTCGAATTTGACATAGACTTACAGTGCCACTAGCAATACACTTCAGTACTGTCAAATGCATAACATCAACTGGAGCTGCTTATTGTGCTTTAGTACATAGAAACGAGCTCTGCTCAGCTTGGTTATGATGTTTCGACATTTAATGTCACTTTTATGGAAAAATTTAATATTTTATATTTCTTATGAAGCGCGATAAAATAGTATACGCAACACGTTAGAAAGTTAGAAAGGTAGTTTTACTGAACTCGTATGGCCGTTTAAGTACTCGCTAACGATCGTACTCAAACCAGCCATACTTGTTCAGTAAAACATCACTTTTCTAAACTTGTTGCGTAATATACTATTTACAGTGATCTTATAATTAGCCAAAAATTTCGTAATGCGAAAAAATGCAAAAGAAACCCATTTTAGAGGTATTCCAGTGGAAAATCTCTTAGCTCAGATCAATACACATTAAAGATGTAATAAAAATGTAAAGTTTGCAAAAATCGTTAGGGCCGTTTTAAAAAAATTGAAAAAACAATGAAAAATCAATTATTTACATTTTTAATAACAGACCAAAGATAACAAATATATCTTTTAAATTAAAAAAGAGGTGTAATCTACATACTGATCTAATTAAAACTACCAAATAAACAGAAAACAATTCAAGAAAAGTATAACTGTATGGTAAAATATTAGAATAAAGTTCTTTAATTTGTAAAAAAATGAAATTGATTAAATAATATGTGGTTTAGAAATATAAAATATTTTATGATTCTACAATTTTAAATTAATATTCGCTATGATGAAAGAGAAGTTTTGTCTCTGACATGGTTCACACGTTGTGTTAGTTACCTTGCTCTTCTATCCCTTCTCTTGCAAAAGAGTTTTACCTTTGGCGTGCTTTACACGTTGAGTTGCCACGCTCCTTTGTTTATCTCTTGAGGAAGCCACTTATGAATGTGGGGGAACAGTTGAGTTTTTCAATCTCAATAATGACACTGTCCAAACCCGGAAGTTGTTCATTACATAATATTTAGGTACTATCTTCAGCATCACAATATGCAATTAACCTTAATAAATCTGGTGTGATACACGCACACAACTTCCTTTTACAGTGATCTTATAATTAACCAAACATTTGATTTTGAATTTTTAAGCATTTGTTAAAAAATTTCAAAAATTACAAATTCTACAGAAACCATACGGAATAGAGAGTTAGGTAGTTAAAGAGAATTTAAAAAAAAACAATTTAGTGGTATTCAATTGGAAAATCACCTATCTCACATCAATACGCATTACAGATGTAATAAAAATGTATGAAAAAAATCGTTCGAGCCATTTTTGAAAAACTCGAAAAAAACTGAAAAATTGCAAGAGTAAACACCATACTTTTGGTTATGCGATTTTCTTCAAAAGCTGGCTGTCGCATCTAGATAGTACATAAAACTTATGTATGAAGTTTCAACGTCATTCCACTTTTCATTTTTTCTGTTTACACAAGCACACATACACACAGATACACACACACGCAGAGACAGACCAATGATCAAAAACATTATTTTTGGGTTCAGGGGACTATAAACCGTGAAGATCTGTTGAAAACTCAATTTCGATTTTTTGGGTGAAATCCAATACTTCCTTTATTCTAAAAGGAAGCAAAATGTGTACTGTTTGGTATTTACTGAGTTGTTGGATAACATGTTGTATGACATACGTGGGTTACTACATATTATCTACTAAAGGGTGTTTTTTTAGAGGGATACAACTTTAAATTGAAATAAAACACAGAAAGATGTTTTTAATATCCATGAAATTGGCTTTATTTGAAAGATAATTTTATGGCATTTATGTTTGAATATGATTTCGGGCATGTGACCGCCGCGATTAGCGTATACATGACGTAATCTGAAGGTCCAATTTTGACACACTCTTTTCGCAGTAAATCAGGCTGTATTTCATTTCAGCTATAACGCGTCGAATTTTGGCTTTCGAGGTGGCCAGTTAACAGATCCACGAAATGGATTTTTAACTGGCCACCTCTTTCGTGCGATTTGACGCTATTAGATTATTTTCTTTGAGGATATGTAAAGTCGCATGTCTACGTCGATAAACCGGAAACAATTGAGCACTTGGAGCCAACATTCGACGCGTTATTGCCGAAATACAGCCTGATTTACTGCGAAGAGTGTGTGAAAATTGGACCTACAGATTACGTCATGTACACGCCAGCCGCGGCGGTCACATGCCCGAAATCATATTCAAACATAAATGCCATAAAATTATCTTTCAAATAAAGCCAATTTAATGGATATTAAAAACATCTTTCTGTGTTTTATTTCAATTTAAAGTTGTATCCCTCTAATAAAACACCCTTTATAACCCACTAATACCATAAATAACTATAATGTCCGTGAAAGAGCTCGTTTGTTTATTTTTACCTTGTACCATCAAGTTTACTTTTAGCACTTTTACTAACTTTGACTCTGATCTGATGATGCAAGCTGCTATATTTTGCTGAATTTAGTTTGTCTGGATTTATGAAAACCAATAAAAAACAAGGTACTTTAACTTGGACCAAAGCTTGAGGATTTGCAATTGTTCATAAATTCCTTATTTGGTTTCAGAAGGTGCAAGTCACATAAATTCAATGATTGCTGGTCGTTAAATGATTTTTGTGCAAGTTAAAAAGTAATGGTATTCTGGCTATAAGTTTGTCATTGTTGTGAATATATTCGATTTCTTGATGTGCTTCCTACCTGTAAAATAAACAAATACAAAAAAAATAATAAAGCATTCACAATTAAGATTTCTTTCCCTAAAACTGATAGCGTGGGTTACTTTAATTTCTGTTATCATAAAACCCTTGTTACACCGAACAGTATTTTCTACAGCTTAATTAGAAAAAAACTTGAATGCAGCAGAGTCTCATTCTGGAAGATCTAAAAAACTTACCTGTCGATGTCTTTCAACAACTTGGACATTTCACTGCACCTTCTGTATATGCTCGAGTGATGTTCAGACTTAATCAATGAAGAACTTGCACATATAATTTGATTTGTTAGTTATTATATTTTCAAACTATAAAAACGGCAAGAACGTTGCCATTTAAATACTTCAAAGTTTGAGAGTATGAGAAAGTCTACGTGATCTGCTTCGCCACATTTGCAACTTCTACTCTGAATGGAAATTTTGTTTGAATGTAAAACGAAGAAACAATATTCAGCCATTAAATTCAACAAAGACACAAAGTGGAGCTATCATCCTGCAATTGAACAGAAAGCCCCGTCATCCGTAATCGGTGAAGTCTTGCGGATCGATTTCCTTACAATGTGTAGGATGAGCAGCGACTAATCACATCAATCAGACATCGGCGAAGTAAAACAAAGAGCATGTCATTTAGCCACTTTATTCGTTCAGCAAGTGTTACACAGGCAAATCGTACAGAGCGAGCGTTTACAGTTAAAATAACACAGAGGCAGCTATCGAACTGGCTGTGAATCACATCGAATTATCGCGTTCTGCCAACAAAGCATGAAGCAACTAATGCTACATTATTAATACACAATACGGCGCATTCCTGCGATTAACAAAGAGCACGCATCTAATCTACACAATCAGTCAAGCAAGAACTACGTTATATTCCGTACATATTTAACATAACCTCAATCTTTATTAAAGTATTCGCAGGCTTTGTAGGGGTGCGAACGATGCTTGGTTTGTCCAGCATAGTTAATATTACATTACGAGCAGTAATAAACTAAAATAAATTGTCCAATATATCTTTAATATCTAAACACTTTGAAAGCATCAGCTGTTCTTGGAGGCGACCAGAATGATAGATAGCATCTTTTGCGTAAAAATTACAGGCAGGTGGGCCCCATGGCAAATTTGCTGCTAAGCAGCTGCCTTGTAGATCAACCTAAACGATTAGGCCGGGCAGAAGTACATTAAATTGCGCTAATACTAAACTGATTATACAGACGCGTTCAAAATAAATGTCTTCATGGATATATTGGTATCTTTAATGACATTAGTTTTGGACATGGCTGTACATGGCCCAGGCCTACTGGGTAAAGACCTACACTTAGAAAGCTGTTCCAGACGCTTGGTCCCCGCACGAAGTGTGGCATTAAAAGAATCACGATTCAAATACAATCTGTGAATTCTTCCAGTGCCAAGATCCGTACAGAGATCCTGAAATTATTCCTGTATACATTAAAATGGTGGCACTTAAAACTAGGCAGTACAAACAATAACAGCTTAAAGTTCTATTTTAATGGAGAGGTATCGATTTGTTGTCAAAATGGTGCGTTTGTCATGAAGAGATGGAAAGTAAGAAAAATTGACGTGAGAAATTTGATTTTTAATTCGACGCTTTTATTTATAATTAATAAAATGGTGTGAAAAAACCTGCCTTGGTCTATATTAAGAGGACAGAATGAAAGAAAAGGAAAAATATAAACATAACCTCACAATTTATTTTGAACTTTATTTAATTTCGAAAATATTTTTTCCTTATTGATAGATCATCAAGCTGTTTTTACAATACAAAATACGCACTATCTAACATTTTTCAATATTTAATTTAAAAAAATTGAATTCCGATACGCTAAAAGGCAAAAGGCGTTACAAGATGAAAAGTCGGGGTAATTTTCTATTTTTGATTTTGTTAGGCCATACAGCACTAAGTTTAAGCGTTTACTTGAATTGATGATATTAAAATACAAATATCCAGCAAGAAGTAGCGCTTTCAAACCACAACTAAAAAGTTGACGGATTATGTACAAACCAACAATAATTTTTATAGGAATTTTTAAATAAACCAAACATTATTAGAAATGAAAATCCTAATAATAAACAATTATGTTCTGCACATTTAAATCAGATGATTTAGAATACATAATTACCATATTATGTAATTTAGCAATGCCAAAAATCAATTCCAGAAGCTACGTCTCAATTTGGAAAAGGTACATAAACAAACTACGCGAATCCATTATTTCAAATCCGCTTAAATTTCAAATTTGAAAAACGTTACAACTTACAAGAACGACAGTTATGGAGGAAGGGTAGTTTTCCGAGCTCGTACAGAACAAAAGTGGGCGTTTCTGAGTGACTGCACCAAATTTTCCATAGGGCCTTAAACGTCAACGCAAGGAAGTGAGGTTATGTCCTCTGCGAATCGAGGTTAGGAACCGCACAAACGCCTGAAATCTTTCGAACTAGGAAGCAATAACGAGTGGCCGGCAGTGATAGCGGCGAGGGCGCAAGTCGCGGATTAAAGACCGCCCTTAATTCGAATTTTCGTTGCACGCACGGCCCTAATCTACGGCAACAATCAGCGTGACGTCACGCGGTCACGCTATGACTGCAGCAG
Organism: Agriotes lineatus; assembly: GCA_940337035.1. Taxonomy (NCBI): domain Eukaryota; kingdom Metazoa; phylum Arthropoda; class Insecta; order Coleoptera; family Elateridae; genus Agriotes; species Agriotes lineatus. Next base: position 12,760,377 of record OW679201.1, read on the forward strand.
TCGATATCCACAGACAAAAGAAGAAAAGGACGTCACGCGGACTGTGACAGTGCGGGACGTCGCGATTTTAGGTTAAGGAGCGAAATTGGGGACTAAGGACGATGTACGCGGTGGTTTGGCCCCCGACTCGCCGCCAGTCGATACTGCGCCACAAGGGGCAATCGATAGTATGCCTGACGATAATAACCTTTTACATTGATTTTTCACGCGAATACGAAACTTGATACGCCCTGTTATTTGGAGGAACCCCCGAAATCGCGTAACGCGTAACGTCACCTGCTGCGAACAACGGTCGAAATGATTCAACGAAAATTACACTTATTTACCAAATTACCTTGTACCTTTCCCATACGCGGCTTGCTACAATGCTTTGCTGTAATTGGTTTGGTGACGTTAATCATTAGGACCTGAGCAAAATCTCCCCTGACTACTGCGCAAAAATACAAAATGTACGCCTAAAATTATCACGAGCGCTTTGGTGCAAATCGCAGCGGGCGGCACTTCCGCTGCTTCCGCAGGAAGCAGCAACACAACCAAGAACTAAACACAAACCAAACAAGCAAATCGGCAGAAGAACTAAAATGGCACTGAACTGAAAGCACTGAAATTCACATGAAAACTGTAAGAATCAAAGTGGCGGTCCTGACGTAGATATTCAAATGTTTCAACAATGGTCGTAACACTTAGCAACGGCTGCGCACGCGCCCTGCGGATGTCCAGTCAAGGCTTACTCGACGCCGGAAGTGCCGTCATGCAACACTGCTATTTTGCTCGCCGACCATGCCGAAGTGGGTTTTTATGATCGAAAATGGCTATTTTTAGTTGTACGAATTGCTCGCTGCGAAAGTAATTTCAATAGAGATGATTTTTTCTGAAAACGAGAACTTCGGGTTTCCCCGATCGGCGGTGGTTGCCCATAAGTGCTGCTATGTTCAGGCCGTAAATAAGCCACCTGCCTGTCTACTAAATTTATAGTGAAATAATTACCCACACCTGCCGAAGACGCGAGCTGCTACAGTTGTAATATCGTTGTTTAAGAATGCCACTTAATGATCGGTTGCCATGAAAAAGTGGAAAGAGCGGTAGCCTACTTCCGGAACATCGTCAGGATAAACAAAAAAAATAATTAATTGAATTGATAATTCACCGTTCCATAAAACCAGCAAATACAATTTCTAAAATGGTAGGCCAAAAGTTTTATTTGCTGAAGGTAACCTTAGATTTATGACAGAAAATTTAGTTTTTCCAAGTAGTCAATTCCCATCCTTAACTTTTAAGTGCCATTGCAACAACATTGGACTGCATTTTCATTTCTTCTTTAACTTTAATCATTGCGCTGTTTTAGCGAATGAACAGCAGGAAAGAGACACTATGTAAATCACAATGCATAAAACAAAAATTTATCGTTGCTACTGGAGTTAACTCTCACTTTAGATCATTACATCTCACCAAATAATCACAGAAAGTAAAGCGTCGTTAAGGTGACCAATATAAACAATTTGACATCAAACTTTACTTTCAATTGTAGTAAATATTGATACAAATTATATGAGCTTTAATATTAATCGCGTTACTAACTAAAATCACTTTTAACTACTAATGCAACAGTGTTGGGCAGTATTTGCATTAGTTGTTCAAATGTAATCATTATGCTGTCGGGTTTTAGCAAACGAAGAGGGAGAAAGAGACACTTTATGTAAATCACAATGCGTAAAACAAAAATGTCGCGGTGCCATTGGAGTAAATATGACTTTACAAAAAGTTGTGGTTTTATGAGCCTTCTTTGCTCGTAAGTCAAGTAGGTGGCTAGCTTTGCCCGTCGAAATCGAGGTGGAGTTTCCTTTTTAAGAGTTAACGATTAACATGGGGGGGGGGTTAATGTGGTAGCCCGGGAGCGTATGATTTTTTAAATTTCGGTTTATTCGCCGGGGATTGAACCCGGTCAATACTTTACATGAATTAGTGCACTTGAGGTGAGCGGCAATAACTAATCATTTGAGGGATAGAAGGCAGGTTATAGAAGAGTTACCTTCAGAGTTCAGATAGGATAAATGTTCGGAAGGGCTAATGCAATTTAATTTGTAACTGACGGAATTGAGCTTATTAATGTCACACATATACAATATGACTTGTTCAATACAGAAACAATATGAGCATTATGTAGTAAAACTAGATAAGCCAACAAAAGGCAGATTAGCTGAAAGGTAAACGAAACCGTGCTAGCAAAATAATATTTGCAAAGAGCAATGAAAATGGAACTCAACTGATCGAAAGACAATTAGTGAGATGTTAAATGAACTCAATGTGTATCAGTGCACTATAAACAAAAGTGAATTAAAAGCAATGCATGTGTTGTAACAATTATTTCAAGAAAAAGGCAATATTAGTGGTTAGGTAAAGACATGACATCAAAACTGTAGTCCATAATGTTTAAAATGTTATCAATCCTACTTTCCTTTATAAACATTTGAATAACTAGTTGCTAGGTAACCAGACTGTCATTTATTAATAATAACTAAACAAGCTTGAAAATTGTGTGTTGGGGGCCACATTGCGCTCGTGCTTTATCATGTAAAATCATAAATAAAAAAGTTCTTAGTTACTCCAATTGTGTGTATAGTTATTCACAGGAGTCCTGTGCATCTGTGGGTGTAATTTGCCAGGTATTAAGAGGTTCGGGCGATTTAGATAAGCCAGTAGAATAAATCGTCCAAGTGCGAGTGACTTCGAGGGAGCAATTCATTATATGAGCAGCTTTATCCAGAGAGAATAGCGCCTGCTACGAATATGGAGGACATTCAGGAAGCAGTACGTGCAGAAATCCGAACCAGCAAGCAATTTCCAGGTCCATTATTCACGTGGCGTTATTAGGATTTGCGTCCGGCTTCCGAGAAGCCTCCAATAAAGGTACATTTTCACATGGAAAGCGTTGGCGTAGGTCCATAATTTTTGGACTTCTGCAAGATAAGACTGTCTACGAGGTGGAGAGGTGTATTCCAGTGGTACAGAGCCGTCCAGTTTCCCGAAATTTAAGTAACGTCGTTTAAAAATGCGAAATGGCGCCGCATTATGCAGTTTTGTGCCGGATATGAAGCAATAACCTGTCGCGCGTCTTTTGTTACATCACATCTAGAAACAAAACGAACTTAGCAGTTGCTACGTCACAGAATTAATGCTTACCTGACGCGTCTTTGCCATTTTGGTGGTTTTAGAATTCAATTTACGCTGTTTTGTGCATCACAGATGATCTTGTTGTTGAGTCAAATGTATAGGTTATCTAAATGTCAGATGAAATGTTGTATTTCCCCGAAATAGATGCGAGTATTTGTCATACAACAAGTTATTTGTAATACCAAGTTTTTCCTAAATTTTATGAATCCACGACCCTGAAACAAGATTGTCTCATGTCTACGGAGCTAGTCCCGAATTTAATGCAAATAGATAAAATAAACCATTTATTTGTTGTAATTTTGCTACACTATTTTAATTTGCCTCGAGTTTGGCAGGTTCCCAATTGAATCTTTATAATTAGAAAGTGATAATTTTCCTTGCCAGTATTTATTTTAAAATCCCTATATTTTATTATTATATTAAGGGCAGAGGGTTGCTACAACAGACGTGTGTCATACAAAATTGTATTTAACAACTAAATATTTTCCAAAAAAGCATCAATTTTGTATTGATAATTGTAAAAAGTCAAAGTGAGAGTGAGCTAAAGTATTTATACACTACGGGGGTGAGTTAAATACTTGTAAGTCACGTGTGGGTTATTTATTATAATTCGCGGTATCAAGAGTAACGTGAATTATGATGTAAAGAAGCTAGAAATAACCAGTTTACTTGTTTAAAACGAACTAGTACAACACTATATTACTATTGAGTATTAGATAAAGGATTTAACATTAAGCTTTTCATTGATAGTAGATATAGGTAAAATTGTACGCGTCTATTATTTTAATTCTATTATAGGTTCTACAGGACCACATACATTACCACATAAACACAATATTCTAGAGTACACATTTTGACATTTTGGTATTCAGAATCCCCTGTGAGTATTTATCTTATTAGGAAGAAATGTTTTCTACCCTTTCTCATTTCACACCAAAGAAATATTTTCAGACATGGTCTAAACTTCAGAACCTCCAACAAATTTAACTATTTTACAATAACTTTGTGGAAGTAAACAGGCTACTGCCTTAACCTAAGAAAAAGAAGAAATTTAACAAAACAAAGTTAGTTGGTGTCCTTAGTAGTTATTCAATTGCAATAAGTTCCATTTGCAATTTATACTTGTGCATGAAGATAAATGAAGATACGAGACTAAATAATGGTGTTATTAGAGCCAATTAACTAAGGTAATGAGAGAGCGGTAACTACTGATAGAAATGCTGGTACATGCAGTATTACTTATACTTCCCCTTTTAATCAACTAATTTGTTTTCTTTCAAACACAAATAATTAAACCTTATTTTTTCTCAAGTACAAACAATCGCCCTTCCCAACGAGTTAATCAATTAAATGTAATACGTATGCAATAAATACACTTTCATTTATAAATAAGTTAGATGCATTTAGGTTTGATAGTAAACTATGTTTTAAAAAACATTAGTTCGAATTGCAATATCAAAACTTTTAGTTATTGGCACTGAAAACTGTATTAAATATATTATGTACGACCGGGTAGAATTGGTTACTTTATGTTCTATTTTTGAGGGCGTGATGAGTCACTGTATGGCCCAAGGGTCATAAAGTGCTTTACAGCCTGCTAAGCGAAACTAAGCGGGCCGTAAAGAACTTTACGACCCGCTTATAGTGTCTTGTTTGTCAGTTTGATCTGCAGTGGTAATTAGTGACATCGTAGGTTGACAACATTTATAAAAAAATTAAATCTGGTTTTACTTGTGAATATTTGGTCGGTACATAAAATGTATGTACTTCGTGTTCACCCCGCGGGCCATAAACACCTTCTTACGCCTTTGGTACGTAAATAACTATTAATACGGTTTAAACAGTTGCCATTTACTATTATAAAGTTTTTCGTCAATTGATACGAGTTATATCGGTTCAGTTAATAGCAAATTATTTGAAAAGTGTTAAAAATAACAGCAGTAGTAGTAATTAAAAATAAACCTCCTAGAATTCTAAATTTTACATGCCAAATATTATTGGTAACTTGTTAAAATAAAAATGGTGTAGGTTAGTTTAATGCTTAAAATATGTAATAAACATTTTTTAAGAGGTGGCCAAAATTTGCATAACTATGGCAATATAATAGAACCGCCAATTTTATCTAGTTGATCGAAATTACTTACAATTTTCTGCTATTGTATGCCTTATCTACTGATTATAACTACTGATAAAATGAATGTTGGTTTAGTTAACCTTGAAAACATTCTAAGAACAATTTAAAGCATTCGAAAGACTGACTACTGACTACATCTGTTAATCGCTGCTAATTAAATTTAATTAATGGAAATTAGTAATTTTGATACCACACCATTCATTTATTTATCGATTGAAGTTACTGCAATTGTAATATATTATATGGGTTTAGTTAATACTGAAAATATTTGTAACCAATGCAGCACCTGATCTACTAAGTGAAAAACGAAAACAGCGGACATCTCTGTATAGATTTTTTTAGAAATATGTTCCACCCCTGTATCTTTGTCGGACCCTGCAGATAATTTTTACTAGTAGTTATATGTTTGATATCATACCTTCTATTTACTGATGGTAACTGCTGATAAAAAATGCATTGTTTAGGTAACAATGAAAATAATTCTATAAAAAATTCTAAGAAGCCGCCAAAATATTCAGAACTACGCCTATACGTAATACAAGGGCAAATTTCATGTTAGAAATTAGTTAGAGTTCTAATATCACACCTCCTATATACTAATTGTAACTACTGGTAACAATTATACGTGTTTAGTTAATATTGAGATTAGTTCTATCAAAGATTCTAAGAAGCAGCTAAAATATTCGGAACTACGTCTATAATAATACAACTGCAAATTTTTATAATTATTTGAAATTAGTTACATTTCTGATATCATACCTTCTATTTACTAATAGTAACTACCAATAAAATTATATGAATTTGGTTAATAGTAAATATAGTAAAAAAAACGTTTTCAGAAGCTGTCCAGCACAATACAACTAACTGCAAATTTCATATAATTGTTTGAAATTAGTTACAGTTCTGATATCACACCTTCTATTTACTAATAGTAGCTACTGATCAAATTATATGAATTTAGTTAATAGTAAATATAGTTGAAGAAAACGTTCAAAGAAGCTTCCGCACATAATAGAACTACACATTTCATATAATTGTTTAAAATTAGTTATAGTTCTGATATTGCACCTTCTATTTAATAATAGTAACTACTAATAAAATTATATGAATTTAGTTAATAGCAAATATAGTAAACGAAAACGTTTTCAGAAGCTGTCCAGCACAATACAACTAACTGCAAAATTCATATAATTGTTTGAAATTAGTTATAGTTCTTATGTTGCACCTTCTATTTACGGATAGTAACTACTGATCAACTTATATGAAGTTAATAGTAAATATAGTCAAAAAAACGTTTAAAGAAGCTTCCGCACATAATAGAACTACAAATTTCATATAATTGTTTAAAATTAATTATAGTTCTGATATTGCACCTTCTAGTTTCTGATAGTAACTACTAATAAAATTATATCAATTTAGTTAATAGTAAATATAGTTTTCAGAAGCTGTCCAGCACAATGGAACTAACTGCAAATTTCATATAATTGTTTAAAATTAGTTGTAGTTATGATATCATACCTTGTATTTATTTCTAGTAACTACTGATAAAATTATATGGATTTAGTTAATATTAAATATAGTTAAAGAAAACGTTTAAAGAAGCTTCTGCATATAATAGAACTACAAATTTCATATAATTGTTTGAAATTAGTTACAGTTCTGATATTGTACCTTTTATTTACTGATAGTAACTACTAATAAAGTTTTAGTTAAAGGAAACGTTCCAATATGCTACCAAACAAAAGAATTGCAGTTTTTATATAATGGTTTGAAATTTGTCACAGTTTTGATATCGCATCTTCTATTTACTAATTGTAACTACTGATAAAACTGTATGGATTTAGTTAATAGTAAATATAATTAAGGGCAATGTTTTAAGAAGCTGTCAAAATTAATAGAACTCCAAATTTCGTATAACTGTTTGAAATGAGTTGCAGCCCTGATATTGCACCTTCTATTTACTGATAGTAACTACTGATAAAATTAAATGGATTTAGTAAAAGCTAAATATAGTTACAGAAATCGTTTTAATAGGCTGTCAAATACAACAGAACTGCAATTTTCATATAATTGTTTGAAATTAGTTACTGTTTTGATATCACACATTCTATTTACTAATTGTAACTACGAATAACAATTGTATGTGTTTAGTTAATATTGAAAATTGGTCCATGAAACATTCTAAAAAACATCTAAAATATTCAGAACTACACTTATACATGATACAACTGCAAATTTCAGATAATTGTTTGAAATTAGATCCAGTTCTGATATTGTATCTTCTATTTACTGATAACTACTGATAAAACTATATGGATTTAGTTAATACTAAATATAGTTCCAGAAAACGTTTTAAGAAGCTGCCAATCATAATAGAACTGAAAATTTCATGTAATTATTATAAATCCTTCTATTTACTAATTGTAATTATTGATAATAGTTATATGTATTTAGATAATACTGATAATAGTTCTATTACAAATTCTAAGAAGCAAAGACAGGACTACGTCTATACACAATATAACCGGAAATGTCATGTAAATGTCAGAAATTAGTTACAGCTTTGATCACACCTTCCATTTACTAATAGTAACTTCTCACAAAAATTATATGGTAAATATCTTTGAAGAAAATTGGAAGGACGCTGTCAAATATAATACAACTGCAAATTTCATGTAATTGTTTGAAATTTGTTACAGTTCTGATATTGTAACTTCTATTTACTGATAACCACTGATAAAAATAGATGCATTTAGTTAATAGTAAATATAATTAGAGAAACTGTTTTAAACAAGCTGTCAAATATAATAAAATTGCAAATTTCATGTAATTGTTTGAAATTAGTTATAGTTCTGATACCAAACCTTCTATTTACTCATTGCAGTTATTGATAAAATGTTATATGGATTTGGTTGAAAGCTTTGTTTAGTGAAATAAATTCAACCTGTTGCGATTGCTTACAGTTGCACTTTGGAACGCTGCAAGTGTCGGTGTCTAGCGTTGACTTCTCACCTGCAACAAACGAATATAATTAATACACGCTGAAATCTTCGTACCTGTTCAAATTTTAAGGTTTAATGTATGTATATCGCTAAGAAACATAAAGATTTCTTTTTATTTCACTCTTTTACAACAGAATATAGCGATAGTCACGATGGCTGAGCAAAAATAAAAACACGCCTCTGATACTGTTACTTATCCGTAGTTTCGGGAAATTAACCACACCAAAACAGGCCACGGTTTAAATTTCTCTAAGAAAGCTGAGGCATAGGCGAAGTGGCCAATTAATGAAGCAATTACGTCCAAGTGACATTGTTTTGGAGCAAGCCCGGAACTGAATACGGCGATGTCTTCCAAATGCCGACACCGGCTAATAAATTCGAAGAGACCAATTAAAATCTCCATCGGCAACGCATTGAGCGCTTGGAGTGCACGCACTACAATGAAAGTCGGAGGGAACAGCTGTTGAAGTGTCTATTGAACCAAAGAAAAGGTGTGAAAGAGCGGCCTCTGCATTCCCAAATATCCTCCGCGTTACGAAATTGTAGCACTTTCATTTCTCATTTCATGTAATGTTGGAGTCGGCAGGTGATTTATATCGACCAGTTTGTAATACAATGTCGGCTCGGTGATACACAGGACGTTCGTACGCTTAATAATTATCATACATAAAAATGTTTCGTAATGAAACTATTGTGCTTCATCAGTTACCTAATATAAAACGTTACAAAATTCACGATTTACACCCTAAGAGTCTACAGATGCAGTGCTTAAAGTTACATACTTGAATGTCAAAATCAAATATGAACACTATCTACAGGATTTCTCCATGCTTTTCTAAGTAGTGCTACATATTATATTTCTATTTTTATTAATATATAAAGGCAACATAACCAACAGAGCTGTCAGTGAAATACGAAGCAAGAATTCAAGAGGACTCGTTAAGAGTCTTAACTACTGAAAAAATTCCAACAACGTGATTATGTCTACTAATATTTCCAACTAAATAAAAGAAAAACAAAGTATATGTGTATAAATAGAGAAGGTTGTCGACAATGACAAATTCAACAAAAAGCAGCTACAGACATTGACAACATTGAGTAAGGAAAATACTGTAGGATATGAAATCCATATCAAAATATTAATGGCTGATAGATGCTACTATAGTCTCCATGCAAGTAGCAACTGATACATCAACATCATACAAAACACTCATAAAGCAAGTACTGTTACATGGTTCAGATTCAGACATTCAACAAACACCAAGAAATTTTTCTAAGCTCTTTCGGGAGAAAAATGGTGATCCATCAATCAAGACTGAGCGACTGGTTCCACTGCAAAACACAACCTTCAATCAACCTGAAGGGGAAATATCTCAAACCCGAATACGAAATTGGAGAGCTACGTTGCAAAATCGAATAAAGGCCATTTAGTACATGGCAAGCTTGTTCAGTAACAATACTCTTCCTAAACTAACTTGCACCAAGCAGAATTGAAGCATGAAAATTCTTAAGAATTGGAACTTCCAACGGATCATATCCCTTAGATCTTTTAACACGGCCAAATGAACAGCTTGGTTGCTACTTGCTATTGGTGATCACTGAGTCTTGATAATACTCTTCTCTACTATTTCCAACTATTTATTCAATCACAAATATCTGGAAATCTTGATGATGTAGCCAGTTGGAAGTATACCTTGGTGCATTTGTTGTCATTCTTAGAACTCCGTTCTAAAAGCATTTAATATTTTCTACATGCTAACTGGATGCCACAGATCCAGGTTGGATTTAATATGGTTTTATAAAGAAGACGTTTATTGTCTATTGTTATCTTCAAAGTGTCTGCGTAGTTGAGTGAAGATTTGATCGAAGAACGAATCTAGGCTTGCTGAAAGCAACCCAGTCCATCTGTATTGATCTCGTTTTATTCAATCTGTGTATCGGGTTTCACTTCTTATTCCTATGATATTGACGAAGAAATAATAATGGCTCCGAAAGAAAGATTGGCGATTAATGGAATTAACTTCTCTATAACTTCTTGTTTTTTGTTTGTTCATTTCCAGCGTTTAGATATTCCATTTTTGGACACACCGACGTACGGTGCTTCCATTCTTCTCGACTGGCTGTGACTCCCATTCATTGTAGACTTTCATGATTTTGAATGTTGTCTCTCCATCTGGTTCTGGGCCTATCACGCACTTTTCCCCAAATATAGGACTTCATTCCATAACCTTCCTGGTTCACCTTTCATCAATTGTTCGTGCTAGGTGGCCTGTCCATGCCACATCACTTTGATCCGAATTCTGATCTATTCCATCGTTTTCCTGTCATGCAATATTATGCTCAGCATTGAGTAACCCATGCATCCATCAGGGCCTAAGTGTCCGGCTCGTACATTATAACAGAGAGAATGCACTAATTGCATCTTCTAGTTTTTAAGTATTATGGGGGGCGGGGTTAGAGCGAAGAACGAATCTAAGTTGGCCGAAAGGAGCTGAGCCCATCTTCGATCATCTCTGTAACGATGTTTCTAAGTATTTCAGACGTTCTTCTCATTCAAAGTTAATTCTGAGGGTTTCTAGCTTTTCGCATTCCCAAAGATAATGAAATCTGCACAGTGGCATGTCTTGCAGTCCTATTTATCTGCTCTACTTTATCGTTTCCATGAGTAGCTTTTCCATTTCACGCTTTGAGGATTCTTCCTTGGACATTTTGAAGTATTTTGCATTAGGATATTTTATTCATAGTCTGCAATGTTGTTCAGCCAGGTAATGGTGTATTTTCTAGCAGTTGCATACGATGTACAGCTACTGGAGTCGGGTCTAGTTTTAAGCTGACTCATCTAGCTAGTTCGCCAGTTTTGTTGCTGTAATTTATTCCTTGGTGTACTGGTACACACATCAGTTTAAGCACGTTGCGTTTTCTCAGGAACACAATTTCTTTATGGCATTCTAGGGCCAGTTTAGAAATAAACTGACATATCCAAGATACTGCAATGACTTCACGTTTCTGTACCATAAGTATTTAATTCAATTGCCCTGCTCTGCTAACTGTGAGTATTTATTTCTTATTTAAAAATTAATTTCAAATGATTTCTCTTTTAAAAATAATTATTGCCATGAAAACTCAATCATCAGGGTTAGGTTCTTTTATCTAGTTGTCTTATATTTGACTTGTCATATTTAGAATAAATTTCAATTGTCAAATGACCTTAAATGTCACTTATCTTGAATGAATTCAACATAATTCTTCTACTTGTAATCAGATACGACCAACGTACACTGTTTTCAATATTATTATGATGTATGACTTTCTCTATCTTTTATAGTAAGTAATAACTCTTTTAATTATTGCAAGTAATAAATATTGTTCATCTACTTCATTTTTATATAGACTAAACTTGTTAAGTCATTTTGCTATTTCAGATGCTTAATTGCATTTCACGCCGTTAGTTAGGTCATTTTGGTATTTTGAATAGCCGCCTAAGCTTTGAGCAGCGCGCCCGTATGCTAAGCCCTTTTAGCTCTTTATTTGGCTCCTTCGCCTAATTCCAGAATCACGATTTCGCACATAGTTAGCCTAAAAAGCAGTATTTGTCGTCGGTTGGAGCTCTCCTCTGATGGCGTTTTTCTGAATTTTGAATAGCACGCTGTGGCGGCGTGATACCAGCGTGGCCCGCATTGGTTTGTTTCATTTAGCACGCTGTCGCGGCGTGATACCAGCGTGGCCCGCATTGGTTGGTTTCATTTCATCGCCTTGCGATTCGCTGTGGTTTAGTCACGTGGGGGACGCGGCGAAGGTGACCTTTTGCCGACGCTTCCCTCAGTGAGTCTTCCAGAGCCCGTTGCAGAGAACGCTTGTGTGTGGTGGTGGTGATTCGAAATTTGTCGAGTGATCTTCGGCGTAACGTGGGTGTTTTGGAGCCCAGTTCCTGCTACTATTAGTGAGGGGTCGTGCCCCCTTCATCTCGACCTACGAGGATTTGGTTCAGCAGAACGAGTGAGGCCCCCATTATTTTCGTCGTCCCGTTGTACGCGTCTTGACGCGTCTCCCGTCGCCATTGAGGCGGTTATGCATTCACCCCCTTTCGCCGTTGTAACACCGAAGGTACCTACCACCTACGATTGCAGCTCGTCGCAACTCAGCTGTACCAGGCTCCCTCGCCGCCCACGCATTAAGGTATGTGCCTTTAACCTGATTACCGCTGTGAACGCGAGTGTTACTTATTACTATTCATTACTACGCTAGTGTATTCATTCAGACTGCAGACAGTTCAGGCCGTGAAGGCTACTGTAAATCGTCGCTGCCCTTGCATAAGGCAATGTGTATCTTTGTACCTATTATTGCTGTTCACTAATGTTCAACATCTGTCGTTAAGCTTAGAGCGCGCGTGCCAGCTGGTGCCCTTAATTATAGAGTAAAGTTAGATACAGGGCGACGCATTCTGCTACCCCATTGTAACTCGAAGTGAAATATATGATTGGTTAGTTAAGGGAACTATTGTTTGTTTCGGTTTGTGCATGTTCTGTTACAGATAGACGCCCCTTTATTGTACGAATTATTGTACGACGGAACGAGGAATCTGTGAGCGTGCAGGTGAGTGAGACAGCTGCGTAGTCGTGGTCGGATGGACACCTAATCACAATCCTTGCTTAAGGCAATCCCGAAGTTGTTGTTTGACCTTGCAACTCTTGAATAATCTTATTGGCGGAGTATTTTTGCATGCTTCGCTCCCGTCTAACCGTCCAGGCCCGGTTAGCCGGGTTAAGACAGGCTTGGTGGCGCCCTCATAATTTCGACATACCCTGTATATATTATGCCACAACGCGCTTGCCCAGAACGTATCGTGTGACTCACGCCCGACTCCCTGAGCGTTCCAGCCGTGGCCTATTAGCCTCTTTCGAACCGATTTCAGGGCAAGTGTGTCATGTTTTCAGGACTGATTCCGTGGTGCGATGCTCACCTTGGGTGGGTGTCGTAAAGTCCTTTTTATACCGTAACAAACTACTAACCAACCTTATTGACTCTACTAATTGCACATCCAGCACCACAGATCCCCTTGTACAACTAGTCACCACACGAACACGTTCAACTGCAATTAACTGTCAAACCAATTTACAGCCATTAAATCCTCCAGAAAATATCCAAATATTTGAAGAATCCAACCTCCTTTTACCAAGACTGCACCTATCGACTTTTATATTACTCCTTCACAACCCTCTTCTGCCAGTAAACTATCCTTGATGTACTCCAACTAATATTACTTCTTTTCAGGTTTAATTGTCACGATGATCTGTCCTCTGCATGAAAATAAAATATCCAAATACCACCAATCACTCAGAATGATTCCCAGGAAGATACATCAGTCCTTCATCACGGCTCCTACACTTGCAGTAATCCACACCAGTCAAATCCTTTTCACTCCTTCCCATAAACTGTATCAGTTCCAATAAAGTAGCTCAATCCAAATCTTATATTTTTATTTGTTAGTAAATATTCTTCATCCAATTAAAATTGTAATATATCAAAACTCTACTTTAATTGAGACATCTTGCTATTCGTAAACCATTATAATCTTATTTCACCTTATTTAAACTTCGTAGATTTATTTATTCACTGTTCTTATTATACTAGGACCATTATTATTATATAAACAGTAAAGTTTTCAATATTTTATTACTATCCAAAATATTATGTTACATTTTTCAAAGTTTGTTATTCTAAATCCCAAAACAACTCTCCTAACTACCGTATTTTCATTATTGATGCTTACTATATTAAAATATACATTTGATACCTACATACTTTGTTATCTTTTAATATTTTAATTTGGTCTGTCGTATCTGATATCAGTAGTAAATAACTTCTATCTTTTAACATCTTACTTTATAAATTAAACTATATGAAATTTATTCTTTCCATTCTCATTTCTTAAAATATAATCTCTATTTAAAATTTAATTCAAATAACCTTTTATATTCTAAACTTTTGCAAAGACTGACTACAATGCTTTACCAAATTCTTTTATCGTATTTATCATCAAACTATATCTACTCTTATGATATCATAACAATACATATCGGAAGGAAAAAAATGCACCAAAACGACAATGGTTACAATAAACGCCACAAATAATGCAAGATATGAACTGATAAACATATAAAGAACAAGCCGGCAAAATGTTACATAAAGTAGTTTTTGAACGTATCGCGTCGTGATTCTTGCTCTGGGCGTGGTGAAACGGGTCAATTCGTGCCACCTATAATTATGTATTTTATTTTCATTATATGCTAATTAGCAATGAAGCCTTACAGTAAGTGTTCTTGTATTTATGTACGTAGTTTGTTAATATACATTGATATTTGATGTATACGTAGGTGGTAGCCATGGAGTGTGCCGCGCTGCGAATACGTGATAAAATGTGCCGACGGTGCCTTTTCGTTCGCGGGAATAACCGGCCGACAACATGAATCAGCACTGGACGCCTACAAGAAGGCATTCGGGCACAAGTACTTCAAGCAGGCGAATCAAGGGATTCGCGCCTAAACCAGCGAACGAAACCAAGCTACAAGGCCAATTTGGTTCATTCATAGCACTCCCTGGACGAAGCTAACGACTACCAAAGCTATAGGGTCTGGCAGCGTCTCCGAGCTACGAGAGGAACCACCAGGTTAGTGCAGTGTGTTAATTGCAAATTGGCCGATTATTGCTGAAATAAATCATTGCGCAATACTCAGCGAATGTGTTGTCACGGATTGATAAGAGGAAATCACCATACGACGGCACGTTAATTTGCGGCGTGTGCATTTCGAGGCGTGAATCATCACGCGCCCGCTGTAAAACAAGAATAGGCAGCGTCGAGTATCAATTGTTTCGGGGTGTGTTAAATTAACTTTGTCAACGTTGTCAAACGTTTGCGGTTTATTATAAGGTACTCTATGTTGCGTAGCTTATACCTATGTTGTGTATTTGTTTTTATGTTTTTTTGTGTGTTCCTGATTATTTACAGATTATATGTATTAAATGTAAATTGTCGGGATTTTTATTGCCATTCATATGTACGTTGGTGAGTACAACATTTCAAGTGTATACGAGTTGGTCTGTAATAACATTAGCTTTCCGTTAGCTGCACTGGGAGTGAAAAAAGAGAGTCTCATAAGCATAACGACTGAATCAGCTAGCGAATTCAGGGAAAATTAAAGTACTACTTCGGTAAGTGTAGGTAGGTAACAAAGAAGCCGTGTTACAGTGGTTTGGTTGAATAGGTGCTAGAGTTTGGCGATATGACAAATTTCAAATTTGAAAGAGTGGCTCGAAACTGTAACAATCTGGCGGATTGGAATTGCCCTGCATTCTAAATAACTGGCATAGGTCATCATCTTGAACGGCGCGATGCATGGAAATCTCCCACAAATACGGCGGGGACATACCTGGCTGCTGGCCATGTCCCCTCTCTGATGAATAACGCCACTGGACAATCGGGGCATAACGAAACTCCTTGGCGGGTTTGCAATAAAGTGCTTACTCGGACCACGTTTAAAATGGCATTTACCTGAAGTACAAACACTGGTTTGCTGCACACAAACACTTATGCATTAATTTCTACTTACTGCGGAGCTTTACTGCTGTTATTTAACTTGTGGTATGGCGATTTTACACTGTTATTGCCGTTTTATGCCTTGTGCGAAATTGAGGATGAGATTTTGCAGTACTCACTAGAATGCGGATGCAGTTTCAAAGCGACGTTGGGAAAGGTAATTTTACATCAGGATAACGGATTACGTTCTGGACAGCGGCGGCTTCAACGTGGAAGACCCCCCCCCCCCATTCATCCGTAGCTATCTGAATCGAACCACAGTTTGGTGCCTTCCGGGAAGCTGCCCCGGAGAAATTCGGAGGCCTTGTTAGAAATTTGTCGTTTTTACGTAACTATCACATATTGTGGTGCCAAGTGCTACCACTCTCGGCTGGAATTCTTAAAATCTTCTCGAATTTTGCTTGCTTGTATAACGATAATTACCGTTGATAATTAACTCCTTAGTTTGTCCATTTCATTGCGTGCGTTTGTAATTTACATTTATATGTTACCTATCTTTACGGTTCCACTGGTCGAGTTTTACTTGGGAACAGCAATATTAATTTATAAATAGTAGTTTTACATTGGGTGCATCCTATGCTATTAACTTTTGAATTTTGTAAAGCTGTTTTGCATATTATATTTCTGATTATTATATCTATTGTAACCATTAAGCCTGTTGTGACATTGGTTACTGCAAACTTCATGACCTAGTTCTTACACGATTTTTGTTCCAGATTGTAATAGACCAATTTATGTCACCCTATACATATATTTCATATCCTGTTAGCAATAAAACCGAACTGTATTTCGCATATGTATTAATCAAGTTGATACGCACCATAAGTGTCTCGCAAGTACGCGGAAGCTAATTCCTAGACGCGGAATTATAAATAGAACAAAGCCTGTAATGCGCGCAGAGCAACGAAACTGGACAGTAGCAGCAAAACTAGCGACTCGTCCGTGCGTGTGTCGTCCCTCATTAACCAAGGTTCGAAGCGTGCTAATAAAGGCACTAAACTGCACAGAATAGAGGAGTGGAAACCCAGACTGTGAAAGCATCAAACCACTTGGGCAGCATCACCAAAGGTTTGCTGCATCTTCCATAGAAGGAAGCCGTTGTCGTAACGCCACAGAGGCATCGCTCTTTTCTAGGCTCGGGGACACTTGAGAGCAACCGAATGCAAGGTTAGTTGCTAGGTAAAACTGCAATACGAAGTAAGAAAGCGATTGCAATATTTTTGGCAATTGTTTCAATAAATGATTGTGTATTGAAGATAATGGGGTTTACCCGTAGTCAACACAAAGTTACTGCTACTGCGTCATCTGCTAACACAGCGTGTCTGCTTGAATTGAACGTGCCCAGGCAGCGTTCGTATTACGGCGCGTTTCAGCAACCAGCGCATTTAAAGAATGGACAACTTCTCCCAGTGAATTTGTGAGCGGAAGTTATATACATTTCATGCTATCGGGGTTTGACTTTGCGTCAACAGTTGAACATTAACGCACTATTTAAGGTGCTTTCATGCATGTAGCGCACAGTCTTTTTATATAAATAGTGTGTATTTTTACATGTATTTTTATGTAATAACGCGAGTAGAAACAGCTTCACTGTATATTTGGACGTTGTTTAATCTTGTCTTTAACAGATTAACCAGATATAAATTTATAATTATTCATTTAAATTTTACGAAACATTCTAAAAATTAAAAGCCACCAAAAACGCAATATTGCATTATGCAAGCGCGGCGACCTACTCACAGTCAAGTTTAAACACCTCGCAGTCGCCGCTCAGCATTTTTACACGGCTTCGCGTACACAATTACGCAAGGCCGTGACAAGGTTTAAATGCCTACAATCGCAGCTCAGCATAAAAGACGCTCGAGTTCATGGAGTCCATATCATATCACGGAAGCAAAACCGCTGAGTATTGTTTTGCAATACTAGTAAATTAACCTACTGAATATAATACATTGCACCTGTTATTAGAAATGAACTTTGTATATTACTATGATCTAAGCAAATTTGTTTGTATATATAGAACAATTATTTTTGTAATAAACCAGTCTGCATTTAAAATAAAAAAAAAAAAAAAAAAAAAAAAAAAGACCATGAACAGATTCGCCTGGAGGCTGTGGAAATCAGGCGTCCGTTACGTTATTTTGCTGGTTCCATCCCTTATGTTAAGCGCAGAACTGAGACAGCAGTTTCCGCTTTAAGACAGCTTAGTCATGCCACTTAACGGGATGATAATTCGTCACTGTGTGAGATGCAGCCTCACATCCCTTAATTATTTATAGGCTTGGACCCACAGCGACGCAGTAAGTGAATCTAATAAGTAAATGCAGACTGGTTTATTACAAAAATAATTGTTCTATATATACAAACAAATTTGCTTAGATCATAGTAATATACAAAGTTCATTTCTAATAACAGGTGCAATGTATTATATCCAGTAGGTTAATTTACTAGTATTGCAAAACAATACTCAGCGGTTTTGCTTCCGTGATATGATATGGACTCCATGAACTCGAGCGTCTTTTATGCTGAGCTGCGATTGTAGGCATTTAAACCTTGTCACGGCCTTGCGTAATTGTGTACGCGAAGCCGTGTAAAAATGCTGAGCGGCGACTGCGAGGTGTTTAAACTTGACTGTGAGTAGGTCGCCGCGCTTGCATAATGCAATATTGCGTTTTTGGTGGCTTTTAACTTTTAGAATGTTTCGTAAAATTTAAATGAATAATTATAAATTTATATCTGGTTAATCTGTTAAAGACAAGATTAAACAGACGTCGATCATTCTTGTTGTTTTATGCACATGTATTTTTTTGTATTTGAGTTTTTCTTATAGATTATATATATTTTATGTAAACTGTTGGGCTTTTAATGCTGATAGTGTTTGCATGCATAACTTCAGCATTGCAGGTGACAACGAGCAACCCCAAAACAATATTAGTTTCCCTTTAGTCGCACTGACGATTTTAATAGAGTTTTATATCTTTACGATTGTTTAAGCTAGCGAACCCAGGGCAACATAAATTAATAGTACAGTAGAGTATAGGGCTAAGTAAAAGTCGACCGACTATATTTCTCTTGAGTTTATGGCGCTCTTAATAATTTTATATTGAATTGAAACATTGTATGAGAATCCAGCCGTCTTTACTGTTGCTGTCGGCCCTCGCAATGGTCCTTGACAATTTGAAACTGGTTAAAAGATTTCATATCAAAGGACCCCTTGTCTGTATACTTCTTAAATTTGTTTTATTTATAACTGTGTTGGATTATTACTGGAGAGAAAGATCCTCCTCGATTATTTGATTATTTCATTATTATATTTCCCGGTGTTTGGTGTGAGTACAAAAATTACACTAAGCTAGTCCTATATGTCGTGTGATATAAGATACCTTAACCGCTTCCTTCGACAATGTGAAGACGACGAAGAACATTTCGATTTGTTCTAGGCAAACAGCAATTACCGAAACGGAACCGTTAAAGACGTAAAATTAAGCTTGGTGTGCCCACCCACCTTTGTGCCCGCTTTGCACTTAATTAAGCAGAGGCATTCGAGAATCGTTCCTGCAAGTAGGTAGTAATTTAAATCGGTGTCTAATTATGCAACGGCGTATTGTGCTAACCTAATTTATTGCCTACTGTAAATCGTGCGAAAAACATATAATCTATTATTTCACATACGCTCGCTACGAGAGCGCTTAACGCGAGCGTTTCATTAAATAATCACATAAATTGCGCTTAGGCGTGTTGCTAAACTCGGTTCCTTGCTCCAAATCGATCCGCGAGGATCGACCTGATTTGCGCTGGAACCGAAATAACCTTTGCGAAACCAGGCAACATTTGATCGAACGCCATGCAGGTCAGCGTAATGTTCTTGTTTCGTGCGGTTGGTCCCTCTGGCTTTTATTTTCGGTTTTGCTATTATCTGCGAATAATTCAGAAAATTAATTCGTGATAAATGGAAAACGATACAGCTGTTAAAATATGCCAAGGATGTCCTATTACAGGGGTGGCGAACCATTGGCACGCGTGCCATTGATGGCACGCCACAAAATAATTTGGGCACGGCAGTAATTAAGGAATTTAGGTACCTAATCGAAACAATTTATATTTAACAATGGATTGAACATAAAGCTTCAAGGCGCAAATAAAACAATTATTGTTATGATAGATCTCATTCATGCTTTCGAAGCTAAACTGCAAGTTTTCAGTAACGATATTGTTACCAAAAACTACAAGTATCTCCCAAAATTAAAAAAAAAACTCCAGAGATTTCTATTTACATGAAAAACCAGACCAAGCAAGTCACTGAAGAGTTTAATTCGGTAATTAATTCTTCAATCAAAGAATTTTCAACGAGATTTTCTCAGTCCTAAAAATTATCGGAAACACTGAAATTTATTATATATCCTGATATAACTTCACTTGATAAACTGAACTTGGCCAAATTTGATTGGTTGGAAATTGAAGAAATTGAAATGCGGCTGATTGATTTCCAGTGTAGTTCAACAAGGATTCAAAAATTTTTCGAACAAGGAAAGAGTTGGAATTAAATGAAATAGAAAGACTAACTGTATCAGGTAATATAAGTAAAAATGCCAATATCAAAATTATGGAAACGTGGAATTCAATTCCAGACACATTTAGCAGTCTGAAGAAGCTGGTTTTTGCTATCTTAAAAATATTTTCATCTACCTATGCTTGTGAGTCATTATTTTCAGAAATGAATAACATTAAAGACTCACTTAGAAGCCGTTTCTCAGATGAATCCATTCCAGCGTGCATTCTGCTAAAAGTAACAAAGTATGGAGCTAATATAGGTTATTTAGCATCTAATTTGCAACATCAGAAGTCACACGAATTTTTTCTTTGATTTAAATAAACACAACGTCACTATTGCTATACAGAATGTATATTTTTTGTTGAAAATAAAGAGTTTTAAGTTGATAGTATTTAGTCTTATTTTTCCCCATTAATCACCAAGTCAAGAGTGTTTGATGGCACATCATGGCCTCATTAAACATTTCTTTAAAAAAAAATGGCACGCAGATGAATAAAGGTTCGCCACCCCTGTCCTATTATATGTATACTAGCAACCCAGTGAGACAAATGTCTCATTTAAAAA
Source organism: Agriotes lineatus (assembly GCA_940337035.1). Classification (NCBI taxonomy): domain Eukaryota; kingdom Metazoa; phylum Arthropoda; class Insecta; order Coleoptera; family Elateridae; genus Agriotes; species Agriotes lineatus. The sequence goes on from OW679201.1 coordinate 12,781,394, forward strand.
AACAAAAAAGACCGTTTTTCAAATAGAACGCGTATTAAATAAAAACTGTACCCTGACCTGGAAGGTGTCAAAGTGGTACGCCGCATCGGAACATTCTGGAAGCTGTCAAAGTGGTTGCCTAACCGATCGAGGTTTTAAGGCGCAGAGGGTCGCAGCTCCGTTTGGCTGCTGAAGCAGCGTACTGACACTTCCGGTTTTCGAGAAATCACGTGATTTCTCGAAAACCGGAAGCGTCACGTGACTGAAGTTCGGTTCCTGACCCGACATGACCATTCCAAACATATAACTTTCATAACTTTTTTCTCTATCTCTTACGGTTTGGCTGCTGAAACAGCGTCCCGGACAGACAAAACAGCGTCCCGGACAGACAAGTCTATTAGATAAAGGATATTTGTACCAGTTATATATTTTAACATCTTTTATTAGTTCTGACATTTCTGTGGTATTCTGGAACAATTTGGTAATGAGATGGGGATTGTCAGGTGGAATAAAAATTTCTTCCTGTGTAGGTACTCATTAATAAGTTGCCTTTTTTCAAAGGTGTAATTATACCGGGTGGCCATAAATATCTTATATCACATTACCTTTGGAATCAACACTGCTTTATTAAAGTGATGAATCCAACTAAACTAAATGTCATTAATGTCATCACACCTAAGATTCCTATCTGTCAAAAATTATTACAGATTGCAGTAAGTATTGAAGTTAGAACAGGAGATTTTTATATTCGAGTCGTAGGCTAAACTGCAGAATCTGGGGCACATTCCCCTCCTCTTATTTGCATTTTATTACATTTCATACCAATACTTATTATAATTGAAATATGTATAATGCTAACCAACATTTATAAGTAGCTAATTCCATGGCTACCGGGATCTCAGATGTTTATGGTCACCCGGTATCATTACTCAAAAACCCGCAGGTTACAGAAGGGTTCTTGCATAGCGACACAAACAAATTTGTTTTACAGACAAAGAATACACATATAGCTTCAAAATCAGCAGCAATTCCTGCGTTTCCTGCTTCCAGGCAGCAATTTGGATGAGGCACGCCCATCAAATTATGGTTGAGGAAATGCTAATTTCAGATTGCTTTTTAAACTGGAATGCACAAAACAGAGCCCAATTAACATTTTCACAAGGTAAGAATTATTCCGGCGTATAACATCCTCTGACAAACGCAATTTGTATAATTAATTTCACACAAATACGTTTGGAAATAGCAGAAAAATGATGTAGACTATTGTTGAAAGAGAAATAAAATTACGATAAACATATCAATTTACATTATACTTACCAAGAAGCCTTCTAGAATGTCACTAATTTTCATGTTTAGTTGACACTATTTTTATAATTATTGCAAAGTGATAATAATGCATTGTTTTACGTATGTTTCGAACCACATCAGTATAGGTATTGAAACGCGTCTTGCTATCAATTGCATGTAGTGCTTATTTTCATCCTTAAAAGATATAGCCAACTTGTAATTTCTATGTTATTGTAGATTAGATTTAACCAGTGTTTTTAATATAATCAAATTATTATGGAGCCGACCCTGTACTGTTCAGTGAAGGCAATTTGAGGTTTCTTTCGCGCGTGGAGCGATAAACCCATTTCCAAGCCTGTCCGCGGGATGAAGGAAATTTTCAACTTTGAAGCATATTTCGCTGGCATTTTTCAAGTTCAACCTTAGTCACAGCGGCTAAAAGAGCAATATTTAAATTGTTGTCACCAGTTTAAAGTGCTGTGAATAAGCGCTTACGAGCCCAGTGAACGCAATTTTCACCACGTACCAGTTGAGCATACAAATTTACGAAGCAATCCGAGGCGTCCATTTTTGGGACGGAATTTTAGCAGTTCCTGAGGAGCCTGCCGGTCATATGGGACTCTCAGAATCACGCCATCTGAGGTTTGCTTGACTCAAACCAGTGTGACTGCGGGGATCGACAGGTAATGAGCTACCTACCTACAGGAAATAAAAATCGCGCTTAAGAAATGGGCGAATTGTGTGGGCTTAATGCACGCGAATTTAAATAAGGTCGGCTTTGGACAGTGCTGGTTCCAGGTATTTTTAACCATATCGTTTTTTAATAACGTTTTATTTTAGCGTTCTATGCTGACATTCATACATGTTTGAAAGTACATGAGAATAGCACCAGGATCTGTAGCATGTACGTTATTTGAGTATTTAATTATATTTTTCTTTATTTGATTTATGATTTTATATGTTTTAGGATTAATATATTTGTGTAAAAAATTGTTTTTTTCTGTGTGCGTTGCTTGACATTAGTTTTAGCCCGAGAATACTGCAGGAGTGGACCAGCTTTGACAACAAGTGATCTTTCATAGCCACGAACTAGGGTATTAAGGGAGTTTCATGTTAACTGAGCTAGCTAACAGGGCAAATAATTATTCAAATATTAAGGCATACAAGACGTTTTATTCAATTTGAAAGTAGCCATGTTAGGCGCTAAATTTGACGTATCGTTACAGTATGGTAGACTTGAGAAGTGGTGCTACAAATTTTTGGTACTTAAAAAATAACTTGATATGAAAAGAGTTATATTATTTTATTTAACTATGAAGAACTTAAATCTATCTTGGTGGAGGTTACATTAATATTTTAAAATAAATTGGTTAACACCAGGAATCGGAGTCTAAGTTGCAATAATTGGATTGCAATTACAACAGATCTTGGATTCTAAGTTACTGCTTCAACATCAGCAGGCGTTAGACAATTTTCAGCATATAAAGACCAATAATAATGGGAGAATTTGAACTTCTTGCATATCCTTCTAAACGATGGATCGCCTGGATCGTTGGACAATTAGTTTTGCCCGTAGTAACATTTACTATCTCTTCCTGGTGTTGACCTAAAGTTGTAAATCCAATATGATAAGAAATAAGAAAAGAAACGTGTGAAGTACCTTACAAAATATGCTACATTAGCTACAACTATGTTATTGTTTAAAACAAAAGAATTATTTTACAGCGAATACACTTCTCTCTCTAGTTTTTAGTTCATAATGCACGATTAAAAACTATTAGCCCTGAAAATTTTCCATTGAGTAGAGATATGTACACTAACTTCAAATTTTCCATCGTTAGCTCTTTAAAAAGTCACCCCTCAGATCTCAATACAGCATTAGTCTGTTCCTTGCCCCTTCTCAACTTTTCTACGATTTTTTGATAAAGGAATATCTTTGCAAATTTGGCAATCATGATGCATGCATGTCAACTCCATCGAGAAAAAAAAGCAATTTGAAGCAGCGTGAAGAGAGGAAATTCCTTGACAAAGGTCGAATAATATGCAACAGCTTGTACACCATGATTTTTCGATTTGGGAAGGTGTAGACTGTAGAGTTTCCCATGGCAGTGAATTTACGCTGGATGCAGTTTTGTTTAGCCAAGTACCCAAGTAGTACAGAATTTGTAAGTTCTGGTAGATCTATATAAGCAGCTGTAAAACATGAACGGTATCCATTAAATCCGCAGTAAGATAACCCAACGTTTATCGTTTTCTCAAGAGAAAAACAATTGGTGCTGGCCATTCTTGGTTGTAAACCCACTGAAGAAGAAAAAGAAAAGTCATTAATTAAACATGCAGTAATACTTGAAGTAAGGATCGGTGGACCTGGCCATGCGTACGCGGCGTCAATGTTAGCGTAGAGGTGCAAAGTGCGGCATGCGGGGCAACTCCTAAGCGCACAGCATGTTCTGGTCGTCAAAGCGGCTGCGACGTACAGAAACACCTTGGAGCAAGCTGAGAGGATCCTTGAGAGGTTGGGGCTACGAGAAGCAATCGTCGAGCGACTGGCGAACGAGCTGCCGTTGGGAGGTTTTGCTTTGCTCGTCGGCGAGGAAGACGAGGACGAGACGCGATGCTGCACAGACAGTTCGAACAAGAAGGACCACAGGGCCGGCGCCCGGTTGGTTTTATTTGGCCTACAAAACGGAGTTGCTATGCTAGCGATTCCACTGAGTGAAAACACATTCCCGCATTGAGGGAAACGAGCGCGTGGACGAGTTGACGAAGGAGGCTGCAGCGGCCGACGACGACATCAGTTTCGATTTCGCAACCAAGAGTCTGGTGAAGCACCGGGCGCGTGATTCGATCGTTGTCCGATGATACGCGAGGTTAAGAGTGGCGACGATCTAGCGAATATCAGGAAGAAAATTACCGAACGGGGTCCACCCGCACTCGGTCCAGCTGGTGACCGTCCAAGGACGCTTCCGTTCGAATCGGAAAGACCTACGACGACGCCTGTAACTGCGGCGAGGACTTGGACACCGCGGAACACGTTGTTCGAGTGCCCGCTGAAGGTACAGCACAGAGGTCTGACTATAGGCAGTTGATGGAAATCGCCGCGCTCGCGACGCAGGGTCTGAGTATTTTGAAAATTTGAACGCGATTGAAAACGTTGAAAGGGCGATGTCGATGTAGTACTGAAAGCTAGAGCACTGGCGCAATTGGGTTTTTATTTGCGATCAAAAATGTTAAAGTAATAAAAGCTGACATAATTGAACTGCAGTTACAATTAAAGCTGCCTATCACAAAAGCGAGCCGTTTACTACTTCAACCATAAAGACAGTGACCACTATAAAATGTCCAGTGCATGTGAATATGAACGGCAACTTCAAATGATTCAACGTTAGTACCTTTCAAGAAGCATCTCCGTTGGATCTCCTTGGTGTATTGGCGTGTTCAGTGTTCCACTTTCCCAAAAACCCATTTTCGCGTATCTTCAGGGTAATCTCTTCGAACCCCTTGAAGAGGAGTACGCTGTTGATGAATAGATATGCTTCTCCGATTGGGAAAAGAGTATAGATACGGGGTCAAAAACTTCGACTGCCTGACGTTCATCATGACAGCAAAATTGGAAAACGAATTGTCTGGATCATTAAATATGGAATGTGTCAATCGAATCTACAGTAGGGTAAGCCAATGTTTATCGTTCCTTGAAAAGAAGAAATTTAGCTCTGACTATCCATGATTGTCAACCCAATGGAGAATGAGCAGAACCCAACCTTTTCAATTACTTCAAACAACTATTTGTACTACTACCAAGGTTTCAACTAACTGTACTTACAATAGAATCTGCCCTAAGGCGAGTCCCTTTCTCCAGTTTTTAACTCCTACTTCAACGACAAAGACAATGAACGCTAGAAAATGTCCAGTGCATAAGAATATGAACGGCAACCTCAAATGCTCCAATGTTAGCACCTTTACCAAATCATCTCCGTTGGACCTCATTAGAGCATTCGTCTGTTCAGTGTCCCACTTTTCCAAAAGCCCATTTTCGCGCATCTTTAGGATAATCTCTTGGAACCGCTCGAAGAGGGGAAAGCCCTTGATGAACGAATATCTCTGCAAACGTCTAATAATATGCGGCAGCTTGTACACCATGCTTCTCCCATTTGAGAAAGTGTAAAGCTTCGGGGTTAAAAACTCCACCTGTCTAACGTTCTTCATGACAGCAAAGTCGCGTTGGTACGCAGTCCTGTTGAGGCAGCTCGGTGAAAGCGGACAGAATATGAAGTTCTTGTAGATTTCCAGAAACAACGGGTTGTCTGGATCGTTAAACATGGACTTGTGATCAGCGAACCCGCCGTAGGATAATCGTTCATCCACCATTTCCTTTACGGAAGAAATTTGGTGCTGATACGCAGGAGACGTAAGAATGCTGATTAAGAAACTTTGGAAAGTTGCGATTGTTAGAAACGAGTATAAGCTCCAGCCCAAGAAGACGATGTTTAAGAACCAGGACTGAGGCTGGTCGTTGAAGGAAGACAAAAGTATGCATAGGCTCTTGAAGAACCAATGCGAGAGGCTTCTATGGTCTGATTCACTGCTACTTGCTTTTCCTCCTAGCCAAAATACCACAGTAATTAGAACAATGGATGTTAATATAGTAAGCCACACTAAACCACTGAAGATCAGCATTAAATTCTTCCAAGCTTGCATAGGAAGAGCAGAAGGGACATAAAAGGTTGCATATAGATGACTAGTGCCATCTATTACATCCAGGTCGTCGTTAAGGCTCCAGTTTGCTATTTCCATGCCGATGATAGCGTCAGCTTTTCCAGAAACAACCGTTCCATACATATGTGTAAAGCTTCCATTCAGGAGCTTGTATCCCCATTGATCATATGAATTATTCAGATATATAATGGAGAAATTTAAACGCGCAGCCAATTCCCTAAATAGTATTACATCAAAACCAGGATTTCGATCATCAGTAATATCTATAACAAAGGGAACTAACTTAAAGAAGACAACCTTCACAGGACATCCATGATATTGCGTGATCTGTCTAGGCGGAAAGACTTGTTCAAGAACTAGCCCTTCAGAAGCGTGTTTCCGCAATACCTTATGGATAGAATTGAAGGTCCCACATGAGTTGCTCTTGAAGGGGAAATATATGAATACGTCCATATTCGCCGTAACTACAGACAGATTTAATAAGAGGTGTTTCCATGCCAGTTGGAAATACTTTTTTACTGGTTGTTCCCCTACATGAAGCAGAAGAAACTTCCCGCGTGGATTCCAAGCAGATGTCCTGTGGAACACCAGAAGAAATTTGGCGAAATCCTCGGAGTCGTAGCACAGAACTAAATAAAAGTCGAATTTGCTCAACTTGGAAAATTGAAAATTTGCACTAACGTTTGTAATTAGAACACGTTGAAGGATTGTTGGTACCAAGCTGCTAGCAAGGTCAATCGCGTGGGGTGAAGAATATGCCAGCAGGATGTCGTCTTCTTCTTCGTTAAGTATTTTAGTCACATTGGATATATAAAGTTCCAAATGTGGAAGAGAACTGGAAAAGCCCAAGCTGCTTTGCAGCAAAATGGGTAGGTGTAGAAACACCCTAACGGTTGACGCCATAACTGGAATAATACTAAGTCGATTCTTAATGAGTTTATGTGACAAAGTGGTAGACAATAATAAAGTTAGAAGTACGAATCGCTCTGACAACAATTACGGAAAACATCCACTTTCAGTAATTTCCAATATTAATAAATGTGCTCTATTAAAACGTGTTGATATATTTGTAACATTATGATTAGGAAGTACAGTAACACATTAACATAAAGTAACTTTTACATTAAACTTGAAAAACCTGAGTGGCGCAAATAGTCGCTCATCAGAAATTACAATTTGTAGACACGCCACTCTACTGAACTTGAAGACTTAAAATGACTTCTCAGGGAACTATTGTCTTCTTTTTCTTCGTTTGTTAAAGTGATATAGTACCCTACAGCTTTTTAACTGTAAAAATCGCTTTCCACGTTTAAATACTACCTCCAATTGCTACCAGTACAATTATCAGTTATGGTTATAAGTCAATTGTATGATTTATCAATCGCATTTTTACATAATTACCCATTTTCTCGATGTCTTATTAAGTTCCCATTTCTTTCATATGGTAAAATAATGTAATTTTACGGTTTGACATGTCTGTATGTTTATCAATGCACAATACAGTAATGCCTAACAGTTCCTAATTGGGTTTATTGAAACTAACCTAACTAATATTTAATTAAAACAGTTTGAAATAAGTTTCATAATCTACTAAAGACAACATAACATTTTCTACTCTAGTCTTATACCATTTGCATCATATTATTTAAACGAAAACCTATAACACATTTTTAAGGAACTTGGTGTGCTATTTTCTCCCCGTTGCGTTGGTACGGATGATGTGGCACCGAGCACAAATCACGGACTCGCGTTTTCAGTAACAACAAAAGGTAAAGAATTCTCAAGCAAACTGCACGTCTGTTTCTGGCCACTCCGGCTTACGTGTATAGTTCAGAATTAATCTTTTTGTTGTAAATACGCTTTGGTTTATTACCGGATAATCAACACCTCTGTAGTCCTTGAACTATTGGGATTTCGTTTGTCGCCAATGGAGTTGCCATCGAACTCCAAAAATCCATCTTAATCGGACCTGATTCTCGTATCGCACCGAATTTTCTCGTTAAATTTGGGTTTCTCTTCGACTTCGGCCGAATTACCTTCTTCGCGGGCCAGAACTTCAGTAGCCCCCAACTACCTTCCTGGTATTGGAGCTATAGGCCTCGCCGATTCAAGCTGAATATTAGCTTGTATTCATGTCGACTACTGCATTATGCTAAAAATTACGGTGTTCGCTTAACGTACCCAAGTTTTGAGCTTTTCTCATGGGAAGACTAAACGCCCTTCTAGTATGTTACATGGATTGCAGCCAGTCTAATAAAATTCCTTACTACAGCATGCAATATCAAATAAGTCTTCAACATTTTTACGACGCCTTGAACGTCTTCTTCCGAGTTGGCAACGTCGCCAATACCGTTAAGCTAGGGCAATCGTCTCAGTTTCACCCCAAAAATAATTTTAAACACCTTATGTGTCCTTACTGATTTGACACCTACAGTTTCAGAGTAAAACCCCAAACTTGTACCATGAAGCCAACCGTGTGCATTTTTGTTTTTGTCGTCTTTACATATTACACATTTTCTCTATGTCTCATTTAGTTGACATTTCTGTTATATGGTAAAATAAAGTAGATTTAGGGTTTGACATGTTTTTGTGTTTATGAATGCACACTATAATAATGACTAACATCTACTAATGGCGTTTATTGCAGCTAACCTAATTAACATTCAATTAAAACAGTTTTAAATATATGTCACGATCTACTAACAAACAACACAACATTTTCTACTCTAGTCTTATACCATTTACACCATATTATTGAAACAGAATCTTATAACACACTTTTATCGAACTTGTTGTGGTATTTTTTTCCTCGTGCACTTTCAAGCCCACGCTACTAATCTCTCCCCGTTGGTAGGGATGATGTCGGACCAAGCACAGGGCATAGACTCGCATTTTCAGTAAAGACAAAAGGTGGAAAATTCTCAAGCAAACTGCACATTTGTTTCTAGCTACTACGGCTTACGTGTTTAGTTTACGTGATGCTATAGCAAAAGTAATATTTTTTGTTGTAGAGACGTTTAGGTTTATTACTGGATAATCAGCACCTCTGTAGTGCTTAAACCATTGGGATTTCCTTTGTTGCCAATTGAGTTGCCATCGAACTTCAAAAATCCATCTTAATCGGATCTGAGAGTTTTCCCGTTGTTGCCTTACGGGAAGACTAAACGCATTTCCAGTATGTCGAATGGATTGTAGCCAGTTTAAAAACATGTTTTACCACAGCATGTAAAACCAAATAAGTCTTCAACACCTTACATCTTACGACGACTTGAATGTCTCCTACTGAGTTGGCAACGTCGCCAATACCTTTAAGCTAGGGAAATCGTCTCAGCGACATCCCTAAAATAATTAGAAACACCTTATGTATTTCTACTGATTTGACACCTACAGTTTCAGAGTAAAACCCTGCCCTTGTCCCACCTAGCCAGGCGTGTGCATTCTTGGTTTTTTTAAATGTCCTTAAATTTATTTTAATGTGTAACAAATTTTCGTTCTCGTATTTTGTTGTTGTATTCGGGCTATCATTGCTACCTGTGCGGAAATTTAACGCTCTGCCTTCTCATCTTCAGACAAGTACAATGGATATACATTTGATACACACTTTAAGACCTCCAAATACCTTTACCTCTTAATCACTTTGTATTTGACTACAAAAACAATATGGATGCCTATTACCAGACTGTAGATCAGCGATATTAATAACGAATTGCACCATCATTCGCCATTTCTCAACAGTAATAGACACGTTTCGTTAGTGTACATAATAATTAATATTAATTACATATTCGTCGAAAGCGGCTTCTGTGGATATGATACTTACATTCGTTACACTTTCGTATGAATGCAGGAAAAACATAGAGTTTCGATGCAGTTGCGATTATCACAGAAAACCACTAATTTGGCAGGCACGAACCCGCCCTTTTAAATTACAGCTTAGTCCTGCATATGGACAAAACTAAGGAAAATCTTGTTGGCACGCTATCATGGTTAGCTATCATCACACACAGGAAATTGCGTTAGTATGTGATTTAATGTTAAAAATGTATAACCAAGTATAGCACATATAAGTTTCCAATAATTCGAGGTTTAAGCTGCATATACATTATTGAAACAAAATTTTGATTGTATCACAAGGAAAACAACAGCAAACAAATTTGAATGGCTATTGTGCTTCCTTGAATGCATTTTGCAGGTTCGCGGACTTTCCAATAAAAACGTATTGTGATAGAACCAGTACAAAGGAGCGACTATCGACTATATTGTCAATATCTGCATTCTTCTCTTCTGGATAGTCAACATTCAAACATTTTGGATATCACCCATAGATCTCAAAAATATTGTAAAAGTAAAATATATCACTATTAATCTACAGAAAATTATTGGAGTTTATTGAATAAAACCAAATTGTTTATCTTGTTCTCGAGAAAAAACATATTTTGTGACGATGTATTCGTATGCTCCCACAGTATTGTCATGAACTTCGGCTTCACTTTATATAATTTCAAATAATTTTGTTGTCTGCCGTTACGTTCTCTGTCTGTATGGTTCATATTTGATTGCTATATTGGATGCCGGTATAAGTATTTGCTAAGATCGCAGTAATGGTGAAGTTCAAAATTAAAAACTATACAAAGGCCAACAAAAGAAAGAAAAATTAGGTTTCATTTGAAGTAGTGTCAGAAAAGGTTCCCCCATGGACTCACACCTTGTGAGTACGGAAACTATCAATCCCGAGGTACCCTCGCTGCGTCTATCTTTAAGTTGTTTCCAGTTAGATTTGTTTTCCCAAGGAACAGAACACAGCAGGACACTGGAGGTAGCGTCTCAAAATGGCAGCCTTAAAACACGTCTCACATTAGGTAGGTAGTGCCAGTACCAAGAACACCCATTTATACTAATAATACAAAAAAATATTGAAAGAAAAACTGAACAGATCAAAAGATAGAAATAAAAGTCACGACGGAAGATAAAAGTTAGCTCGAGGAATTGTACATAAAAAATCTGGTGTGATACACTCACACAACTTCCTTTTACAGTGATCTTATAATTAGTCAAAAATTTCATTTTTAATTTTTAACCATTTGTTAAAAATTTTCAAAAATTACAAATTCTACAAAAACGGTACAAAATAGAGTGTTAGTTGAAGAGACAAATTTTCTCTAGAATTTTAAGGTGAATTCAAAAATGTAATAATATACCGGGTGTTTTATTTAAAATAGGAGTTAATAAAAAAAATAGAAAAAAAACAAAAGAAACCCACTTTAGAAGTATTCAACTGGAAAATCACTTATCTCACATTAATACACATTAAAAATGTAAGAAAAATGTAAAGTTTAAAAAAAATCGTTAGAGCCGTTTTTGAAAAAATTGAAAAAAACTGAAAAATCACAAGAGTAAATACCTACTTCCGGTTATGCGATTTTCTTCAAAAGCTTGCTATCTCATCTACATAGTACACAAAACTTATATATGAAGTTTCAACGCCATACCTCTTTTCGTTTTTGAGATATTCTGTTCACAGACAGACTGACAGACACACACACACACAGACAGACAGACAGACAGACAGACCAATGAAAACAAAAATGTTTTTTGGGATCAGGGGACTCTAAAACGTGAAGATCTGTTAAAAACTCAATTTCGAATTTTTGGGGTGAATCCAATACTTCCTTTACTGTAAAAGGAAGTAAAAAGACTAAAAAAGGAACTGAAGGAAAGGGGCGTGGCTATAGTGATTATACCAGAGGCAAAGAAAACTTACAAGGATCTAACCCTAACGAGTTAGAGCATTATGTACTGTTATGCAGTGGCGTAACAGTAGAAAATCGAGCGCTACTGAAATAGCAATTATGAATGGAATATATAGAAGAAGGATGTTCTTAAGATGTTAATCAGATTGATAAACACTTGCAAACAACCTTAAATAGCAGAAATATTCAAAACTATATATAATAATAGCTGGAAATTTGAAGGCCGCGTCGAAGATACGTCTATAAGTATCATAACAAACGGTAAGTGTGCTGGGTGCACCCAATAAACATAAGTACTAAAAATATAGCAGTAAAATGTATAAATACAATAATTAATTTAAGTGAACAAACTACATAACAGTGAATAACGTTACTACAGTAGGTTAAACTTCAGTGAGATAGTTAGGGCACTCAACGAAGGCATCAGCACAATGCAAGATACAACGTACAAGAAGAAAAGTCCGTATAGCAATAAAATAAAAAATAAAAAATATAGTCACGTGCAATACAGAACTCCTTGTATGAACTGCAAGCTCCTGGACAGACAATAGCAAAGAGTTAGCAAAACTCATGTCGAAAATATGGTCAATGCCGCTTCGCGAACGGGACAATCGGCAGCTTACGGAGGCATAAAACTAGATTTTGATAGGTGCATGACGATAGAGCAGCATCAAGGCATACAGCATTGCAGCACCCAAACGAACCACTCGCCACGTGAACATGGCCGGTAAAAACAGGATAGAAAACAGCTAGAAAAACCCCGAAACGTTAAATCAATTCGGAAAGAATAAGAAAGAAGACTCAAACGACTACGTGCAACTTACCCCTAACGCTCCATATCGGGATAAACAAAGGGCATCATTTAAGCTTTGAGTGAATCGGTATCAAATGTCAGGAAATATTCAGTGACTAGCAAAGTCAGGGAAACACGCTCACCGCAACAAAGGCGGTCAAATCAATACAACTGCGCGGACTATTAAAAAATTAACCAATTTAATCTTACCATTGAAGCAAAATGTCTGAAATATTATAAAAAAATATAGAAAGTGATCCACCAATATACACATGAATTCACTAATCCTATAATATACTTGACGGTTTTACAATAGAGTTGCAGCACAGCAAAAACAAGGACTCGCCAACTAAAATGCGAGAAATCTGGCCATATAACACCTCATAAATTAAAGACCGACGATGGAAGATGTGTTGGAAGTCTAGGAAATCGTTGAGTACAGAACGTATTTTTAGACATTTTTAAGACCAGAACAAACCAAATTATTATCGAATTAATAAGTTTACAATAATGATCAAAGTAATACTCGTATGTTTTTTTCAGTGCAAGACATACACTTACCCTTCTTCAAATAATAATTTGCTGAAACTAAGGAATCACATTTCAAAATTCAATCCTTTATTCCAAAAAACGTTTTATAAACCATATAACATTTTATTTATTCTATCAAATTCGTTAGTGGCTTTGTGTCATTATTTATTGCGTTATTGTTTTCTTCTTGCATTTTTAAGTAATGATTTCAATAATTTGACAGGTGGAGTTCTTTCACTACGGTGATAAGCATAAGAACAAAGTTGGCATGTTAGCATATTTTGTTTTGTTCCACACGTGCTAAGCAAGAGAAGATGTAGACATTTCTGAATTATTAGTAGCTTCAGCGTACTTATGCGAACGTTTTGTCCGTCCGTCCGTCCGTCCGTCCGTCCGTCCGTCCGTCCGTCCGTCCGTCTGTCTGTCTGGATCGCCTGTAACTTTCGAACGGCTACAGATATCGAAATTTTGAAAGGGGGCAAAGTTGTTGCTAAGGTCCCGAGCACCTTCATGCGCTATTTGGTTTTGGCGAAAGGTGCCGATTTTCCACTTTGCAAAATTTCCAAGCATTGTAGCACAGTGGCGGCTTGTCCACTTGGCGCCATCTACAGAAGTTCGGTGGTCACGTTTTGAACTACACATTCTGAAGCTACTCTTTAGATCTGTAGTTGAGCAGTTTATTTTATTATATCTAGAATCATTGCCATAATTAAGACTTATTGGATATTATCGACAGACAACTACTCGGATTAGACTGAAGTAGGAGAATTCAATGTCTCTATCTAAACAATGGTATGTCTTATTCTGGAAATCGTACTTTAATGCCGTGAAAACCATATTATTATTACTATTATTATTATTATTATTATTATTATTATTACTGGGTTTGTTTTTAGTAGGTACCAATGCACACTCTACACAAATAATGTTGCCTTATGATAATTATTATGCAATAGGAATTTATAGGACTTGTCCTCAACTCTTCTAATAGTCTTAATAATAAAAATAATAAAAGTCATATTGAATATTATTTCTATAATTATTTTTAGAAAAAGTGTTAAAACGTTAATTACTGTTATATTCAAATTACATGAGTGAAAACTTTCTAAAGGGTTTATGTTGCCAGCTCTGAAGCGTCTCACCCCTAATTCGCCCAAAAAAGCGACAAAGCCCCCAAAATTCCAACAACCAAAACGATAAAAGCCACCATCAGATGCTCCACAGTAAGAATCTTAACTGTATTGTCTGGCGTGTGCTTAGCGTGGGCCCCAATCTCTTCTCTCTCCAACTTCACGAGCATTCCATTTTCGCGCATTCTGGCCAGCATCTGCGCGAACCTCTCGAAGAGGGGGAACCCCCTGGTGAAGGAGTAGCGCTCGATGTACCTGTTGGTGGGCGGCAAGGTATACAACATGGACCGTCCGTTGGGCAGGGTGTAGTATTTGGGGTTTAGAAAACGAACCTGCACGAGGCTCTTGATGACGGCGAAGTCCCTCTTGAATGCGGTCCGGTTGACGCACTCTTCACTGAGGGGGGCAGACCTTCCAGTTCTTGTAGATCTTCATGAAGAGCGAGTTGTTGGGCTCGTTGAATTGGGTTTTCAGACTCGGAAAACCGCCGAACTGCATCTCGGAGTCCACCCATCTCCTGGAGCGTGGAGATTTGGTGGTCGTAGCTGACCTTGGTAAGAAAACTAATAAGGCTTCCTTGGTACGTAGAAACGAGCACAAAGCAGTAGATGCTCCAACCAAGAAACATGGAGTTGAGGAGTAGCGACTTCGGCCGGGCGTTGAATGAGGCCAAAAGAATGCACAGGCTTTTGAAGGACCAGTTGATGAAGCTTTTGTGATCCCTTGGGTCGTCGCTGATAGTCCCGCCTAACCAAAACGCCAAACAAGATAATATGATCGATATAAGCATGAAGACCCAGGTCATCCAGGTAAAAACCAATGTCAGGTTCTTCCAGCTCTTCACGGGCAAGGCAGATGGGACATGCCAGATGGGAACCACACTAATAATCCCATCAACGGTATCAAAATCGTTATTAAGGCTCCAGTTGGCCACTTCCATTCCAATAATAAGGTCAGCTCTTCCAGATGCGAGAACTCCGTACATTTCTGTCAAAGTCCCGTTGTGGTGTTTGTAGCCCCATTGAGTATACGGGTTTTTTACATACGAAATTGTATAATTTAAGATGATGCTCATTTCGCGTATCAGAGCGACGTCAAAACCGGGATTTTTGCTATCGTTGATGTCAATAACAAACGGGACTATCACGACCGGAATTACCTTCAAGGAGCACCGATGATATTGCTTCAATTGCTTGAACGGAAACACTTGTTTAAGATTCAAAGTTTCCTTAGTATGTCCACTCAGCACAGTCCTTACAGAAAGGTTGTTACCGCATGAATTGTTTCCGAACGGAAAAAAGGTAAATATATTAAACTCTCTGTCGATTACCGAGAAATTAATCAGAAAGTATCGCCATGATAGCTTAAAATATTCATCGATAGGTTGGTCTTCAAAATAAACCAACAAAAACCAGGCTCGCGGATTCCAGCCAACCGTCCTATAAAACCCTTGAAGAAACTTGGCGAAATGATCCAACCTCTTCAAGAGAACGAGGCAGAAATCAAATTTTGGCATTAAGTTTGCTACTTTTAGATCTGCCTCGGTGTCCACAACAAAAGCAAACTGAAGGTTTTTCAATACGTCGTTGGTCACTTCAACTGGGTTTTCTGAGGAGTGAACCACCAGAGGGGAGCGACTTTCTTTACTAATCAAACTAACCAGATTTGAAACCATGCGGCAGTGCTGGTTGTTGGAGTCGGCTTGCTCATTTCTTTGAGTTGTAAAGATTGTAAGTGTTTGCAGAACGATGCTTAGGTTCATTTTGAATGTAGGAATGGGATACGGAATGCACCGCAAGATTTGTCCAGAGAGGAATTATTGGTTACATAAGAGGAGGTCTCCATTTTAAATTATATATTAGAACTCTGCTTTTCTTACTAACTTGCATGTGGATGAAGAACACGTTATGCTGCACGTATGCGTTTTAGATTTCCAAATATGTAATTTCTAGAGCGCACTATAATTACTACTAACGTAAAAAATGTTCGAATTATTCTATACTTTGAAATTGAAGTTTACAAAAGACAAATCTACAAAGCTTATTGCACACTGTATCACACAAAGGTATTTATTACTATTTTAAATCCAAGCTTCCAATGATTTCTAGAAATAGGTGTGATACTAATTTTCTACAGATTTTGATGGATGGGTGCACACATACAATCCTCGCTGCTTTCGTTTTCGCTGTCAGAAACATAATTACATTATCATCGAGGAAGGTATATAGGATTTGTCACCACCAACATTTTCTCCATCGTAATAAGGATTAAGGTACTACTTGCTGATATGATGACAATTTTCGGTAGGCTGTGGCGAAGAAGGAATTAAAATATCTGGCGCTTAATGTGAATTGCAATTAGCTGTATTGATGGCTTTTAATTAACTGCCAAGATATATATTTTAAAAAACTTACTGCTGTGGTGATATGAAATTACTTCTAAACATTTTCAAAACAAAACCACCTGCTGATTTAGACTACGATGTGTTCCAAAGGACGACCAACTCGAAGCTCTACCACAAACGCCATGAACGCCAGCATATATCCGGATATAAGCACAATAAAGGCGACCTTCAAGTGATCAAAGGTAAGGGCCGTGATCGAATCGTCTGCGATCACACTTCGTGTCTTCAATTGGTCGTCCCACTTGTCAATCAGCCCATTTTCTCGCAACAACGATAACAGCTTCTGGACGCTTTTGAAGAGTGGAAACCCTTTTGCAAAAACAAACGACGAGTAAAACTGATTAATCGGGGGATTCACCGCGTACAGCATGCTTCGACCATTGGAACTAGTGTAGTATTTCTTAGTCAAGTAGTATATCTGTCTGGTGTTCTTTGCCACGCTAAAGTCGCGCTCAAAGGCAGTTCTATTGATGCACTCCTCAGTAAGGGGACACCCTTTCCAATTTCGGGACAGCTGCGCCATAACGGAAGTATTCAACTCTGAAATGGCAGCCCCGAGGGTTACGTATCCTCCATACGAAAGGTCGGAATCGAGGAGTTCTTGCAGAGTGGAGATTTGGTGATCGTATGCAGGCTTCGTAAGGAAACTGGTCAGAGTGCCTTGGTACGTGGAAACCATGAGGAAGGAGAAGAGGCTCCAGAAAAGCAAGGCCCAGCTAAGAAACCGAAGCTTTGGTTGAAAGTTTGTTGACGCGAGAAATATGCCAAAGCTGGTGAAGAACCAGTCCAAGAGGTTTCTGTTTGTTGCTGATATCCCGCTGGTTTTTCCACCAATCCAGAGAATGATCGAAATGAAGATGAAGGATGCGAGTAATAAAGTCCAGGTGATTCCAGTGAAGACCAAACTGAAGTTCTTCCACGCGTCTACGGGTAAAGCGGCAGGTACGTAGAACTTGACATATTCGAATAGACAAACGTCGGTGTAATCCAAGTCGTCCAATAAGCTTACGTTCAGTATCGCCATTCCTATTACAACGTCGGCATGTCCGGAATCTACAAGTTGATACATACTCGTTAAGGTTCCGTTATCCAGTTTGTGACCCCATATTTTCAGGTTGTGACTTATATATGAAAGCGAAAAATTTAATCTTGATGCTAGCTCCCTGAGGAGTAGTACGTCAAAGCCAGGATTTTTCTTGCTGGATATGTCTATAACGTAAGGAGGCAAAGGTAAAGGAAGCACCCTTACAGGACAACTGTAATAATTGGCTAATTTTCTTGGTGAAAATGTAACCTTCGTAACTCCAGTTATGTTCTGAACCACTTTCTGGATGATCAGAGAATCTCCACAAGAACTATCGACTAGAGCATTATAAACAAAAGTTTCCAAATTTCCGTTAATGAGTTTACATTCAATCAAGGAGTATTTCCGAGCTAACACGAAGTATTCCTCGGGATTTTCGCATGTTTTGATTAGCACCCAGAACTTGCCACGCGGATTCCAAGCAGGTGTCTTGTGAAATTCTGCAAGAAACGTCTTGAAATCGTGTAGTTTTTCAGATATAATCACGTAAAAGTTGAATTTATACGAATTTCGAATAACTTGTAAATCGTCATCCAGATTTACTGCAACAAGTGATTCAAATTTCTGGAACAAAGTGCTGGTGATAGCATCGGCGGTCGAAGAAGAGTAAACTACCAAAAGATCGCGCCCCTGCTCAGTAATCATGTCAATCATTTTAGTCCATATTTTGATATTTAGATGTTCGTCTTTCAGATCGAAAAAGTACGAGCAAGATTTTGCTGCAACAGCTATCAAAAATAAATACTTTAACACCATGTTTGAAAAACAATGCCGAAGTCTAAGAAAGTGGCTTCACTTCGACTATTTATATAGCTTTGTATGAACACGAAGTAGCATTAAGAAAATTTAGAAAATTGTCCCTATTTGCAGGCTGCTGCTTTCATAAACGCAAATTGGGTTGCATCAGTTTCGTTATTGCCACAAAAGTGGACTAAATTATAGTTCTACATTATCAAATCACACTGGAAATATTCTACAACGTCTCTACTACACATTATTTTAATTTAGCAGTATTAGAGAGCTTGAAAACAAGAAAAATCCTACGTTTGCTTGAAATATTTCTAGCTCAACATGTATGTTTCCGCTCAAGGAATGAGTCAAGAAGCTTAGAGTAATAACAGCAATGGCAGAGCATCTATTTACGGCTCGTCCAACCTACAAATGGCAATTGCCTTCCTATTTCAACACGCTCCATCATAAACCCAGATAATGCGTGAGGCAAATGTTGCGTTGTGAAAAAATCAGTTTTTAATTTATGCGTTCCATCTTCGAGCCGTACAGTGAAGAATTCACGTAACAGAACGTTACCAGAAACATGCAATAACAGAATTACATAATTGAAGAGGGCTCTGAATAATTTATGTCTGATCCTGTCGCGATTGCGATTATATACTCCAATCTGCACTTGTGAGAGTGGTTTGTAAATATGGATGTAAAGTATGTACATTTTTATTCCGGTTCCATATTCATTGCCTTGGCGAAGTAGGAGTTATAGCTCGTTCTGATATATCGACCGTTTCCGAGAAGAAGCTTTGGTGAGCGAATAGAGATTTCGAAAGAATAAGAAAGTAAGTTCAAATGGCCACGTGCAACTTACCCCTAACGGTAGAAAACGGGCTGAGAAAAGGACAGCATTTAAGCTCTGAAATAATCGTTATCAAATGGCAGGAAATCGCCAGCGACTAGCGAAGTCAAGAAAGTCCGCTTGCCGCAACAAAGACGGACAAAATCAGAACGACTACGCGGACCATTTAAAAATTACGCCAAATTACGCTTGATATACGAAGCTTTTTGTCCGCAACCTACTTAATATTACCATTGAAGCTAAATGGCTTGAATATTGTAAAACTTTGAAGAAAGTGATTCACCAATAGTAGCATATACCTACACACGAATTCGCTGATTCTATAATAACTGACAAGTTTTTAATAGAGTTGCAGCACAGCAACAACAAGAAGTCGCCAAATTTAAAAATACGCTTCATACTCTCTGTACGTTCAGCTCGTAGATGTAATTAATATCTGCTAGAAATTTGGCCATATACCGTATGAATGGAGCCTAGTAAAGGTGGTGTCAATAGACCTATGTTTCATTAGAGTAACAGTCGTGGTTAATGATAACCCGATTTAGTAGATAATCAGTTACAATTACTTATAGGCTACAACGTCGCATGCGGATAGACATTGTTAACAAAACAAATACATGCAATCTTATGCGTGAAACCATAAAGAAGCAAATTAAAAAAAGCGCTCCAGTACCACTCTTACTTTATGGATTTAAAAGTGACACTTTGTCCAAACACCAAAAAAGAAGTATTAAGGTAGCAGGGTGAGGTGTATTACACTTAGTAGGATACTCACTTCTAAACCAGAAAAGAAATCAACATTAAATATAAGACACAAATTAGAAATGTTTTAAAGTAATAGAGAAAATAAAGAAGCATCGAAACAACATTCGACAACACTTGAGACAATTGACAACAGTCGTCCAGGAAGACATAGGCTATGAAGTATGAAAATTCGTACGGTCACAACGAACTAAATGTCTAAATCGTGATGTTGTTGATGATCATGATGACAGAAAGGGTATCTAGTTGTTATGATTCCTCAATAAGAAGTATAACAATAATCGCTCGATCAAAGTAATACTTGCAAGGCACTTACTTATGCCTTTTCAAATATCTGTTGCTCAAAAAAAGGAAAAACATTTCAAACTGAAAGTCTTGATTCCAAAAATCATTTTATAAGTTATGTAGCATTAATACGAAAACTACTAACACAATTTAGAAAATTTGGTACTGTTCTCTTCCTGCACTTTCAAGTCGTGATTTTAAGAATTGCGAAAATGGAGTTATTTCACTACGGTGAAGCCGAACCTGTGATAAGCATACAGACAAAGTTGGCATGTTACCATATTTTGTGTCTTTCTACAACGTGCTAAGCTAGAGCAGATTTAGATAGTTCCGCATTACTTTACTAACTAGAATCATTGTTATAATTAGGAGATATTAGATATTATTGACGAATGACTTCTTGGACTGCATCATGTCATTGCTGAGGTCAATATTGAAGGAGATAAAGTCAATTACCAAATTGAGCTAGGAGTTTTTCTATCTCAACAATTCCAGAAATCGTTCGTTAATAACGACCAAGATCATCGTGAGAGCCTTCGAAATTATATTGAATGTTATTCCCATTATTATTTTGAGAAAAAGAATTTAAAAGTTTTAAGTACATATTCAATACTATTATATTCAAATTACGAGTATATCAGTGAAAACGTTTTAAAAGGGTTCATGTCGCCAGCTCTGAAGCGTCTTACTCCTACTTCGCCCAAAAACGGGACGAAGCCCCCCAAACTTCCAAAAACCAAAACGATGAAAGCCACCATCAGATGCTGCACGGTAAGAATCTTATCTGTGTTGTCTGGTGTGTACTTAGCGTGTGCCCCAATCTGTTCTCTCTCCAGCTTTACGAGTATGCCAGCTTCGCAAATTCTGGCAAGCATTTTCGGGAACCTCTCGAAGAAGAAAAACCCCTGGTGAAGGAGTAGCACTCGATATACCTGGTGGGCGGCAATGCGTACACAATTGATCGTTCATTGCGCAGAGTGTAGTACTTGGGGTTTCGAAAAAGAACCTGCACGAGGCTCTTGATGACCGCGAAGCCCTCTTGAAGGCGGTCTTGTTGACGCACTCTTCACTGAGGGGGCAAACCTTCCAGTTCTTGTAGATTTTCATGAAGACCGCGTTGAAAAAGCTGGTTTGGGGATTCGGAAAACCGCTAAAACTGCATGCCGAAGTCTACCAGGAACATGGAGATTTGCTGCTCTCAGCTGACCTTAGTGAGGAAACTGATAAGGCTTCCTTGGTACTTAGAAAAGAGCACAACTCAGTAGATGCTCCAACCAAGAAACATGGCGTTGAAGAGTACAGATTTAGGAAGTGCGTTGAATGAGCTAGAAAATGCGTAGGCTCTTGAAGAACCAGTTGTTAGAATTCTTGTGATCCTTTGGGTCCTCACTGATAGTCTCGCCAGACGTCAAACAAGCTAATATAATCGACATACACGTGAAGACCCAAGTCATCCAGTTGAAAGCCAGTGTCAGGTTCTTCCAGCTCTTCATGGGCAAGGCAGATGGAAATCACACCAATAATTCCGTCGATGGTATCGAAATCGTTATTAAGGCGCCAGTTGGACACTTCCATTCCTATAATAAGGTCAGCTCTTTCGGACACTTCCGTCAAGATTTCGTTGAGGTGTTTGTAGCCCCAATGAGTATACGGGTTTTTTACATATGAAATTGTATAATTTATGATGATGCACATTTCGCGCATAAGATCGACGCAAAACCAGGATTCTTCCTATCTTTGATGTCAATAACAAACGGGACTACCACGAATGGAATTATCTTGCAAGAGCACCGATGATATTGCTTGGACAGAGCAACTTGTTTAAGTTTCAAGGTCTCATTAATATAGCAGCAAGGTAAATATATTGCAATGAACAAATTTTAGTAGCCTTTATATTACGTATAATAATTAATAGTAATTAATAACATAACCACAAAAACAAATATTTATTATAATTCAGTAAATGTAATAATTTTAATTTCAGAATTGATAAAAAGTAGCATAGGCCATTAAAATAATTGCATAATGACGTTTTTGAGTAGCTTTATATTTGTTTAATATATAATAAAATTAGAGTAGGTTTGGAAATTCGTGTAAGGATGTGTAAACTGTAAACAAAATAATTGTGGTAGCTTCTTCTAAAGCTTTGGTTGCCAAGCTTGAAACGATAAAGAAGCTGGCCTGCGGTGAATTAATTAAAATAATGGTAGTAAAAAATCGCAGATCAACCCCCTTAAAGTTCTTACTACACGGAAGCTCTAAAAATCTTCACTTACCGCGATGGCCGAGCTAACTCAAATTCGGCGATATGGTCGTGGGTTCAAACCACCAGCTGTGTACCCTGCAAAGTCTTCAAAAGAAAGGATATGGGCGCCAGATATCAGAAGATTTCGAATAATTTAAATAAACTACAAATGACTCGAATTTATTTAATAACTACTGAATAATCTGTAGTATGCTAATTCAATAATAAATACTCAAAACAATTTGATCACAAATAATGTCATAGTAAAATGAAGATTGCGACACGCACCAAGAAACCCCTTTTGGGTTATTCAATTAATTGTAACCACAATTAAATCGAGTGGTATGCATACCGCTGTTATTTAAAAAAACCTTTCTATTCAGGCTATTAAAAGCAAAAAGCGTGAATGCTCCTTTTACAAAGGTTTGATTACACATATAAATTGTAGCTTTCAATGTTAATTGTAATTAAGTATACGCATTTAAATTTCAAATATTAAAACTAATTGAACGTATGCGTCTAAACTTTACATGTCAGTAATAACGGAAAGTACAAATCCAAACTCTAAACAGTGACAGTTATGGAATGCACGAATTCAAATTTCAAGAACCGAAGATAATGCAATATAACATTAATCCCGGAATAACCAGTCCACAATTAACCGAAATCACTAACCTTCGGAGCCCAATACTTCCTAGGGACCTCGCTGTCAAAGGGTTGCTACTGCAGGTTATTCAGCTGAATCAACGCCTAACGTGATGCAACGGCTTGCCAGCGGAAGCTGACAAAAAGGTCGAACGTTTTGCTCCTGTCAGCATCGCAGCTGCAGGCAGCTAACGTCCTTTAATGGGACAGGGCACTAGCTTCCAGGTCCAAAATTATCGGATAAGAGCTCATTTTAAAACCATCGAGTGAAACTGTCGGTTAAGAGCTAAAGAAATGCAATTAATAGGAGAATAATAAACAGAAAATCTCAATCGTACCTGAATCAAATTATCAGCTCTTGGAAACGAAATTAATCGTCGTGGCGTGATAAATCACGAACGGGAGCTGCGGGTGCAGGAGAGTAATGTCACGCATTCGGCCAGCTAACAAAGACAGCTGGAAGCTGCGACCTCGCGATAAACCAGCGAATGTTTTTGGGCTTTCTAGAATCGGTACGAAATAAGCGAACTAATAAATTAAAATAATTCGAAATACAATTTGATTATAATGCGAAGACAATATACAGGTTGGTCCCGAAATAATTGGTATGTAGAGAAAACATTCGTGCGAAGCCGAAAAATAGTTTCAAGCTGCCCCAAAAATCAAGTTATTTTATGTGTTAATAAATACACAAGTTAATTAGAAGTGTTGTTTAATTGAGTAATTGTGTCCTGGGTAATTTGGGGAAGTTTTTCCTTGCATTGGGCTTCCGCACAGGTAAAATACGAGGCGTCGAAGTGGAAGCTGAGGTGTTTTGGGTATATTCTGGGAAGGTCCAGCCAGGTTTATAAGTTTCTATACGAGTGAATAAGAGAGCAGCGACCGTGTAGTACAGCGGAGTACAAGATTTGAGGCCCCAGATTTATTGGAAGCGGTTCCAGAGGTGTCCGGGAGTGTCAGCCGTTCACCAGGTGGGTTCCAGCGAGATTTGAGCCTTGCTAACTGCAGACAAACAACAACAAGTAGCCCAGAGCATCGTAGGAGTACCAGCGAGGTGCAGATAGCCCTATTTTCAACGGAGAAACTATAAAAAATTCGATTTGCCCCCTAAAAATGTTAGTTTTGTGAATGCGCTTTCTTAGCGTCCTTTCGCGCGTCACTTCAGGTTCGTGACGTGGGTAGAAGTGTTTTGTTTATGACGCGAAATACTTACATTTTATTGTTATCGCATAGCAACAGCGTTAATTGCATGGACATCGTGAAATTAATTTAAATTGTCAGTTTGTTTAAATATTCTCGAAGCCAGGAAACCATTTTGGTTTTGTATTTGTTTCCATCAGTTAAAAATATAACTCAGTTGTCAGATCCCATTAGATAAATAGCGATATACAGAGTGCTTACAATTAAATATTTAATTTAAAATAGGGCCGTAAATAATTATTGATAGCCAAACGTAGTTAATTAGTAATCATAGCAAGTTTATATTAGTTTTTTTAATTAGATGTAGCGACCTCACCCTGGGAGGAGAGTGAATTGGAATTAGAAATTTAGGCATTGTTACAGTATAGCCGAGTAAATTACAAAAAGTATGGGAGTTAAGGTTATTTAATTTATTCAAATAATTAAAAATCATATTCAAAGATTCATTACACCCATTTAGAGCAACACAATATTAAAGTCTCTATCTATTGCCAAAAAATTTATCAGAAAGCATCGCCATGACAGTCTAAAATACTCATTAATAGGCTGGTCTTCAGAATAAATTAACAGAAAATGGGCTCGTGGATTCAACCCGGCCGTTCTATGAAACCCTCGAAGAAACTTGGCGACATTAACCACCCTGTTCAAAAGAACGAGGCAGAAGTCAATTTTTGGCATGAAGTTTGCTACTCTTAGATCTGCCTCGGTGTCGATAAAAAAAGCAAATTGGAGGTTTTTCAATACGTCGCGTCGTTGGTCACTTCAACTCGATTTTTTTAAAGAGTGAATCACCAGAGTGGTGTGACCTTCTTTACTAATCAAATTAACCATATTTGAAGCCATACTGTGGTGGTGGTTGCTGGAATCGGCTTGGTTATTTCTCTGATTTGTGAAACTTCTAAGGGCTTGAAGAACGATGCTTAGGTTCATTTTGAACGCACGAATAAATGGGATAAGACGAATGCACCTGAAGCTTTATCTAGACGGAAATTATTAGTGAAATAAGAGGAGATTTCCATTTTAAATTAACTGACTAAACTAATTGACTTGCAGGTGCAGAAAGAAAATGTCATGCTGCACGTATGCGTTTTAGATTTCAAAATATATAATTTGTGTAGCACACTGTAGTCATTACTTCTAACGTACAAAAATATTACAATTATTCTATCTACAAAAATTACTGCACATTGTCTCACACAAAGTAATTTATTACGATTTTAAATCCAAGCGTACACTTATTTCTAGATATTGGCGCTACTCTAATTCTCTACAGATATTGAAGGATGAGTGCATAGATATATATAATTATCGTTACTCTCTTTTTCAGTGCCAGAAACATTATTATCGAAGAAGGTATATAGGATTCGTCACCACCAAAATTTCCCCGATCGTGATGGATAAGGATTTGGGTAGTACTTGGTATGATGATATGATGACATGTTTCGGTAGGCTGTGACAAAAAAGAGACCAAACTATCCGGTGCTTAATGTGAATTGCAATTATCTGTATTTATGGCTTTAAATTTACTGCCAAGATATATATTTAAACTTACAACATGCTGTGGTGGTTTTAAATTACTTCTAAACACTTGCAGAACAAAAAACGCTTGCTGATTTAGACCACAATGGGTCCTAAAGGACGACCAGCTCGAAGTTCTACCAAAAAGGTCATACATGCCAGCACATATCCAGAAATAAGCACAATAAAGGTGACCTTCAAGTGATCAAAGGTAAGGGCCTTGATCGAATCGTCTGCGATCACACCTCGTTTCTTGAACTGGTCGTCCCACTTGTCAATCATCCCATTTGCACGCAACCACGATAGCAGCTTCTGGACGCTTTCAAAGAGTGGAAACCCCTTTGCAAAAGCAAACGACGAGTAGAACTGGCCAATTGGGGGATTCACCGCGTACAACATGCTTCGACCATTGGGACTAGTGTAGTATTTCTCAGTCAAGTAATATATCTGTCTGGTGTTCTTCGCAACGCTGAAATCGCGCTTAAAGGCAGTCCTATTGACGCACTCTTCAGTAAGGGGGCAGCTTTTCCAGTTCCGGGACAGCTGCGTCATCACGGGAGTCTCTAACTTTGCAACCGTAGTAGCAAGGGTTATGTATCCGCCATATGAGAGATCGGAGTCGACGAGTTCTTGTAAAGTGGAAAGCTGGTGATCGTATGCGGGTTTCGTGAGGAAGCTGGTCAGACTGCCTTGGTACGTGGAAACCATGAGGAAGGAGAAGAGGCTCCAGCAAAGTAAGACCCAATTGAAAAATCGAAACTTTGGTTGAAAGCTTGTTGACCCGAGAAATATGCCAAAGCTCGTAAAGAACCAGTCCGGGAGGTTTCTGTTTGTTGCTGCTATCCCGCTGGCTTTCCCACCAATCCAGAAAACAATCGAAATGAAGATGAGGGATGCGAGTAATACGGTCCAGGTGATTCCAGTAAAGGCCAAACTGAAGTTCCTCCACCCTTCGATGGGTAAAGCGGCAGGTGCGTAGAACTTGAGATATTCGAAGAAACAAACGTCGGTGTAGTCCAAGTCATCGAATAAGCTTGCGTTTAGTATCGCCATTCCTATTACAACGTCGGCATGTCCGGAATCTACAAGTTGATACATACTTGTCAAGGTTCCGTTAGCCAGTTTGTAACCCCATGCTGTCAGGTTGTGGCCTACATATGAAATCGAAAAGTTTAATCTTGATGCTAGTTCCCTGAGGAGTAGTACGTCAACGCCAGGATTTTTCTTGGAAGATATGTCTATAACATAAGGAGGCAAAAGTAAAGCAAGTACCCTTACAGGACAGCCGTAATAGTTTGCTAATTTTTTTGGCAAAAACGTAGTCTTTCTAATTGCAGTTACGTCGCTCTTCTGGATGGTCAGAGAATCTCCACAAGAACTATCGACTAGAGCATTATAAAAAAAAGTTTCCAAGTTTCCGTTAATCAATCTACAGTCCATCAGGAAGTATTTCCGAGCTAAAACGAAGTATTCGTCGGGATTTTCGCATGTTTTGCTTAACACCAAGAACTTGGCACGTGGATTCCAAGCCGGTGTCTTGTGGAATTCTGTAAGAAACGTCTTGAAATCGTGCAGGTTTTCAGATATAATCACGTAAAAGTTAAATTTATACGAATTTCGTATAACTAGCAAATCGTCATCCAGATTTACCACAACAAGAGACTTAAATTTATGAAATAAGATGTTGGTGACAGCATCAGCGGTCGAAAAAGAATAAACTACCAAAAGCTCGCGCCCCTGCTCAGTAACTATGTCAATCATTTTAGACCATATTTGGATATTTAGGTGTTCGTCTTTCAAATGGAAAAAGTGCGAGCAAGATTTTGTTGCAACAGCTATCAAAAATATAAACTTTAACATGTTCTGAAAACAATGCCGAAGTCTAAGAAAGTGGCTTCACTTCCAACCTCGACTGTTTATATAGCTTTGAATTAACACAAAGTAGCATTTAGAAAATTTAGAAAATTGTCTCGATTTGAAGGTTGCTGCTTTCATAAATGCAAATTGGGTTGCATCAGTGTCGTTAATGCTGCAAAAGTGGACTAAATTACAGTTCTACATTATCAAATCACACTGGAAATGTTCTACAACGTTTGTACTATAAATTATTTTAATCTAGCAGCATTACAGAGCTTGAAAGCAGGAGAAATCCTATGCTTGCTTAAAATATTTCTAGCTCAATATGTATGTTTTCGCTCAAGGAATGAGTCAAGAAACTTAGAGTAATAACAGCAATGGCAAAGCATCTATTTACTGCTCGTCCAACCTACAAATGGCAATTGTCTTCCTATTTCAAAACGCTTCATCATAAACCCCTTTTATGTTTGAGTTCGTCTCCTCCTCGCAGACAATGCGTGAAGCAAATGTTGCGTTGTGAAAAAATCAGTTTTTAATTTATGCGTTCCATCTTCGAGCCGAACAGTGAAGAATTAGCGTAGCTATACAGAACGTTCCCAGAAACATGCAATAACAGCATTACATAATTGAAGACGGCATCTCAATAGAGCTCTGAATAATTTATGCTTGATCCTGTCGCGATAGCGATTACATACTCCAATCTGCACTTGTGAGAGTGGTTTGTAAATATGGATGTAAGTATGTAAATTTTTATTCCGGTTCCATATTCATTGGCTCGGCGAAGTAGGAGTTGTACCTCGTTCTGATATATCGGGCATTTCCGAAACGAATACAGATTAAATGTTTCATTATGGTGTTTCAGTTATTCATAAATCGATATGTAAGCTGTTGTTTGAAACAGTGTTTCACTGTTTCATATTTTGACAATTTAATTTTTTTAATTCTTTTTAGATCATCTAATTTTACCACTCTGTGACAAGTATTACAACTGCGTCGCCTGTGCCTCCAGGCAATTTTTTGAATGTGCATAAAGAATCATTTTTGATAATGTTGTTAAAGGAAATGTGGACCATTGTAGGTCATCTGAGACTGTTGTTAATAATACCTAATCATTTGAAAATAATACCTAATAGTCTGCACGTAATAGTTAATCGTCTGCAAATAATACCGGCTCGTGTGTGAATAATACCTAATCGTCTGCGATTAACACTTGATCGTCTGCAAATAATACCTGATTGTTTGCACGTAATAATTGATCGCCTGCAAATAATACATGATCGACTGTAAATAATACTTGATCGTCTTCAAATAATACCTGATCGTTTGCACGTAATAATGGATCGCCTGCAAATAATACATGATCATCTTGACATAATAACTGATCGTCGGCAAATAATAGCTGCACGTGTGTGAATAATACCTGATCGTCTGCGAATAATACTTGATCGTTTGTAAATAATACTTGCTCGTCTGTAAGTAAGACCTGAACGTCTGCAAGTAATACCTGATGGTCTGCACGTATTATAAGAAAATAATATCTCATAATCTGCATACAATACCTGAACTCAGCAAATAATACCTTGTCATTTGTACGTAATAATTGATCACCTGCAAATAATACATGATCGTCTGTAAATAATAGCTGATCATCTTGACATAATAACTAATCGTCGGCAAATAATACCTGCACGTGTGTGAATAATACCTGATCGTTTGCGAATAATACTTGATTGTTTGCAAATAATACTTGCTCGTCTGTAAATAAGGCTTGAACGTCTGCAAATAATACTTGATCGTCTGAACGTAGTACAAGAAAATTAATATCTAATCGTCTGCATACAATACCTAAATGTCTGCACCTACTAATTGAGTATCTGCAAATAATACCTAATCGTCTGTAAATAATACCTGATCGTCTAAATGTAATAACTGACTTCCTGCAAATAATACCTGATCGTTGACCTAGAATACCTATTCGTCTGTACATAATACCTGATCATCTGTACGTAATAACTAAGTTTCTATAGATAATACCTGATCGCTTACAAATAATACCTGATCGTTGACCCGTAACACCTGACCGTCATCAAATAATAGTTGATCGTCTGTATATAATATCTGATCATCTGTAAACCATAACTGATCATCCATACATAGTACATGATCGTTTGCAAATGCTATAAAATCGTCTGCAAATAATATCTGACTGTCTACAACTAATACCTGAACGTTTGTAAATAATTCTTAATCAGCTGCACGTAATAAATGATCATCTGCAAATAATACCTGATCGTCTAAATGTAATAACCGATCGTTTGCCAATAATACCAGATCAGGTACAGGGTTAGCAAATAGCTATTGATTTTCCTTTGCAAGCTTCAGTTCACGAATTGTGCGAGGTTTATTCTTATACACCTTGGGCTTTATGTATTTATGCAAGAAAAAGATTATCTGCAAATAATACTTGATCGTCTGCAAATAATACCCGATTGTCTGCAAATACCTCATCGTCTGCAAATATTAGGGTCTGTATGTTGGTATGTTATAATATAATTCAATTCCTTGCTGTTTTTGTTTACACTAGTATTAAGTCATTCACGTATATATTACAAAATGTCCTACTCTTCTTATTGTGTTGTACTTATGTCATCGTTTACTTATAAAATAAAATATAGTATCATTTTTTCAAACTCGATATTTCTGCGGAAATATTTGTTTTTGTGTCTTCTGATTCAGAGAGTGGTTTTCAAAGTGATGTGCGTCTGTCGGTTTAATTGATCAGCGTGATAATTTATCTCTTTGTTTTTAATATTAATTTAATATAAAAAATAATAATTGCAGCTTTTGTAATTCCAGCCTTATAAATCAGATTAATCGCTACGAATTCTGATGTCAGGGTTACACGTATGTGCCTCAGTTTTTGCCCTTGTACTACATGTAGCAGCCGAAGGCTAAGCGGCGCAATTCTACTCGCAGGTAGTACGTGTTAACTGAACCAACATTAGTCGCTGGAGAATGCAGAACACGGCGGTAATCCTGCTTTTACTTGCTCACGTGTGACTTTATTGCGATTCTGAATATTAAACACATCCTGGCTTTTACGGTACCGCGTTCTAAAGCTACAGGTTTGATTTATGGTATGGATTAAAAGCGCGACACTCGACTAACAACTGCAGAAGTCGAGGAGATCACTGTTTATTTTACGAATAAGCAAGACTGATTTGGGACCAAATCCGGCAAGGAATAAAAAAAAATTCGCCCTGATAGGTAACGAATTAAAAAATCGAAACTGAATACAAACAGAACACAACTGAGGTTCTACATTGTCACAGTTTCGCTCCTGTTGCCCTTCGCTACTGAGAAGAAAGGGTGAAGGCTGTAAAATATTTATTGCTTTGCTTTACGTCCAATAACAACAACAATAGCGGTAGTGAGGCCGTTAATTGAAAAGCTTCTTTAATGGTACTGTAGTTATTAAATAGCAATTATATAATTATCAATAAGGAGCGTGAATCAGCGCAAGTGGAAGAAACGCATGTGTTCTACAAGTAATTTGTGCTAATAGAAATTGGGAACACAACTGTTTTTAAGTGCTAGTACTAAGCCTCACAACTCTTAATGTTTGGAATAAAATTAGTTTATACAAGAAGAATCGATGAGTCAATATGGAATCATTACGTCCTAAAAAAAAATTCGGTGATAGAAAGTTGTTTTAAACTCAACTTCTACAAATGAAACAGTAGCACGCATATTTTTAAATGAAAATAGAAAACTCCAAGGTTTAATGGTTGCTTCCTATAGTTTTTCCGCTTTTATCCTTAATATGGATAATTAAAAAAAGTCGAGGTACCTTCACTTCATTTAATAATACACTGGAAACGTGCAGAGCATCTTTCAAACCAAATGGCATTTTCGTAAATTGAAAACGTTCACTGAAGTGGCAGCTGGGGAGTTGAAGACAATTTCATGTCAAATCAGTAAATTATGACATGCATGCAAGATTGACCGTGAAGTCCACGATGAATAAAATAAATCATGACAATAATCTAAATTGTTTAAGGAATATGGTGGTTGCAGCCTTATGAACATATTAGGGTCGCGTGAGAATTTTTCAGTAAGTTGTTCATGAGAATAGTATTTGAAACAGTGACATTCACAAAATATTGGATATCTGTTATAAAATTAGATGTTGATGTAGTCTTCTGTTTGCATTAAAACAAGCTGAGTAATATATCTGTGCATTACTTACTGCGAACAGAATTTTAGTAAATTCAGAAGTTTAGCTGCACCTTTATGACAATTTTCATGTTACAACGTTTTCGCTAAAAGTGAATGAAGAAATGATTTTTATCTGAAACACCCTCGTACCTTCTTCCTAAATTTATTGTACCATAGTTATTTATTGCCACCACGAAAATAAATGGCCAAGACACCTTTGCCACACCCAATACAAATGTCTATGATCGCCTCAGTTGGATTTCTCCCAAACAAATCAATAAAAAGCATATGGTGCGGACTTTGTCATAGTCGCTGCCCCAACGAATCTGTGCGCAATTTATGGATGCCAAACCTTAACAGTTAATCCAGCTCCCGCATTCTCGTTTATTTATCAATTAAAGAGGAGGGCTTGGTCGGAGTCTGCGACGGCTCGGTCTGATGGAAGGATGTCACGACTGCTTAGAAAGTAGGTGGACGGATGGTACCGCATATAAGCCAGGCGTCAATCGAAGCATCGTTTTGCTTAACACGTCCGTTTTAGGCTTGACCACTTCTGGGTTATTCTCACACTGCCGCGTGCATTTTAATTATTTAACAGGTTTATGGATATTGACTGGGCTTCCGACCGCGGATGCGAGAAGAGCGCCGGATTTACCAGTAGCACTTAACGCGTAGGCCGATTAGTTCTGTCTGGCTAATTGTATATTTAACACAGGAAAATTTGTCTCATTAGCCTCTTAACACGCATGATTAATTTAGTAAGTCAACTTAACTAGTTCGAAGTGTACTACTTCAGTTTTATGTCGTTATTTCCAAAAAACTTGTAAATAAAGTCCCAAGAGTGCCATTGAAATGTTACAAAAATCTGATCTTTACCATGACACATAACGCTTCTCTTAGTCGAGTGTACCAAATACGATTAAATATAGGCAACTGAGCACGGCATATACAATAATACCTCCTTTATCCAGACGTTTAGATATAACCCAGGTTAAGTGGGAACGTGTATTATCGTGCACAAGTTGAAAGTGTGGCCCAGTGGCACCAATGCATAGACAGACAATACTACAAACTATCATATTTGGACATTTAAGACCTTCCCTAAATTCATTTATCACAACGAAATTCAAACCATTATATCTAAGGTGGGAGACTAGACTTTTCACCAGATTTAGCGAATTGGACCCTAATGACGTATATTCAGCTTACCAGTTCCTTGATAGTGCTCTAATCTGAAACAACATCTATGCGTTTTGCCTTTTTGCAAGATTGGTACTTTTATCCTCACTTGCTCATGTGTTAAATGATGACTTTCTACTTTCAATTATGTTTACAGCATAAATAAGGTAATCTACAACTAGCACCTTTTCAACTAAGCCGACTAGGCAAAGCAATATAACATACTAACATTCAAAGGGAAGAAAACCATTAGGAGCTGCAAGAAGCAGTTCCTCCGAAGAGTCAAAAGTTCAATAATATACGAGACAAACTATAACTATTCTCCATAAACGAAAACATTATAGAATATTATGAACGCTGGACGGCTGAACCTCGAGGAAAAGATCCATGCCGTCCAGAAAAAGAAGCATAAAAATATAAAAACGGAATGAGCACAAAGCATATGAAGAAAATGATTTTTCCAATCTCTCGTAATTACACAATACATAGGTCGAAAGCCGCATCTGCAACGAATGGATGAATAAATAATTCCAAAATTCTATAATATCGACACTCAGACAGATATCCAGGCCTCCAAGCATAGAAGATGGATGGATACGTAAACATGTAACGGACAGCTTGTCCAACCTTTAAAGAAAGAACAAGATGATAAAGTGGGGGATTTTTTCAAATTCTACTAGTACAGAATACAGAGAAGGCTGGAAACCCCATCTGCGACGAATGGACAGATCTAGAATATAGGCTTCGAGGGAAAGGTTGAGGCCGTCCTGGAAAAGATAGATAGGAATGTGAAAATGGAACAGACAACTTGTCCAAACCTTGACAGGTAGAAGAAGATCAAGAAAAATATTTCTTAAAATTCTATCAATTACAGAATACAGAGAAGGTTGGAAGCCGCATTTGCAACGAAGGAACGGGTCTAGAATTTTAAAGCAAGTTGTAGAATATAGGCCTCTAGTAAGAGATCCAGGCCGTCCAAGACAATGTAAACGAAAATACGAAAATATAACGGACTACTTGTCCAAACCTTCAAAAGAAGAAAGTACAGTTCTTTAAATCTCTGTTTACAGAATAGATAAAAGACCGGGAGCCGCATCTGCAATGAAGGGACGGCTCAAGAAACCCAAAAAAGACTCTAGAATATAAGTCCCGAAGCAGAGCTTCAGGTCGTCAAAGGAAAAGATAGATAGAAATGTGAAAACTAAAGAAACAACTTATCCAAAATTTGAAAGAAAAAAGAAGTAAAAGAAAAAGTGTTTCAATTTCTGCTAATTAAAGATTACAAAAAGGTCGGAAGCTTCATCTGAAATGAATGGACGGCTTTACAACTTCAAAACAAATTCGAAAATACAGAGGCCTCGAAGAAGAGATTTAGGTCATCCAACGGAGATTGGTAGAAGTGTGAAAACGGATCGGACAACTTATCCAAACCTTGAAAGCAAGAAGACGAATAAAAGGAACTTTCAAACTTTGCCGATTGCAGAATACAAAAAAGGCTGGAAAACCCACCTGCAACGAATAGGTAGTTCTAGACTCCAGAACAAATTTTAGAATAAAAACCTCGAAGACGCGATTCAGTCAGTCCAAGGAAAAGATGGATAGATATATGAAAATTGAAAGGACAACTGGTCCAAAAGCATGAAAGGAGGAAGAAAACGGGGAAGAAAAGAATTTTATCAAGCTACATGAATTACAGAACATAAAGAAAGTTGGAAGCCCGTTCTACAACGAATGGACAACTCTAGAATTTCAAAACAAATTCTAGAATATAGTCCTCCAGGAAGAGTTCCAGGCCGTCCACGGTAAAGCAATAGATGTGTGAGAATGGAACGGACAACTTATTCAAACCTTGAAAAAAGGAAAAAGGCGACGACGAAAAAGAAGATTTTCTCCAGTTTATTACAGAACATGAAAGAACCTAGAGGCCCTAGTTACAAGGAACTGACGGTTCTAGAATTTAAAAAGAAATTCTAGAATATAAATCTCGAAGACAAGATTCAGTTGTTAGTTCAAGGAAAACATGGATAGATATATAAAACTTGAACGGACAACTGGTCCAAAGCATGACAGAACAAAGAAGACGAGGAACAAAAAGATTTTATGAAGCTCTGTTAATTACATAACACAAAGAGGGTTGGAAGCCCGTTTTACAATGGATGGACGGCTCTAGAATTTCAAAACAAATTCTAGAATATAGTCCTCGAGGAAGAGATCCAGAACGTCTCCGGTAAAGATAGATAGATGTGTGAGAATGAAACGGACAACTTATACAAACCTTGAGAGGAGAAAAAAGGTGACGACGAAAAGGATTTTCTCCATCTCTGCTAATTACAGAATACGGAAAAACATAGAACCTAGTTGCAAGGGACTGACGGTTCTAGAATTCTAAAAGTAATTCTAGAATATAAACCTCGAACACGAGATTCAATCGTCCTAGGAAAAGATGGATAGAAATGTGAAAATTGAACAGACAAGTATTTTTCACTCTTTGCTAACTACAAAATGCAGAAAGTTGGAAGCCCCATCTGCAACGAATAGACGGCTTTAGAATTCTATTACAAATTTTGTGTGTCGAAACCTTGAAAGGTAGTAGAAGATGAAGAAAATGATTTGTCTTTCTTTGTAAATCTTTTGATAACTCACATTATAGACGTTTTTAAACAAGACAATTCAAATAAAATCGTGTAGAACGAAAGAAGATGGACGTTGCATCTGGCAGTTTGCTTTTGTTACCTACTGTTCTATTTTATGTCTTAAAAGTGCTAAACAAATCTAAAATGTATCTGACGAAAGCATTTTTGTGTAACAGCACGTTGAAGCTGAATAGACCTTCAAAGATGACAGTCATTGATTAATTGTTATGGCCATAGCCCTCTAGATATAGTGAGATGTTAATTTGAATAACAGCAAATAATGCTGGAATTCTAAACTATTTTTAACAATAGAAATTAAAAGTGCGAAAGCTAATAGCATTAAGAAGAGAAATCATTGGGTCCTGTACGAATAAAAATGTTTTGCAATTTAACTTTCTATTGCGTCGAGTAAACACAGTTTGAAGGCACAGGTGAACAAGCACTGGCCTCGTTTATAATTATTAATTAAGAGAACTATGACATTCTACAAAACGTTGATTAGGAAATTTTTAGTAGAACTGGAATTAACCAACGGGTATGTAGTATTTACTGACCAGAATATTTTTTCCTTATACAGATTTTTTGAAAGCAATATGAAACAAAATGAACATAGTAATTTGCAGTCGTGTTAGTATACACATACTAAATATTTAGCTTTTTTTACGTTTAGGCGTCGAGGATCATTTATATCACGCGAAAAGTACAGCGGAGGCAATGGGTCATGTGTGACTTATATTAACGCTCCCATGCAAATTTCTGCAATGGCCAGATTTGAACCTATGTCCACCTGGTTGCTAAGCTGGACCCTTAGCCACTCAACCACCAAGCTGGTCTTTGTTTTTAAAACGACATATTAGTCTGGTAATCACTTTAGATTGTATTTTGAGGTGCACTTCACAATGTTTTTAATAGAAACTTGTATTGTGGATCTGGTTAGATACTAAGATTATGAAACCAAATATAACAACAAAGTTGGGCCTTGGATTTGGAAATTATCGTGATAATCGCGCTTGGAGTTGATAATAGCTAATAATCAACTAGCTGCGAAGCTTTGAAAAACTTTGTTTACTAGTTAATAACATGTGTAATTACATAAAATTGCACTAATGTAACCAGAAACTCTGAGAATATCAAATATCGACTTCGTCATATCTTGAAGTAGCAAATCAAGTGTTCAAACTTCAAACGATTATCTTAAAATTCTTATAATTACAAAAAAGGGTTAACACAATTAAGCTATAGTTGTAGCTGGAACTAATCAAGGCTTCCACAAATGTTCATTTACTGCACTTCCAACAAAAGTAAAACCAACTGGCCATAAATGGCAAGACTTGTGTCGCGGCACAGGCTGTGCCAGGGGCGAAAATTAGCCTTAACTATTGTTTTGCTAAGGTGCCTGCGGTTTCCACCAGCGCTTTCTCTTCCTTCAAAAAGAGCACAACCGAGGAAGAGCGGCTAAAGTCAAGGCGCAGCGCCAGCCGATTTGGGGCTAACATAAGTTCAGGAAAACACCTAGTCTGTTTGAACTTTCCCATGGTATTCTGAGTTTTTTGCAGAGCAAATCGAGCCGCTCGAAGGTTGAACCATAAAGCAGCGTGCTGAGGAAAAACCGGGATCGGAATGCCGGTTATGCACATCGAGTCATGTTGCTCCTCTTAATGCGATTTGTCACAAGCGGCGACGTGAGGTTGCAGCAGAAGGCAGGCTTAGGACTTGGTTGAGACTTCTCCGGCGGTTTGTGTCAGTTCCCGTCGATTACTGTGGCAGTTTATAAGAAACAGGAAATTTACGAATGGTTTCGATGTAATGGGTGTTAAGAAACCTTGCGTATAAGGGGTCTGGTTGTAGTAAAACGTATTCAGCAACCTCCAACTTTATTTTTAAGGTCAACAGTGAATCATATAAACACTTTTGGTGGTCGTGTTCCCTAAGACAAAGGATATGATTCTTTCATAATTAGGTTAAGTTTGAAGCAATAAAACTCAATAGTCTTCTCCATGAACAATTATTTTAAAGTTATGGGTGGCGACATGTTTCGAAACCAAACTAGTTTCATCCTCAGGCCATAACGATCATCTGCAGAGGCATATGGTTAACAATGATGTACATAATAAAGAAATTTACTTACTAGTAGAAGTAGTTGAAGCACATGTTGAAGTGAGGTTAAAATGAGGTTAAGATTTTAAACGTTGAAGACGAGATAGGAATTATATTAAAAAACACACCACATTGGAGAAGAAAAATTAATTAACCAGCAACCTACGTTATAAAGATCGCTGTACTGGTTAATACAACAAAATTTAAAAATTTTAAATTAAGCAAGTAAAGGAGTAGCTGTCATTGAAGACGAAGAGCACTCAGATTAAATTTAAATACAAAAGTAACTACCTTACAAGTCGACCGATCTCTAGATTTAATGATAATGAAATTACCAGAGAGGGTCACAAAGTATAAGAACAAAATGAAAGCCAAGTAAGGCACGAAATCAGCAAGTAAATGTTAAAACAAACTATTTAGTATTCACGAAAATGTAATTGTATCAATATCTGTGACTTCATTGAGTCTGATTTCATTATTATTGAACACAATTTCAAAAATTTCAATTAGATTCAAAAACATACCTTTATTAGCTATATGCAAATTTTTTTTATCTTTATTAGGATCAAAGTTGTGGTTAGACTCCAAAATGTAATTACCAAAAGCAGATTTATTAGCTTAGTCGATAGTAAAATTGTTGTTTGATTCTTTTTCTGAAAGTACGTCCAGTTTTACCAATATAAAAATAGTCGCACGACGACCAGTCAAGACGGTAGACACCAGATCTTTCAAGTAAGGGGGTGACATTTTTATTGAAGACTACCAATTTCTGAAGGGAATTGGTAGTAGAAAAGGAAATTTAAAAATTATATTTAATTAAAATGTTTTCATGCACATAGAAATTGTACCATAATAAGGAATTTAATAAAAGTCTTATTTTTAGAATTATTGATAGGGGTTAAGTTTATTGAAAGTTTTTAATTGCAATAAATTTAATTATGTTGAATTCTATATTGAAATTTTCTGTTGACAAAGGAATGGAAAGTAAAGGTCTAAATAAAAATTGAAAATTAGCAAATTTATGGGACAAGCGATGAAAGGTAGAATAAGGGATAGTATGGTCAGTACAACCATATGCCTCTGTAAATGATCATTATGACCTGAGGATGAAACCAGTTTGGTTTCGAAACATGTCGTCACCCATAACTTTAAAATAAATGTTCGTGGAGACGACTATTGAGTTTTATTGCTTCATATCAAGGTATTTCCGCTAAAAGTATGACGGATCACCTTCCTATTAGGTTAGGTTTGCGAATTTAAGCATCTTTTTCCACATCTAGTTTTTTCGTCATCCTCCAACTTGCCATAATTCCCTTCAGGGGTCTTCCTTTCCATTTGTGTGTATGAACTACTCCTTGTTGGTCCAGTAAGTGGACTGAATAAACGAAGCTATTTAATTTACTTAGGGCCGATTCTACAATGCAAGTATATACCTAGAATAAGCTATCCGAGGTATAATTGTCATAGTTTCTTTTGTTATAACAATCGTTTCTAGGGTATTTATTCTATGGATAGCTTTATCCTCGGTTTGTAGAACCGGCCTTTAGTAAATTAATATTAAAATGAAACACGACAGCAATATGGATTAACAGAACAACAGGACATCGGTGTCTAGATATTCATATTATTTCCTCGAATATTAATTTCAAGAATACC
Organism: Agriotes lineatus; assembly: GCA_940337035.1. Taxonomy (NCBI): domain Eukaryota; kingdom Metazoa; phylum Arthropoda; class Insecta; order Coleoptera; family Elateridae; genus Agriotes; species Agriotes lineatus. Next base: position 12,820,948 of record OW679201.1, read on the forward strand.
GTAATTCCGTTGTAGTAGCTGTAGAAATCTCTATACGCAGTAGCTCTACGAAGTTAACGCAGCCTTGTGCCATCTGCTTTCATTCGATAGAATTTTAAAAATCTACATCAATTATAAGGTAAGAGAATACCGATAAAAATTGGTAGTGCGTGTAGAAAGGGATAACATGAGTAAATTTACAGTTATAGACGAAGGGTTAGAAGAAGCATATAACTCCCCAGAAACACTTCAAGGAGAAGAAGAGACATCTGCAATATATTTTCAGTCACTGAAGAACTTTGTTATCTCCATTTTTTTTAATTGACAGATCGTCACCAGAATTTTTTAAGAAGACGCACAGACCAAGCAATGTCCCATATACGAATACTTCTTAGGATTTTTTAAACAACAATAATCAACAACGTTCCTATACATTTCTCCAATACTTTAAATATTAACTTCCTGGGAGATAAACTTACCGTTTTGGTATCCACGATTTTTGGTATGTCATACCATTGACGTTTAGAACAGCTACTATTTCATTGATGACAGTAGATACCGTTTTCTGATTAATTTTCGTGTGAGGAACATTAACCGCCAGTTGTGACTATTATCTTGCACATCATCAAGAGGCGCACTGCGACAAGCAGCAGTTGCGCTGATCATAGCAACAACCTTTATAAAAATATGAGATATTTCTTATATGATACGAAGGCGTGCGATCTAAGTAAGCCAAATAGGCGAAAACTACTACCAAATGAAGTGATCGCCTACCAAGGAGTTGCAGAAAGTCAAAAATAAAAATAGAAGTGAAACCGTTAGAGATACCATGAACATGAAGAGATGTATCATAGACCAAATAGAAAAAACACGACTCAAATGGCGTGGACATATAAAAAGAATCAACAAAAACAGATGGCCAAAGAAAGTATTAGAGTGTGTTTTAACAAAGTGGAGGAAGAGAGGAAGACCTAGACGGAGCTGATGGACATTGAAAAGTAGCGACGAATAGGCGACATCAACTATAGATGTTTCCTCCATAAACTAAATACTTCATCTCTGTTATCGTTTTTGTTTAAACAAGTTGGTAACTATTGATCATAGCAACAACCTTTATCAAAATATATTTCTCATGACATGCTTCTTGTACTGCGTGAAAACATGGCATTTTATATAAAAAAAGTAAAAGTTGCAGAAAGTCACGAATGGAGACGATCAGGAACAAAGTCTTTACAGAGAGCATGAACATGGAGCTATCATAAACTAGATAGGAAAGGAACAACTCAAATAGTTTGAACATACAAGACGAATGCATGAAAATGGATGAACAAGGAAAGGTTAAAGTGGCTTTCAACAGATCGCAGGAAAAAGACGGAGCTGGAAGGATTATATTGATGATGTAGTGAGATCAAGAAACTTCGAAGAGGATGCATGGTGTAATAGAACAAAATGGAAACTAAAACATTTTTTCGCCATAAACCAATTTATTTAATCTCTGTAAGCGTTTTTATTTAAGTGGGTTAGTAACTAATCATATCAACAACCTTTATCAAAAGATATTGGTCATGAGATGATTCTGGTATGGTACAGAAGCGTATGATCTAAGTAAACTAAATATACGAAAACTATTGGCCACTGAAGTCAGTTGCCTAAGAAGAAGTTGTAGAAAGTCAAGGATAGAAAGTGTCAGAAGAGAGAGTATTGGCATGGAGAAAGATATAATAGAGGTGGTAGAAAAGAATCGACTCAAATGGTTTGAGCAGAATGAACGATGACAGATGGTCAAGGAAAGTGTTAACGGAGGAGAGAAAAATCTAGACCGCCGTGCAGAGATGATGTTGATGATGCGATGAGAACAAGGAACTTAAAAAATGATGCATGGTATAATAGAAGAAAATGATTCTACATAAACCAGCTTATTTCATATATGTAAGAGTTTTTGTTCTGTGGGTTAATAACAAACCGATCATATCAACAACATTTATCAAAAGATATTGCCCATGAGAAGGCACATCAAATACGCGGAAACTACTCGCCACTGAAATAGATTCACTAAAAAGAAGTTCAACAAAGTGAACAATAGAAAAGGTCAGAACCGAAGTCAATAGGGATAGCTCAGACATAATAGATACCCAGACAGTATTTGAGAGGGTTCAAACAGAGCGAAAGAGAAGAAAAGGACTTAAACGAAGCTGCAGAGATGATAATGATGATGTAATGAGATAAAGGAACTTAGAAGAGGATGCATATAATAATAGAAGACATAGGAAACTGGGGACGTGGAGGCGATGTTAGCTGTAGAGAATTCGTGAAAAAAGATATAGTTGTTTCCCTCATAAACTGCTTAACTTTATCTCTGTGAGTGTTTTTGTTTAAGGAAGTTAGGAACCAACTGCTTGATTTTTTCAAAATGCGATCACTTTGGAAAAAAGTGAAATGTCCAAATCACCGTGTACTAGCAACACGAAGATAAACGACTCACTTTCTGAGACTCTACAATTTCTTGATCGCAAAAGAAAATACAACCGCACAAGTGGTCCACATTTCGCTTTTACACCGGCTTATAACAAACTCCATTTATTAATAATGGTGTTAATATTTTAGCCTTAAGTTATTTCATGCTGACTAGGCTTAACATTTTGTAACAACTCGAACTTTGGTCATACTTCATGTTCTTAATTATAAATAAACTATCGTGCTCCACCGGTAACCTTTTCATCTTTCCTACGAACTCGCCACCATTTTGCTTCTTCGTGAGCGCAGCGACAGGTACTCGAACCACGCGTGTTCCGTGGTGTCCGAGCCCACGCTGTACTCGCATTCGTCGTCATCGATCTTCCCGATCCGCACCAAGTAGAATCGGTGGCCGGTCAGAGCTACAGCACGTGGCGGTCTCACGTCTTAGACTACAAAGACATGTATAGTATAAGTACATATTATAGGACGGATTTGGCTTTACTCGTTGATTCCTGGCTTTGCTCATGTAACTTTTTAGTAGCATTATATTCTTTGCGTAGCAACCTTCTTCCACTCTTCATTTTCTTGTTTTCTTCTGTAGTTTTTTCGGTTGTTTCATCTACTTTTCTTTAACATCCTGATTTGACTATTCCAAGGTTTCCTTGACTTCAGAATCCAGCCTAGAGGATGAAATACACCGACATATTCACTTAGGAGAAAGGAGAAGGAGAGGAGAAAATACAAATTATTACAATTAATACTACAAGGCCATATAGAAAGTAAAAGAAATCCTGGCCGCAGACGAACATCGTGGCTAAAAAATCTTCGAAATTGGTATAAAAAATCCACAACATCACTATTCCGTGCTGCCGTCTTCAAGGTACAAATAGCTTTATTGGTCGCCAACATCCGCTAGGATAGGCACTGTAAGAAGAAGAAGATTCACTTAGCGTGGTCTGTTTTTGGCAAACAAAGTAGAATATTAAAAGATGTTGTTAAGATTAGTCTATGATTCTAAAAAAAATTACGATGGATAAGTTATCGCAAACGGGAATGGAACCACTAATGTTAATGGTTAAATTAAAAAAACAAATTTACAAATGAAAATATTCGATAGATATGACGGGCTACGTACATGCTGCGCTAAAATAAAGATAGACCGGTTACTCTATGAGATAAATAGATGGACTATGGAGAAAACCTTCAATAATTGCGACCTTGGTTAAAAAACGAGGTCGAGGCTTGTTACAGCCCACACACGGTGTTACGACACGTTAATGGAAGAATTTCAGAGCTCACCCTAACTATACCTAAATTACCCTGCAACAAGCTAATTTGTCAGGCTCAGACATCAGGGAGAAGAGCGGTTTGCTACAAACGATACCAATTAGGGCGACATGATGACCGCTAAAGGTGTTAAATACCAGACGCCGCCACTTTTAGAGCGGCAAAAATCCGCTCACTCAAAAGTGGAAATAATGAACGGCCTAAATGGTGTTTGCAATGTTCGAGTCTAGCCAGCGTGCAGCATCAGTGAACTTATCTTACATGTATTCCTTCAGCTTTCCCAAAAACTCCATACAAAAGAAAAACACCACATCTACTATTAAATTTCCTTGCAACATGAGGTATACGCAATAAGAACTCAGGATTAATTTAGGATAAAATGGTTTGATTGAAAATACTTCAAATTAAATGCAAAGGGGTTAGTAAACATTTACTGAACAATTATCGACACAGTCGGGCATAAACAGAATTCACATATGACATTAAAACAGTATCGTTAAACATAAAACCAAAGTTACATAAATTACTTTAATATAGTTCCATTATGAACGACCCACAAAAATCTAAAAATAGTGACGCTACCACTAGAAAACACGCCACGCATACATAATTTAAATTTAGCACAGCTAAAATACTACGTCACACAAATCGAGAATGGCGCAACACTGAACAGATTGAAATACACTGTAAAATCTAATAAGAATACCTGGTTTAGAGTTCTCGGAAGCCGTTGCTTGTTGACTCTCTTAGAGCGGGACGATGCATAATGCGAGACTCGAAATGCGCAAGAGGGGGGGGGACCGGAAGACAAACTTGTTCTCCTTCTAGCCTGTATAGAAGGTGCCAGTATTGCATTATTACGGTACAATATTGTTTGCAATATGCTTTGAAGCCGAAAAGCAATTAAGATTGAAAGGTCATTCATGAGCCAAGTAAGCACATCTAAAGTTAAATCAAGCATATGTGAATTTAAATCGACGATCCTAAAATGAACCGGGAAACGACACTATATGATATGAATGAAATTGAGTTTAGAAACATAACTAAACTATCAATGGGACGTAAATGAAACGGGAAAAGTACTAAAATTTAGAATACAAAAGCAAAAAATGCGGAAAATACTAAATGCAAAACATTGTCCTTACAGGCTTACCATACGCAATATGGGTAGATGTCATTCCGAAAAGCAGCATCTAGGATGGATTAGAAAAGTATAAAAACGAACCGAAGGAGACAACCAGGGAAGACTTTGGACGACGATGGGATAGAAGAAGAACAATTAAGCTAGACACTGAAATGCCTAATTCTAATGACAATTGCACGTTCAGTACCTTTAACTAAAACTTCAAGAAAGGGATGTATAATATAGAAAATAGTGCATGCTTGCAAGTACCCGAGGGAATAGAAAACACGAAACAGAAATTAACTCAATGCAAATACCCTTGAAACTGATTAGTTGTAAACATGTCATAGTATTTTACAGTACGAGTCCGTTAGAATAGCCTTTACTGCCGAGCCAGAGAGTTTGTGAGACGAGCTCGAAGAGCGGGTCGAATAATACTGGCGAGACAGTAAAGGCCCTAACGGACGTGTATTGTACAATAATTTTTGTAATACCTACATACAATTCGGTCACACCTATCTTTTTGTAATTTATTTTCATCAAAACGATAGATTTCTGTAATAACTTTTAGAATGATTGAGAGTGCGTAGAACGTTGCAACTGCTGTTTGTAAATGTAATTTATTTCCAATTTTGTATATGGCTGTAACCAGTTTTAAATTGTAACCAGCTTGTAACTTATGGCATTTGTAGAAAATTATGAAGATATTCCTAAAGACGTTGAGGTTGTGAATGAGCAAGTTATTTTAGCGCATGGTCAGGAGTTATAGCAGTCTTTTGTGCCTTCTTCTATGTGGAGTTGAAGGCTTGCTTGCTGCTGAATTGTGTGACAAACGTCACTTTGACGTTTGGCACGTGGCCGTGGTCTTTACAGGCACTTTTTACGGCCTTCGGCCATAAAGAGGTTACTTACATAGTAGTAAACAGTCCTTCAAGAAATCTTTAACAAGTAGGTATTACAAAAAATATTTTTTATAAACGCAAATTTTGTTCCAACTATTCTACTACATATCGTTATTGTTGGACATCTACTTTACTGGTTGATATGCTGCCTTTACAACAAATTACTAAGGATGTAGGTCTCATTATTGCTCTTTTATATTCTCTTTGCTATCGGTAAGACATTACTTTTCGCTATTCAGCCCAATATTGTTAGCTTCGCAAACCCTTTTATACAGTGCTGTCCATTGTCTGTTTCACGGAATTTGGTCATGTTTGATTTTCCAGGCAATAAGCAGTCGCCGATGTCGACAGTTTTCGAGGGATTACGATGTCCGTGAGCTGCTGCAAAGCCCTAGATCCCAAATGTCGCCATTCCCTGAGGTTTTACGATGGTCTGTAAGTTGATGTAAAGCTGTTGTTACAGCTATGACTACGCCATGTATTCATTCATCCATCACCACCCAAATAGGGCCAATATGAAGTGTTTTTTAAATATCTTGATGAAGTCATTGTGGAGCTGTACAAGAAATCAAATTAATTATGTCAAATGGTATCCAAATTACTCCAAGACTTTCCTAGAAATTTTGTTTCCTTAGCAACTCTTTTGAAGTATACTAAACGGCAGAACACATATGTAAATATCAGTATAGATTGTCTCATCCCAATGGATTGAGGAGATTGACATGTGTATTTATCTTTGTACAGATAAACTGCATCAATAAATATATTATTATTATTATTATCTTTCAAGTGATGTTGTTCTGCAACGATTTTAACTTTCATATAATTCCTTATGTGGTTAAAGATCACAGTCCTGATCGGTAATTAAGCTAATTACCAGTATATCAAGCCATAGCTGTAAATTGCAGTAAAAAATTGTAATTAAAAAATACGTGTTGCGACAGCAGAGAAAATATAAACCTGAAAATCATGTCCACAGAACAGTGCTGGAGTTCAAGAAAGTAGTTTGCATTCCAGCTCTAGACTCGAAATATAAAAAAAAAGTTTAGAAAATTGTAGGCTGCTAATTTTATAAATACAGTTTGGATTAGTTACGCTAGTTATGCTAGTGGGCTAAATTATCGTTCGAAGTGTTTAAATAGCATTGGGAATTTATATCTTTGTTTTGGAAGAATATCAACTTATGTTACACTGTAAAAGCTATTTTTCAGTATTGAAATGAGCAATCGAAAAAATATTTTGACAAACACCTTTTTCTCAAATGAGCCATCTGCGTTACAAATACACAATTGTATAAAAATTCGTAGAACCGTTTCAGCTATCGCCCTTGCGCACTTACACACCCACGCACCCACCCACCCACCTCTGTAGTTCCCAAAACATATATGATCGCAAACTGATTTTTTTTAAATTGTGCGCTAATACAATTAGCTACGCCTAGAAATTTGTATACGAGGGTTGTTTACAAAGTTGTAGGAATTTACCAAACACAGTAGTTAATAAAGCAAATGTTGCTTTTGTGGAACAGCTACTTACGAAAGACATACGTGTGACTGTTATACAAATTGCTGTTAGTATAGGCTTCAGTACTACCAGAAAGGTTCATGACCATTTATTTGGGAGGAAGCCATATTTTTGCATGTTGGGTGAAGTTTTTGCTCGGAGCACTATAGAAAATGTATGACATTTTTCCCTATTCCACCTATTTCAATCCTGAGGCAAACAATCAATACAGAGAATGGAGATTCCAATGGGAGATTTCACTTTTATTTGAAGTCAACGTTGATACCAAATAAAGTAACATAGAAGAGTCTGTGATTCAGAAATTTGACATTAAGTTTCACTTCTAATTACGTATGGGCCACTCTCTTAGAAAACGCTCTATCTTCACAATAAACACTCCCATTTCCGCAAAAAAAGCGCAGTTAACGGATCCCCCGAAGGTCCTTTCGCTGCACCCATCGCGCCGGATAATAACCTTAGCGGGCACCAAAACGCATAAGGATATGCATCGGCTGCATAAATTAAAACTGGGCCGCAGCTTACGGTAAATCGCCATTAAGAGAGATTTCAGGTTAGTTGAGTATGGATAACGCCTGCAACTGAGCCAAGGCTGGCGGCTTGTGCATTTTGGAGGTCAGCACCGGGCCTGAGTCACCGATCAGCTAATTAAACCTCCGGCTATCAAGCCTACAGAACTAGATTTCAGCGTGTGAAAGTCGAACTTCGTGCGCTGAAATAAGAATCCCTATCGGCCGGCCCAAGGATAAGCCGCTTCGTAAGGATTTGCAGGTGGAAACTCACTTGCTTTTTTACTGGGGATCTTCTTTGGCGTACGTCGGTTACCATCTCCTGGAGCACTACCACAAGTAAGTTCTAGATCAAGAAGAGGTCGAATTTGACCTGAAAATATTAATCCTTTACAAAAAATTGAAAACTTGAAACCCACCACGAGATGAGAAGATGCAGATGCACAGTGTACTCGATCTATGCTTAAAAGAACGTAGTCATACTGGAAACTCTGAAGATTAAGTTAAGGGAAAAGGAAATCTTCAATGCTTCGAAGCAACCGTTGGTTGGTTGAAATATCAGCAAAATTGCTGTTTCTGAAAATGTCAATGTTATTGAAGCATATTTAGTTTTTCTTCGAAATATTCATCTACTCCTTTCTACTTCTATTTAGGTTTGTTCCTTTTCCATTATTTCTTCATTCACGTGTAAGTTGTTGATGCTTCTTTTACCAAAGCACAAATAATTTTCACATTTTTCTTTTGAAAAATGGCCAATCTTTTTGCTTTCTTTTAAGATCCGGTTAGTTAGTGTCGCTCCTTGCTGTTAGTTATGAGTTGACTGTTAATTTACCAGCAATCTTTAAGGGCTACCAACATCTAAGGTATGCGATAAAGTCGTTGTTTCATGTGGTATCCTGCTATGAACGGTATTGACAGTGTTTATGGGCGATTTCCGGGAGAACCTCTCGTTATTTTCTGAGCAACAAAGAACACATAATACAGAACCTTATTTGCAGCCGCGTTCTGCCTACTGAGGAAACCACTGTCTTTGGCGAGTTAATTGTCGCCTGGTTGGGCTGAATTTAATTATTTTGCTTGTATTGGATTGCATAAAATAGTAGATGACTTTCATTTCTTTGAAAGCGCACCTTAGTGAACAGCGAAAACTTGTTTCTATAAAGGAATAATTTTATTTATATTGTGTGCGTTTTGTTTTCGAAAGGCCTCTGCGATAAATGTTGCGTAATGTAATTTAGGTTAGGGTTATGCTTTTTTGCAAGCGCCTCATGAGGCTGTAACTCAGAATATTTTCAATATTCTTCTCCTAGATATTCTGATTTTTTTCCACATCTATCAGTGTCGTGATAAATGTTTCTCAGCCGTACGTTAGTATAGTTGCTTTATACAGTATGCTACTCGTCATTAGACAGCTGTATGCATAGCAAAATTTGCTTCTCTTTAGTATTTTTGAATGAGTTTTTTTTGTGTAGCTGTTCATATTTAATTTAGCCCCCAAACAGTTTTGCCACTCGCAGGTATTTTCATTTATCCTCAGATTTGATAGTTGGATTGCTTGTCATTGATTTCGAGAGCTTACCACCAAAGTCTTGTTATTTTGCCGTAGGATTAAGTTCACTAAATGTTTATATAATATTTCGTCCGTTCCGTGCCATTTTGGCTACATCATCTACAGATGCGTTAGTTTCTATTAATTTTACATTCATTCAACCTCGAATATATCCTTTTCTGATAGCTAGGTTAAACAACCCTGCAGATAGGACATCTCCAGCCTTAATATCAATTTTTTTCACATTTTTCTTGGTCACGTATCACTGCCCTACTTCCTGTCATTACGACACTGACCTTTTTCACACTATTTCTACGAATACAATGTATTAAGACGTTGGCTCTCTGTTCACTGTATCGAAAACCTCCTGACGTTCACAAATAAACACAGTAGGTATGTCAATATTAAGCTCCTTGCAGATTTTTAATAATTCTTCTTTTTGCTGCGATTTGCAATGTTAGAGTGCAGCGCGCGGAGCTGACTGTGGTTCCGACCACGTCTAGTGAAGGTAACTTGTGTTTCCATATACAAACATGAAAGCATAATGCAATCATCAAAGGGACCAGGATCAATTCGAGATGGAGAAGATAGAAATTCCCATGTATAACACTGAAAGAACTGACAGATGTACATCGGAGGAAGAACCTTGAAAGTTTGTTTTTTGAGAGAACAAAGACGGCAATTTGTAGTAGAATTACTAAATTTGGAAGTAGATACAGTAATACAAGCGCAAAGAAATTGAAAAAACGACAATCAAGGAGACCTGGAGAGATCATGTCAGAAATTATAAATAATGGAATAGATAGAATGGAAATAATGTGTGCACAACTATTTAATGGGCGTTCAAATTGAGAAACTGTTCTACAAGATTGGAAAATATAGTTTATGTCATCCAAGGTTTTTAATAAAAATGTGAAACTGTCGAATAATAACAATAACATCACGGTTACGCGATTTCCGGAAGAATTTTGAGGGATATCACAGCAGAGAAATAAAAAAAAACTAATAAACAAAGATGATGCAATATAATAAATACAAGAAAGAAAGGAGGGAGCAGAAGAACTTAATGAAAGAAATCGGAAACGCAATCGAGATGAAGGAAAATGCCTCAACCGGATACATACATACTTCTCTATCACATTTTGAAGAGATATTTTGTCAGAAGAAACTACTCGTCTTTACTATGGGTTCTACAGTAACAACCTTTTCGGACACCATTCAAGCGCAGGCGAATTACAAGCGAAAATCTCAGGCCTGGTTTCTCTCACGCTTTGATTGAATTGAGACACGGAAGCTGCGGTGGATAATCCGACGAGCAACTGCTTGACTAATCGATTATTTAATATGATTGTTACTTTCATTGGCAGTTGCATAACGAGTCCTTGCGCAACTGGGATCCTTTCGGATCGGCCGAGAAGGAACAAATAGTCCAACCGCAAGAACCTTGAGTGACCTGAGGCCGGCCAATGTTAAGTCCCATAAATATTCATGCATTGCGAAATCCGCATCGCCAAGCAACGGCGATTAGGCTCATTATCATTTAATAACACCGTTTGCGAAAGCACGCACGGAGCGGAAACGGCACGAGCCCCCGCACGACGCCAACTCTTTCCCAAATGTCCCCCGTATCACAAGCTGCCGAAATCAGATTAATCACCAACCGGAGTGACTATAATAAACAATAATAATTTGCCATTTGCCAAGTTATTAAACATAAAGTAGAACAAATCGCCGACGGAAATTGCAAGTAGTATGTTGCTCGAAACGTGCATAAAACATGCAACAAATTAGAGCTCGAGCTACTCCCACCTGATTTTAGTAGGATAACTATTAATAAATATGAAATTTGTATAATTTAGCGCTACATGGCCAACCAAGAAAGTAGTTATTGCTTCTATTTATAGTGTTCTATACCTACGCTCTGTGTTAGAAAGCAAGATACTATTTTAAGTTTACGTTATTCACATGGTTTTATGTTTTGCATATTATTATAAAACGTCAGTATTAAGCACATGCTCTCTTAGGTGTTAATTTTTAGAATCTTTAAAAATTTAAAATTTACAAATTCTTGGCACAATGGAAAATTTTAATTGAAATTAGCTCCAGGCTCTCCTAAGTAGGTTCTATGATTAATACTCGATATTTTATACAAATTACAGGAAACCTACACGTTTCTGATACATTTTGATTGGGGGATTTATACCTTTAAAGACAATCGTGTCACAAGTCGGTACAAAAGTTTGACTGCTGGACACTACAACAAATACATTTTTAGAATAAGTTGGGTTTGTTGTAGCAGTAAGATAGTTAATTAATTATAACGTGCCTATATTGATGTTCCCTTTTCTAACTTTGTACAAGTGCTTCAAGTCCTTTTAAACTTGAACTGAAGTAGTGATTAAGTCTGAGCCAGATAAATATTTGCTTACGGTTAAAAAAAAATAGACACACTATGATTAATAATAGCCTTGTAACGCTTTATAGATATTCAAATTTAATCAATTGTGAGTTGATTGGAGATGTGAATACCGTGTGTCCCACTTTTTAAGGTAATGTAAGCGAAGCAATTCAAGTTTTAAATAGCGGCACAACATATGGCAATTTAAAGAAGTTGAATTGATTTGAAGTGTGAATAAGAAAACTGATTTAAAAAGCCTTTATGTTGCATTTCTGAGTCCTCTAAAAAGATTATCATCCTGAAATAATATAATTTATCGCAATATGCAAATTCCACGTTAATAAATACCACGTTGAAAGATCCTATTCAAGGCGGGCGGTTTCAAATGTTGTTTCTTTTGTACTTGGCTGTCCTTAATATTCTCTCTTAACTACGGTTGTAGCTCGTAGAACTGTATCCTGATTAATAAGAGCCTAATCAGATTTCAGCGCTTCGTAGAGCACGAAGTTAATAAAAGCTCTTCAGATGCTACATACACATTGCGATTATAGTTACTTAGACCTTGTCTTGTTCCTTCACAACAGCAGAATTTATTGTGCAAGTTCCATGACTGTGGTTATGATGGAATTTAAGTTTATGGAATAAGTACTCAGACACCAAGCATTGCCTGGATGATTTTGTCATTATTCAGCCACCCTCAAAACGTTATATTACATTAGATTATAAAGTAATTGTTATTTAAGTTGTTACTCAAGGCCACACGCTTTATTCGGACACTGTGTATTAGCAAATAATATTACTAGCATTATGTTTGCTGAAAGTCCAGCTGCTTGTAAAAAATCACCCCTGTAACTCACAGACGAAACTATTACAAAAAGGCTATGTATAACTTTAACTTAAAATAATATCTTACAAACGCGCATGAGACGCTAGAAATATCAGAAATTTTGCCAGATAATATAATATTGATGCAGTTTAAGCCAGGGTTCTTAAGGATGCACAAAGCAATCATATTTCCTATAGTGACTTGTCCTTTCAAGTTGCAGATTATATGCACATCTTGAGCTACATTTCGCACTTTAGTACTCGTCTAGCAAACTTGAACGTCTTACACGCATGCTCCAGTTACTAGAGTATCCGAAGATGTTGTCAGACAAAAGAATATAGCTGTAGTTCAAACATATGCAAAGCAACCACAACGCCTACATTAAATAAGTTGTCGCTTTTAAGTTGCAGATGAAATGAACAACTTGAGCTACACATTGAACGCCAGTGCTCAGTTAGGAAACTTGAACTTAAAAGAACATCTTACACACACGCACCAGCTGCTAGAATTCCCATAAATGTCAAACAAAATAATATTGCTGTAGTTTAAGATTAATTATAATAATTAATTATGTACAAAGTAACCACAACGGGTAGATTGAACTGTCACCTTTAAATGATAGGTTAAATGCATATATTGAGCTAAATTTTGAAATTCAGTGATCATCCATCAAACTTGGATTTAAACGAACATCTTACACACACTAGAATTTCCAGAGATGTCAGACAAAAGAATATTGCTGTAGTGTAGCATGCGGCTCTTAAACATGCGCAAAGCAACTATAACGCCTGTGCTAAGTTTGTTGCTTTTAAGTGCAGATGAAATTAACAACTTGAACTATAGTTTGAACGTCAGTGCTGAGCTAGGAAACTTGAACTTAAAAGAACATCTTACATACACGCACAGCTGCTAGAATTTCCAGAAATGTCAAACAAAAGAATATTGCTGTTGTTTAACATAGGTAAATTAAATATGTACAAAGAAACCATAACACGTAGACTGAATTGTCACCTTTAAATTGTAGGTTAAATGCAGATAGTGAGCTAAATTTTGAAATTTAGTGATGATCCAGCAAACTTGAACTTAAACGAACATCTTACACACACTAGAATTCCCAGAGATGTAGACAAAAGAATATTGTTGTAGTTCAGCATGCGGCTCTTAACTATACGCAAAGCAACTATGACGCCTACGCTAAGTTGTTGCTTTTAAGTTGCAGATGAAATGAACAACTTGAGCTACACATTGAACACCAGTGCTCAGTTAGGAAACTTGAACTTAAAAGAACATCTTACACACACGCACCAGCTGCTAGAATTCCCATAAATGTCAAACAAAATAATATTGATGTAGTTTAAGATTAATTATAATAATTAATTATGTACAAAGCAACCACAACGCGTAGATTGAATTGTCACCTTAAAATTATAGGTTAAATGCATATATTGAGCTAAATTTTGAAATTCAGTGATCATCCATCAAACTTGGATTTAAACGAACATCTTACACACACTAGAATTTCCAGAGATGTCAGACAAAAGAATATTGCTGTAGTGTAGCATGCGGCTCTTAAACATGCGCAAAGCAACTATAACGCCTGTGCTAAGTTTGTTGCTTTTAAGTGCAGATGAAATTAACAACTTGAACTATAGTTTGAACGTCAGTGCTGAGCTAGGAAACTTGAACTTAAAAGAACATCTTACACGCACGCACAGCTGCTAGAATTTCCAGAAATGTCAAACAAAAGAATATTGCTTTTGTTTAACATAGGTAAATTAAATATGTACAAAGAAACCATAACACGTAGACTGAATAATCACCTTTAAATTGTAGGTTAAATGCAGATAGTGAGCTAAATTTTGAAATTTAGTGATCATCCAGCAAACTTGGACTTAAATGAACATCTTACACACACTAGAATTCCCAGAGATGTAGACAAAAGAATATTGTTGTAGTTCAGCATGCGGCTCTTAACTATACGCAAAGCAACTATGACGCCTACGCTAAGTTGTTGCTTTTAAGTTGCAGATAAAATGAACAACTTGAGCTATATTTTGAACGTCAGTGCTGAGCTAGGAAGCTTGAACTTAAAATAACATCTTACACACATACACTAGCTGCTAGAATTCACAGAGATGTCAAACAAAAGAATATTGCTGTCGTTTAAGACAAGGAAATTAAATATGTATAAAGCAACCATAACACGTAGATTTAATTGTCACCTTTAAATTGCAGGTGAAATGCATACCTTGAGCTACGTTTTAAACTTCAGTACTCATCCAGCAAATTTGGACTTAAATAACATATTATACACATGCACCAGCTGCTAGAATTCCCAGAGATGCTATCAGACAATCGAATATTGCTGAAGTTCAAGACGGGACTCTTAAACATGCACAAAGCAACCGTAACGCCTACGCTGTGTTGTCACTTTTAAGTGATAGATTAATTAGAGATCTTGATAAAAATTTTAAGCTTGAGTGTCTATACAAGAAACTTAAACATAAAAGAACATCTTCTACACACGCACCAGTCGATAGAATTCCAGGAATGTTGTCAGAAAAACTGCTGTGGTTTACAACACAGCTCTTAAACATGCACAAAGCAACCATAACGACTACGCTATAGTCACTTTGAGACTATATTAAATGAAAATCATGATATCCGTTTAGAATTTCAGTGCTCATCTAGGAAATTTAAACTAAAACAAACATGTATCAGGGATCTTAAACATGCACAACGTAACCATAACGCCTACGACAAGACTTTGAAGTTGTAGATTAAATTAATACCTTGAGATACAGTTTGAACTTCAGTCTTAGTTCAGGAAACTTAAACATCTTACGACAATTCACCAGTTGCTATAATTCCCATAAATGCCTTCAGGCGAAAGAATATTGCCGTAGTTTAAGAAAGGGTTTTGAACTAGTGATGGGCATAACCGGACAATTTTCATAACCGAATTATTTGCATTCGAATGATATTAATAACCGAATGATTATTTGAATAATCATTCGAATACATTTTGGCTCTCGATTCGTTTCGATTTCGCCGGTTGGCGGTTCACCGTCCTCTGCATCGGCACCGTAACTTACAGATAGCAGAGGAACTCAGTTAATCGTTAATTATAATAATTGTATAAATGATTTTTATTTGATTTCTAAGGAGTTTAAACCATTGAGAATAGCTATATCAATACTAATCATAAAGAAATTATAAATATGCGAATACAAATCATCTATTGAACCTATTTTTATTTCCTAAAATTCTCTAGTAGTCACCCTTCCCTTTTCGCTTGCACATCATACCGATATATTTTAGAATCCATAATTTATCTACGTTCAGCCTTCCGCGGTTCTAAGGACGCATACTTAAAATTTTAAACATCGAAATCCACTTCTTGTCCCACGTTCATATCATATGACGACGGATGGGCATCGACTGCTCCGTTATTAAAAATTAAATATAAATCTGTTACGATATTGGAAAATCTTATTTCGCTTTCTGTTTATCCCTTATTAGGCATAATCAACAGCGTTTCGAAGCAAAAATTTACGCCGTTATAAATTAATACCAACACAGCTTCGGCAAATCTCATACTCAGCAGAGCGTTATCTTTAATAGGAACGGCCCCATAAATTTAACCGGTCGACTGGGAGTCTCAAATGTGTTAATAACATCAACAAGCAGCCGCGAGCCTCACTTCGGTCAATCAGTACAATCTGCCTTACTTATGGTTCTGAATGACGTATTATTTACAGAATTTCGATCACTCGCAGGTCGCTGAGACACGGCACGTAGTACGTATCAAGATGAGGTTATTTTTCACTCGAATACTTGGAACGACGAGTTACAGAGGTTATTACAATAACCGGATAACCGTTTATTTTTCATTCGAATAAGCCCATCACTATTTTGAAGCATGCACAAAGCAACCATAAAGCTTGGTTAAATTAATATCTTGAGATAGATTTGGACTTCAGGGTTTGTTCAGGAAACATTAACTTAAAACAAAATTACAAACAAGCATAAGTTGTTAGAGTTGCAAGAAATGTTGTCACGCAAAGGAATATTGTTGCGGAGACAGAGCTATCAAGCATGCACAAAGCAACCTGAAATGACGGCAGACCAAAGAAATTACTAAAATACATCACGGAAGAAACTGAATAATTATTTGACAAGAGACGAATGGCGGAAAGTTCAGTCACAAGTGACTGGGATTCTGTTCTTCCACTGTAACGCACCGTTTCAATGTTATTTCTGTAGCGCGTTAATGCATTTGTCACCTTATTTCAGTCCACCTTATATATGTAATGGCTGTAGCAAAGTATTCAAGATTATCACAGCAGGCGGTGCTACGAGATTAGCACTTGCGGTTTTCGTGTTGGAACAGGTCTAGCATTTCGATTCGAGTTTGCGCTCAAAATAGCTGAAGAGCTGACAGAGTATTGATTTTTGCGAGGAAGACGTTCTCGCGAGTTTCGCGGATTTCAATTGCTGGGCTAAGCTGAAGCCGTTTTAATTGTTTTCGTAAGACGCATTCTGTGTAGGTAAGGAAGCTCATCTCATTGTATTCTTGGCGTGCTAATTTTAAATATTTAGGCTGGGTTCTCCTGCGCTGCCAACGCTTGAAATCGCTGCAAAGCGTCCTCCACTATAATTAGGCTTAGAACGCCGTTCGGTAAGAATCCCTTTGCGGGTTTATTTTCGCAACTAATTTTTAACATTTAGGCAAGCAGCTACGGGCTAAAATCAAGCAGCTACGGGCTAAAATCAAGCAGTTACGGGCTAAATTCAGGCAGTTACGGGCTAGAAGAAGTGTGGGTTCTGGTTTTGCATGGGCTAATTGGGCTCAAACGAAGGCTAGAAATTCAGCTAATTCAGTTCCCCGATTCTGCTTCAGCATGGGTTAAGAATTCCCGACATACGCAGCGACCATTTGTGGTTTGCTGACTTCTAACAGTAGCGTCTTCGTCTGGGAGTCTCAGAATTTCGGAGCCAAATCTAGCTTAGCGTCTTTATGGATGGATGCCACACAACAGGATAATTCCGATCGCTAGACTTTAACATCAAGTTAAACTGTAAGTGCATGCCACATCAGCCTTTTTTTTCGACAAAGGCATTTGCCTTAATTATATCAGTTCTTTCTAAGATCTTAGCAAATCAAAGTGAACGAGTTTAATCGGCCTGTTTGGCTCAAACCTTAAGAACGCTAATGAGCGAAACTTTAATAATTTAAAATTGCTGACATAAGCATGTGCATTGTAACTGATGTACCGCGCTTTATGCGTTGTTTGTTATGCATTTGCGATAGCACAGGTGTTGTCCTTGAGTGCGAATTAAGCTATAATTAGCATTTTGTGGATTGAATATTTGGAAGTAATTTCACAATTATGATTAACTATTTCATTTGATGGGCAATAGTCTTACCACTTTGTTTGTTGTCACATGGCCTAAGGGCTGATACAAGTAATTGATGTGTTACTGCGATATTTGGGTTCAAATTAATGCCCCTATTGCTATTATTTGTTTCTATTGTCTTCTGCAACCCTTCTAGCTGAACGAGTAATCTAGGCATGCGGTGGAACACCAAAGGTAGGTGACGTATTGTTAAGTAGTTAGTTTTGTTTTCATAAGTTGTGAGTAACGACAAGACGCCCAATTTGTATTTATCCTTCTGTTCAATTTAAAAGCCCGAAGCATTTATTGGCCTGATCCTTACACCACGCCATTTTCTACCGATAGTTAAAAGGGCTAGCCGAGACCTTGTCAACCCCTTCGTTTAAGGGTTGTACACCACTTAACCCTACATAACTTAAAATTGCTTAATTATTTTGGGCGTTACCTATGCAGTCGCAACTGCTCCAATTCGATACGCACATATACGTATAATATCCGAGATTCTCGAATTCGAGATTGAGAATCGGTCTTCGTGAATGTTTAAGTTTGAGATCGATAATCAACTTTCGAGATCGAGATGGGTAAAATCTCGTCTCATCTCGTCTTGCTGCACTATAGTCTTATATACAAAATGTTTGCGGGCGAATAGAAGTTTCATGAAAACATTGTAAATTTTGTGCTGACCGCAGTTTGATATTTTGAATTTAGACAAACAGAGAGGCGAAACTATTGAGAAATATTTCTATCTAGAATGAATTCGTAACAATTTCCTTTACATCCGCGAGGTTCTCATCTGTTCGCTTTGTAGCTCGACCATCGCCTTGTGTACAGAGTTTATTAAATTGTTCATTATAATGAACCACACGTATCTATACTTTCCATGAAAACCTCTATTCAAGAACTGAATAGTGCCAATTGCTTTTGCTGTAAAGGTGATATTTAGCTGGCGATGAAACCTGGGTACACCAGCTCTATACAGAACCTAAGCGCTTTCGACAAGTATGAAAGTGGGACTTATCCACAAAGCATTTATTATCGAGACGAGTCCATCCTAGACAACAATTGGCTCGTCCAATTTGTCGCCAATTTCTGATTTCAAATCGGCCACAGAAAGCATGAGGGAAAGCGCTCTTCTGGGCCGTGGTCGCTGGCAGTGAAACGCGAAAACAACGAGTCATTGCTCCACAGCTCTTGAACCCATAAACAAGCGCGCGAGTTTAATGGACGCCCACGCACTCGCCTCCTCAGATTAATTTCGGTTTCACTTTCGGAATTGGTGTGACCCAAATCGGGCGCCGATGCTCCCAATAAGGCCACCGGCGAATCGGCATTCCACCGCCTTGCATCTGCATATTCATGCGAACGGCGCCAAGTACCTTTTGGAGGCTTTAATTGCCGCCCTATGGTAGTGGACTAGGCGCTGCTTTATCTTTTAATTGGCGCAGTTTGAAATTTTAGGGGTTGCTACGCCTAGGCGCCATTAGCTTTCTGCGGCTTGCGATTTGCTCTGGATGCTGGCGTCGCAATTTGCTGGACCACACAGTCTGGATAATCTGTAATCCGCCAATAGGAAGCCCGTAATCTGCGCGGGCGCACAAACAGTGTAATGAGATTTTTTGGGAGACTTCGATTATGCGTGAGACGTGAAACCCTTTTAGAGTTTGTAGCTTTTTGTCAAAAATAAAATCTATCTTTGCAACTAGATATGATCCTAACAATCGATTAAGAAATTCATTAATATGGGAACGAGTATTTTCCATACAAATAATTAATAAATACGACACAACTGTGACAAAGTAATCCATGGGAATAATTCTATTTTACAAGTAAAAATTTCAGTAATTTTAAATTGTGTGTTCCGCCAACTCGGTCAAGACATATTTATTATCATTGAAAACCTGGTGTTGGCGCTTGGGTAATACATTCAATATGACCTTTAAAGAATACTCCACTCACAATAATTATCCATGATCACGAACTGCATTAACAGCAGTAAACATGTGATTTTCATTACTATATTTACTCACTTCAACGTCAATAACATCTACTTCAATAAAACAATATATGATTCTAGATTTATCTGCATATATCAGAAATTCACAGCAGCGGAAGTACTGCGACTATTGATGAAAATCAAGAAAAACAATGGTCCCAAGCTGGAACCTTGTAGCACTCCAGATGTTCCTTGTGAAATCAATATAAAGACTGTCTTAAATGCCCTATCTCTGGAGTTTGTAACGTACAGTAGGATGGCTTTAGAGAAAACTTGACATTCTTAACAATTAAATTGTGCAAACTACTCGTAGCATTTACAAAATATTGGCAGGAAACTTGTTATTCCTAAAACGGCACAATTAGTATACTGTAATTATTCGCTTTATTTAATCAGAGCAGGTATGGTAGCTGAGAGAATTTCGCATATTACTGGAGTAACCTCAACTTCAATAACAGTTCATTATTTATAAGCAATCAATATTGCGCAAATTCGTACTGACCGTAGGTCGATTTCAAATCAACTAAAATTTATGAGAGTTAATTCTGAAACCCACGCTAGAATGAGAATGTGAATAAAGTTTGAATTGTATATATTTGGAAAGTGGTGGCTAGCAGAGACTATAAAACATCGATATAGGTAAACAATTATTTAAAGCATCATGGAAGTGCTAAAATTCGTAGCTATTGAATTCTGTAACCGTTAACCTCAGTTGCCGAACAATGGAAACTAAACTAAAATATAATACTAATCTATAGCGAACTGAAATATTACAGTCATTTTGAGCTGACGAATGCTTTTGCATACCTACAAAATGCTCTCCGCATATTTACCTTTCCATCTTAAGCCTCGCGCCGGAAAAACGGTCAGCAAGCTTTCTGCGACAGCATCTCGGGAGGGATCCTAACTGCTAAGGCTTAAGTATGTTATTTGTGTCTTGTACTATTGTTTTGTGCTAAAACGGCTTTGCCGATTTTTTTTCCTGAATAAAGGAGTCTTGTGAATAGAGGTCTCGACTCTCTCGCCCTCCTGATAAGTTTTACCAACTGTATTCGCAAGAGCATCATTGTTGATGTCCAAATGCAATTTGATTTGCAATTATTGGAAACAGTACGAAGGATGAAAGAAATTTGCCATCAGGATTGGTTATTTACAAGGTGGTAAAGCTTATGAGCTTTACTATAATAAGTTTTATTAGCTATATTCAAAATAGACAGCGAGATATACAATGAATATTTATTACTAGTGAATAGAAGACGAGGTAGCAATAATACAAAAAATAAGCTGTATCATATGGTTTGCTGTTGTAATCATCGTCTTCATTCGCAGTTTTCATCAATGTTTTATGATCTTAAAATCTCAATAATTACAAGAAACAAACATTAAGTAACTGTCTGAAACAACTTGTGAACACTTACATACAACAGATATAATACAGAACAATTATTTATAAGGCAATTCTTCTTTTTTCCCTTTGTTTTCAATCACTGGCGAATTGTTTTGAATTTTGTCAGCAAAGTCTATGAATGTGACGACATACGAGAAGCTACTGGTATAGTCAGTGTAATGACCAAGCATTGGTTTCAGTTGTCAACTATTCATGCTTTCAGTTTTGTCGACTTTTCACAAGAAAAATATTAAAAACATTAGGACCATTAGGAAAACAATGATAAGAACATAAAAATAGATTTAATGATCCCACCAAAATAATATAAGAAAAAAATAAGGTCAACAAAGCCCAACATCCCCCTTTTTTAACTGTCAGGTGTATTTCTGTTTACAATCTGCTGTAAGAGCAATAATTAAAATAGATGTTTGAAGGTAGTGTTCACAAAGGAAGTGGTCGTTCAATAGCGACACATCTGCGACAACTGATTGCAATCACTATAAACTAAACACTAAAAGAAACTAAAATCTAATTAGTAAACCTATTGTATAATGCTAAAGGATTGGAGTGAGATTCTGGTTTGCTTTTTACTTCACACTGTTTTTACTCACTCTCTATTTCTGTACTGGTGATATTGTATTGCACTGGCAATAGTCAGTAATAGAGTCTTGGACTAAAATGTTTCTGGTATGGAAATACTGTATAATTGAATGTCATGCAACCAAATTGATTTAAGGATTACTATATTGCTATGAACACATTTTAAGTCTTTATGATTATAATAGCAATTAATGAGATTTCAAGCATATCAAATATTATTTTATACAGTGTTTAATTTTGGCAAATTGTATAAAACAGCATTGGCCGTGATACTAATTTTAAAAATGTATTAAAAAGTGTTAGCCTTGATTTGAACAACAAAATGTAATCAGAGCAGGCTTGGAAATAATGTATAACAATGTAATATCGAAAACAAACAGACAATTGGGGAAAAGAAGCCCAGCTGTGAAGTGGTGTTAATTTTGGCTTCCACAATAAATAATTATTAACACGTGAATAAATACCCTTTTTCCAATTAAGTGTGTTTGAAATTAGTCTATATGTTTTGGGTACGCTGTAGTAGGTTGCGTTAATTCGTGGCAGCTCTACAGAGGTTTATAAAAAGTGTTTAATTTGTGCACCGAGTGGTAGCTGGTTTTTTTGAGATTGTGTACGAGGTTCGAGCAGTGTAATTGGAGCCTTGTGAACCAGATGCACGCAGCGACCTGCGTGCGGAGTAGTTGAAGCTGTAGGTGTGAGACAACGGCCGAATTGGAGGCGTTTTTCGGAGCGGTCATGCAGTAGAAATCGTTCTGCAAAGCATCAACGACTTGTATGTATCTGCAGGCCAACGGAGAAAGAGGAGCCCAGTCATCGTGGAACTTGCTGGAGGCGCGAGTTTTCATAGCAAAAGCAATAGAAAGGTCAGGAAAGTGTATCGTAAAATATAGAGTTTAGTGATTTCCAAATGGCGTCTGTTTTTTTGCGCTTTCGGCAGATGCTTCCTCTGAACGTTTTTTGTTTGTGACGTGTGTTTACTTACTGCTATTGTTATTACCTAGGCAACGCTTTAATTACGTAATCACTGATAATTGTCGAGGAATAGTGAATTTGTTTTGCGAAATTGTGAGGTTGGATCGCCATATTTGAATTAGGTTCCCATTAGTTAAAATATCCAGTATTGTAGCGGTCCCAGTGCTTAAATGAGCATTGTTCAAAGCATTTGCTAGTAAATTATTAAAAAGATACCACGATGTTTAAGTTGATAGCAAAAATGTATTTCTAATAAGTTATACTAAATCAAAATAATACTTGCTAAAATGTAGAGACCCCACACATATGAGATAGTCATTTATGTTACACAAAATTAATAATAAATGAGAATAAAAACCGTTTTATGTAAATAAACAATACTCTACAATATATAATAACAATTTGTTTTGAAGAAACTGTTGCGAGTTTCTTTGCAGAAACCAATAGTGGTTACTAAACTTCAAATTTAGTAGTTTCTGTTTTTTCCAAATGTGAGTCTCTAGGCAAGATGCATTCCTAAATATCTAGCATTATCGTTTTGTTAAGGTGACGTGCATCGACTTTGCGAGTGCTATTAATTTGCTTCTATGGTGGACATATTCTTTTTAAATAATTTTTAGACAGTTGGTAGAAAACATTTTCTTCCACTATTTCTCTAAAATAGTTGCAATAGGTGTGCTGATTGTGTAACACGGAGCTTGTATTTTATGTACTTATGGTTGATAATATAGAGAAATTATCGGAGTATAAGTCACCACCGTCCTTGACTTAGATATTGTTATGCGTAAAAAGCATAATTAGCATTAGAATTTAATTTGTTCATAATTATTGGCTATGTAAACGCACCTTTATTTGAACGCGGTCGTCGTGCGAACGCAGCTCTATTCTCCGCTCGCAGTTATGTGGTAATCTGCTTTACCAACAGGCTTCATCAGTTGTTTTAAGCCGTTCGTTTTGTTTTCTGTTGTTTTTATCTTGCAACAAGTGACGTCAGCTGGCAACCCCCCCCCCCCCCCTATAATACTGTGTGCTCAAAGTTTCGCCCTTAGCTTCGGGTATTTTAAAGAGTTTCTTCGTGGAAGCTTCGCTCAATGCGGATACTGGGCTTGGACACGTATGTGGGACAAATACGTCCATCTCTTTAAAACAGTTTATTTATTATAAGATTGCTAGCCGTTTTGACCAATTCGGCTTACTTGGGAAGGTGCATTCCCTCCAGGCGTCACCCAAGAGTTATAAACACTTGAGCGACCTCACCTACTTAGGAAGGCACCTCTGCTTTGCTGCTGATGTTTGCCAGCATCCTCTACATGCAGCAGCTATAATAGCCCGTTTGGAGGCTATTTGATTCACCCCTACCCGCTTTAGAAGCATGATTCTCTCAGATAAGCAGTGTACGACCTAATAATCTGTGGTGGTATGATATTTGCATTGCAAGCACTGTAAACGAAATTGTAACTGTTTTTAGTATGTAAATTTACATTTCACTGGTTTAATCTAAGATCGGGTATTGAATTGTGCTAACCATTACTATGCTAACGATAATTGGGAATGTACTTTTCGAGTAAGTAATGCCCTTAAAAATTATTGTACCGGCTGCTTTATGCAGCGTTACTTAATAAATCTAATGCGCTGTCTATGCTTTTTATTGTCTGATTTCGTTACTGCTACCTTCTGTATTTCAGATATTGTGTTATTGCTTGCTGCGATTAAACTGAGTCTTTAAGTTCTTGACCTATCAGAGTATATTTGTTGTAATTTAATAACTTGTTGGCGCTCATTATACTTGGTAATTCCATAATTTAAAGAACTGCACACCGTCTTCACTGAGTCTAGCTGGCGGGCCCTCAAATATACTCCCGTAGCGTTGCGATATTTGGAAATATGAAAATATAGCTAACAAGAAGCGGCGTTAACAATATGCCTGGCCAATTTCTTTGCCAATTAAAAGATCTAAACAGTTTGGAATATTTGCTATATCGGTTGGCCAGTATGTTGGCTACTTGGTCGATAAATGGTCTAGATCTCTAGATAATTCTCTTGAACCCTATGCAGAATGCTTGGTATTGTAATCTTCTTCAGACACGAGGTATTCCACAAAACCTTTGTTCGTTCCGAAAATGAAAAATAGCTATAGTTCATTTCTTAAAGAATTAATATGATTTGATCAGAAATTGCTGAGTGGTTCAGTGGTAATAAAGCATTTATGAAAACTATTTCAATTATTGAAGAATTAAGTTATGATAACATTAAATTTTCCCTAGGGACATTTTTGTCGTTTAAAGTAAAACTGACATTAGTTACGTATTATGTAGAAAAGATTTAAAACTACATTTCAAGAAATCTACGGTCAGAAGGTAGCATTTGAAAATGCTTACAAATTGTTAGCCATTATACGAGCATTTGTTTCGATGTATTACAGCGTTGGTTGTGTAAATGTTTAACAATAAAGTACCAACGGTTTGCATCGGGGGAGAGCATTTTTGCCAGCACTTATCGACATCTTCATGAGATCGTGGAGTTGGAAGAAGAAATACAAACTTGAAATAATAGAGCAAGCTCTTACAACAAGTACTCGAAAGAGTGGTACTAAAATTGGTGTACCACATCAATTTTGCGTGAACAACAACTGTGCCTGATCATGTGCAGTTTGGTAATTGAGTATCACACCTGTCCAGTTTCCTCAATGGTTCCGATTGAATTGTTTACAAGCTGGTTAACATATTAGGGGTTGTTTACGAGATACATCTAATCTCTACACTAACCGGCAAGATAAATTAACTGGTGCAAATTTCTTGCCAACTACTCTTAATTGCCACAAGGAAATTATTTGAGGAAGAACAACCAGCATTATCGAATCAATCACTGAACTGGTCGAGGTGGATCAATTGCCTGGCCTACACGCTCTCCAGAATAGTCCCATAGGGACATTATTTAGGGCGGAAGAGTTTTGTTTATGCTACTATAATTAACAATCAGCAAATCTTTCTTTTTCTCTTTGTTCTCTTTATAACAGTACTACTGCGTCGAATTATACTCGGTTGTTCCGTTTGCACGTATCTCTTCCATTCTTCTCGGCCTTTTATTTCGTTCTTTCCCTGTTAGTTCTCAATTTTTCTTTTCTTTTAATCCAAGTTTTTCGCGATTTTCTTTTTCTGATCTCCATCACTTTTATAAGAAGTC
The DNA here is from genome assembly GCA_940337035.1 of Agriotes lineatus. Taxonomy (NCBI): domain Eukaryota; kingdom Metazoa; phylum Arthropoda; class Insecta; order Coleoptera; family Elateridae; genus Agriotes; species Agriotes lineatus. Next base: position 12,847,034 of record OW679201.1, read on the forward strand.
TTTCTAACTTGCTTCAAAGTATGTGTGTGTATCAGATTGTAGCAGGCTTTGCAAACAACTCACGGAATTCATAACATCTCGCATACTGTCGACATCCGGGATTCAAGGGCTTTGCAAACAGCTCAATCTGTTGTAGAAGGTCGACCTCGGTGACTACTCAATGTCTAGGAGATCTGTAAAACCCACCAGCTGAAAGCTACCAAATTTCGATGAAGCAGACAATGAGCAGCACTGTATAAATGGGTTCTCTCTCACTACATTGGTATTACCGTTAGCGTTACTATGGATATTTCCACGAATTTATTATTATTATTTGCATACGTATGGAAAATGTTTCTTCTGATGGTTTTTTGTTGCCTTTCGCGGTTACTAGTTACTACATGTCTTAAATGCTCATGTGTGGATACGAATTGCAATTCTGTTCACACTACCTCTTTAATATTTTCTTTGTATATTATCTCATGTACTTCTTGGAGCGTCTATTTCCATTTTCAAATTTCCAAACTCCTGCTGTCTATCTCTACCAATTTATGCATCTTGCTTTGTGTTTCTACAGTAAATGGTCAGATATATGCTAGCGTCGATATTTTCAACAGTTACTGTAACCAAACTATAGTTTTTATGTCCATGACCTTCCACTTCTATTCATGGATTAGGGATTATAAGGATCATAACTCGGGAGGAATTCCTTTTCGGACACATGCTTAGAGAAACATTTTTCATTCTTACAATGAATTCTGATCAACTTTTTCAAATTTATTGCAGTTGCCTGCAAATAGTTTGAGTTATTATAATAATTAAAAGTCAATGTTTGAACAGCAGACCTGCAAATCACACCAGTTGTCGCCATGCATCTTATTTCGCGATTGGCGTCTTAGAATAGTTAACCTTGCAGTCAGCTTCACTACTGGAGGTATCAAAACAGACAACGAGCACCATTAATTTTCCTGCGCCTACGGACTAGGAAATGACGGCGATTAGCATCCCAAGCGAATTAGTCCCTTCGGTATCGAATGACCGCGGAAGTCGTAAACAAGCCTTTGTTAATCCACCAATAACCCTCATCAGAGCCGACAGGAAGATTTGTGCCGCATTTTCGCCGTCGCCGCGCGCGTCGTGGGAAAAATGCCGTAATTGTAGAGCGCGACAGGCTAAATGTGACAAATGCGGACAATAACGATGTCTCTTCTTACTTGAAGATCTATTTCCTCCGGGGCATTGTTCTTAGATGCAGACGTCTCGCCCACGGTTCCGAGACAAAGGGAGTGACTCACCGGAGCCATACGATATTTACTTGGGCAATTGTGGGTTTTCATTCATAAAATTTGGCTTGCGCCGCGGATTGCGGGATCGCTTACAGTGAGTTGCAGCGCATTGCTTGTCCACGTTATTCGCTGGTAATGTTTTACTAAAAACGATAAAATGTGTCCTGATCACTAATCGAACATCAAGAAAAGTACATGAAGAATCTTGGAACACGTTCATAAGTCATGTTGAAAACGACATACGTGGATGGCAACCGCATATTATTAAAACGAAACGCTGCAAGTAACGAAAAAGATACCGAACATCTCAAGCAAATAGCATTGACAGTATGTATAGAAATTACAGAATTAAAAAAGCTCTTAAAACTAGACGGAATCGATGCCGAATTGATTCAATACGGTGCTACGTTAATGAAATTTATATTCCTGCACCTTCTAAATATGCGCGTTGGACATGTATAAAATACCAGATGGATGGAAAGCGACGAAAGTAATTTCTATATTCAAAAAGAGAGAAACAAGTAACATACCAAACTATAATAAGGGTATAAGTTTATTAAACATTTTACAAAATATATAGTAGAATAATAAAGGCAAGGTAGCAAATCATGTCATCTACTGTACTACTATTTAGAGTAGGGTTTTTGAAAGGAGAGGTCCTGTGCTGATAATGCTTGTACTTTAAATCAAATCATACAAAAAAGAAACGAATTTAGTCTATAAACGCAGTTTTCAAGCTACAAACCTAGACATTTCCAAAAAAATCCAAAGTGATGGATTTCTAGATACAAATCCTCTAAACCTAAAATAGTTGCAGGCAAAAAATACTAGAACAAATGGCATATTTACAACATTTTGGCTGTGATGTTTCATATAAGCAAAACAAATAACTAAGCAATGAAATCAACAGATACGAAGCAATACGGAAACAACAAGACGACTATTGGGAAGAAGAACAAGAAAAAACACATAGAAACTTCTACACTAATGGCAACTCCCACATGACAAGGGGCTGAAAGCCGGTATTTAGAACGTGCCTTTCTCTGGGAAGGTATAAGTATTTGAATCTCACTAAAGCGTAAGGGCAAATTTCTGCAGGGTTTACCCTGTAGGCCGAAAAATTGGGCGAAGCATTATTATTAGTACGTGATCAGAAGCGCAACAATTGCCAATATGCGCCGGTTGGAGGAAATTCGTTTAATGGGGTTGTAAACTTTATTAGAGGTCATTTGCGAGGTATCGACCGCTTGAAAAATTTTGGAATGTGAAATCTACAATTTTTAAGAATACATAGCAATATGTAGCAATTATGCATTGTCATGTTTATGTACGTGACTTAGAAATCCGAAATTAAGAGTTGCTCTGATAAGCTTATTAGAAATTTTGAGAACGCCTACAGGGTTTTCTTGGTCAAACTGAACTGAGAATTTAGTAATTAATTAGTAACCTTAAGACAATGCAATTATTTATATTTAAGCGTTCTTATTAATCTCGCAACAGTAGCTTTAGTTTTCGTGTACAAGTGTATTTTGACTAAAAGAATTGTCAGTTTTTGACTTTAGACGAATTCGCGACACTACACAGCTTAGAAATTTGGGCGATCAAGAAAGACATCAATCATATTAAATTAAATTTTTAAGATCTGTCAAAGGCTGCTCAATTGGAGAAGATAGAATTAGAAATAAAGATGTTCATGATGAGCTGAAAATATACTTAATATAATAGATATTAAGATAAAACATTTTAGGAGGAAATCTAAATATTTTTAAACTGAGAGGGTTTTAAACATATATTGTTTTAGTTTTAATAATGGCCAATAATTTGTTACGTACTTTAGATGATTTTGATGAAATTGTCACGGTAACTTGCACTGATATACATAATTTTCCATTGTTACAAGAAAATAACAACGATTTGTTGATATTTCACTTGAATATTAGAAGTCTGAGGAAAAACTTTGATCAACTGTTAATATTTCTGGAATCATTAATAAAAAAACCTTCAATTATTATACTATCTGAAACATGGGAAGTTACAAATATTTCTAATTATAATATTAAAGGTTATTCAACATATTACAATGAAGCAAACTTCAACAAAAATGACGGTTTAGTATGTTACATAAGTAATGATTATTCAGCTAAAATTGACTCTGTAAAAATAACTGAAGTCACATTTACAAAAATTCAGTTTCAGGTAAGTAATCTAAACTATATTATTTTCTGTTTATATCGTCCGCCGTCTGGAAATATCACAGCATTTATGAATGATTTAAAAGAAGTAATTCAAACCTCAGGGCATGCTGATGTTGCCATTATAGCGGGTGATGTAAACATTAATTTGCTTGATGAGAGCAGTAACTGTGCTAATGATTACTTGAATCTTCTAAATGGTGAAGGATTTAAATCATTTATAAACATCCAAACAAGGCAAACACTAATTTCGGAAAGCTGCATTGACCATCTTTTTGTAAAAACTAAAAGACAGATCAATGTTACTCCTGCAGTTATTGAAAATGCTATTACCGATCACTTTACTGTGCTACTGAATATTCAGCAGGCAAGTGGATCTGTAAATAACTCCCAAACACGCAGAAATTACTATGATAAACACAGAATTGATTATGACACTTTAAGATCCTTTTTAAGTGCGCATTCATGGAATGATGTGTTGAAACAAACTAATGTAAATGAGGCTTATAAATTATTTATTAACCAACTACATGAACTCATAAATTTGTCAAAAATAGTTTTCCGTTATCCATCTCCCGTTGTAAAATTAAAACCGTGGATTACATCAGCCATTATAAAATCAATTGAAACACGAGATAAAATGAAGAAAAAGTACTTGTCTGACAAAAATAATATCCTTTTATTTGAAAGATACAAAAACTACCGAAATAAACTTACTAAAATAATTGATACAGCAAAAAAAACTTATTATACAAATAAAATAAATAAATCTGGAGGCAAAAGTGAAGAAGTATGGCGAACTGTAAACGAGGCGATTAATAAACCAAAACAGCAGTCGTGTGACGTGGTGTTAGAAAATTGCGAAGGAAATCCTATTACTGACAAAAATGAGGTTGCTGGTATGTTCAATAAACATTATGTTTCTGTTGGGGAAAACATGGCTCAAGAAATCAAAAACAAAAATCTATCCACAACAACAAAATTTATCGTTAATACGAAAAGTCCGAATCAGTCTATATTTTTATCTAATGTAACTGAAAATGAAGTACAAAAATACATACAAGAATTAAAAAACAAATCTGTAGGTGGGCTAGATCAAATTTCAACAAAAACTGTTAAAGAAACGAGTAATTTTTTACTCACCCCAATTACATATCTTATAAATTTATCTTTTAAAACAGGAATTTTTCCAGATTCACTAAAAAATGCTGTAATTACTCCAGTCTACAAATCTGGAAGCAAACTAGAAATGGCCAATTATAGGCCCATTTCTGTCACTAGTAATTTTTCCAAACTTTTTGAGAAATGTTTGAAAAGCAGGATACTAAACTATTTAAACAAAAATAAGTTAATGTCAGCTTCCCAGTTTGGTTTTGTTGAAAACGTTTCTACAGTTGATGCCATGTTTTCCCTTACAGGTAAAATCCATAACTCGTTTAAGAGCGGTAGTAGATGTCTTGCTATTTTTTTAGATCTCGCAAAAGCATTTGACACCATATCGCACGAAATGCTGATCGATAAATTAGAAAAATATGGGATTAGGGGAAATGCATATAATTTAATAAAAAGTTATCTGAATAATAGAGTCCAACACGTTAGAATTAAAAATTACGTTAGTGGCCCACTAATTGTAAAATATGGAATTCCACAAGGAACTGTACTTGGCCCTTTGCTTTTTAATATCTACATAAACGATTTGTTGAATATTAACATAAATGGTCAAATGATAGCATATGCCGATGACACTGTGCTTTTCATAGAGGAACAAAACTGGTCTACAGTTAAGCGGGTAGCTGAAAAAAACCTCCAGATAATACAAAACTGGTTCTACCATAACCTCCTCACAGTCAATCTAAAAAAAACAAATTTCCTTTGCTGTTCAATAAATAAAATAGGCCAGCCTGACTTCAATAAATTAATTATACACGATGAGAGTTGTTCTATAAATGCAAATTGCGATTGTCAAACATCTATATATTTAGTTGAAGAAATAAAATATCTGGGAGTTATTTTTGATTCATATCTAAAATGGGACAAACAAATACAATACCTAGTAAAAAAGATTAGAAAATTAATTTTTATATTTTTAGAAATAAGACGCCTTTTTAATAAAAGCCTTCTTAAAACAATATACCACGCCCTTACAGAATCAATTTTACAATATGGAATATTAGTTTGGGGTGGTGCGTATAATATAAGCATTAAATCTTTGGAAATTGTACACAAATTTATAATAAAAATTATTTTAGGGAAAAAGAGATGCTATCCTACCAACTTAATATATGACGAATTAAACGTATTGGACCTCAAAGGATTATATTTAAAAAATGTTTGTATTTTTATACACAAAAATAAAAACCTTCAGCAATTTGTAGAACATAGTTATGATACCAGATCTTCTGCCCGTCGGGATATTCAGCCTGCACAAATTACACGTACATTTGATAAAAAGTTTGTAACATACATCGGTCCTAAAATGTATAATATGCTTCCTGCCGATATGAAAATGATCAATAGCATAAAGCTGTTCTCATCAAGAGTAAATAAATTCATTAAAGAAAATATTGAAAAAATAAAAAAAGAAATCAAACCACCAGAGCTTTGACAGATTCAAAACATATACTCAAATATTACTTCAAATAATGAAACAGATTCACTGAAATTGCTTTCCCTCAGATTTTTCTATTGGTTCATTGTTGGCTGTATTAACCTTATATACTTATGTACCAATTGGTTTGTAAACCTTTCAGTTTCATACTTTTTGCATGCTTGTGTTTATATTTATATTAATAGGCTTTAGTTTTAAAAACTTCTGTTGGCACATACGACAATAGTCAGGTGCCATTCTATTTTTTACATTTACTGTACATTATAAAAAAGAAAGGAAAGAATAAATTTATTATTATTATTATTATTATTTATTATCTAATCGTGAAGCAGTCGAAGAGTGAAGGAAACGCGTTATAGAATGCTGACCGATCGAAACCCAAAACAAGCAATGTAATACCAACCTGGAGAAGAAAGAAGTATGGATCGATCGAGGAAGAGATGGTGTTGAAGAAGAAACCGAAACTGGTTTCGGCTAAACTTGAAGGAAAGAAGAAGAAAAACAAAAAAAAACTACTAATCTGTAGTGTGTGGGAGAAGCACAGGAACTGAAATTTCGCCATATTCTGCTTGCTCCTTCTTAAAAACTGAATATTATTAAATTAAAACTAAATATATAAAACTCGAATGATGATCACAGATAGTTCTCAACGTCGAAAATCGAAATTCCATGTGTATTGTAGACACATAAAGCAAAATAAGTAAAGCAGGAGTTTAGAAATATGAACATGGAAATACATACTCCAAGAAATGAAAAAATATAATAAACAAAGAAAACAATAAGGAGATAACAGGTAATATCAGATGTAAAAACGAATAATTGTAATTAGTAGGTACTCACGCAAGCATAACTTCGAAAGGTAACTAAAACCTATTCGAAGAGACATATTTCTCATACATAGATAAGGACCAATTGGTAGAAATAACCATTAACGCTCACGCAACTGCCAATGTAGTGAGAGAAAACCCTTTTATACAGCGCTGCCTATTGCCTGTTCCATCTAAATTTGGTAAGTTTTTAACTGGTTGATTGTATGTCGACATTCTTCGAGGGTTTGAGCTATTTGCAAAGCTCTGGAGTTCCGGATGTCGACATTATTCCAAGTATGTCTTACGAATTGCGTGAGTTGTTTGCACAAGCTGCTACAGTCTAATAAAGACACATACTTAGGATTGAGTTTGAAATACTAGTTTAAAAAGTGGTGCAGATGGGTGACGGGGTAAAAACACGAAAAGAGGTAGATGGCGGAAAACCCTGATTCAAAGAATCGAAAAATTGGAGACTAACAGGGAAAAGACAATCAACGAAATAAAAGGACTAGTAAGAGACAGAAAAGTAGAAAGGGAATAAAGTAACTAATAGAATTAAGAGATGATTTCCATTGGCTTACGTTCCATATTAATTCGAGCAAACCTCCCTTTTCAAATATGTACATGATCTCTTTGATGCAGACTTTGTAATTCTAATTTTCATGGCACGTGATTGTGAACCCTTATTAACCTTAAGGATCTTTAGGAAACGATAGGAACTAGTAAGCCTGTTTCGCTACATTTGTTGGCGCCCGCATGCTGAATTTTTCCTAGAACATTTTATCTGTCACATGCAAACTGTTTCGCGAAAACCAAAGCATTTCTTACATCTGAGAGGATCCAGAATTCCGGCGAGTTTTGTGTTTTCTTCGCAGCTGCGCCGTTACTGACCCAGAAACACCCGATAGCCAATGTTGCGTTGGGGCATTATTTCTGTGTTGTAATTGTTATATCTAATTCTGAGTTTGGGGTAAGAAAAACTGTCACTTGTACTGGTTTTTCTAGCGCTTAAGGCAGCCAGCGACAGGTATTTAAATATTATTTTGATAGTACATACTACTTTTCGAAGGCCTATCGACAGACTTGCGTTCAATTTCTGAAGTTAGAGACTGGATTTTTTGTCAGCACCTGAAAGGCGGCATGTCAAATAGCATAAGTTAAATTCACTTTTGAGCCAAATTTTGATCACTTATTTTCAATATTAAACTTTGTTCATTGTATTTGTCTTTTGTGTCTAACGTATCTCTCGCATAATTTAGTAACATGTAACTTCATGGGTCGTTTTGCATGCAGCGACCAGGTGTAATATTTATTTGTGTCCTGTTTAAACAAATTGTAACATTTTTGACTTAGTAATCATCTTGTTTGAGCTACTAAGCGGCTTTTAAATATTAACATCTATTTTCTTGGGGCGTTTTGCATTTAGCGACCCAGTTTAACAGTATCATTTATGACAAGGCTCCTTTATATTGACGACCTGGTTTAATGTTTACGTTTATTTGGTTTCATTATTCAACTATATCCTAATAGTTTAGCTGGTACAGCCTCCTACTACTGGTTTATTATGTTTTATTTGACTCTAGCGACACCTGCTAGATTTTTTCAGAGTATAGGTTAGTGTAAGCTAGAAGCCGAACAGGGTGAATTTTAGTTTGACTGTGAGTTCGACTGGTTTTTCTTGTTGTCGTGGTTGACGACTGGTGCCCTTTTGTATTTTGCTTCATTTTATTTCATTGAATAACCTTAAAAATAATTGCTTGATCCTTACGCATGATAAAAAAACACCGAAAGTTTTGAGCTAATCAGACTTGTGTTTGCCTTTTATTGAAGAACAGTACACCCAACCATTTGGAAATTTTCCTGTGTGTTTGTTTTTTATTCCCACGTGACAACACTACAACAAACAAATTAAAGTGAATTGTAAGTCAATTTGTATAGTGTTCGGGTAATATTTATATTTTTTATTTATTCGCGACAAATAAATAAATCCCATTAATATGTATATAGTTTTATTTTCACATATATAATTACCTTCGATATTTGAAATCAGAACACGCATAGCAATTTGAAAATGTAGCCATTTAGCTTACATTTTTTTACCTATAGGTATATGGTGTAGAAATATTGTAAATCAGAAAGTCACTATTAGAGTTTCGAAACTGGCGAATCAAAATTCCTATCCTCATATATATTGCTATGAACACATTTTAGTAGCCTTTATATTAGGCATAACAATTAATAGTAATTAATAATATAACCAGCGGAACAAATATTTACTATAAGAATGTTCAGTAAATGTAATAATTTGAATGTCAAAATTGTTACGAAATAGCATAGGCCATGAAAATAATTGCATAATGACATTTTTGAATAGCTTTATCTTTATTTAAAACATAATAAAATCAGAGCAGGCTTGGAAATTCATGTAATAATGTGTAAACTGTAGACAAAACAATTGGGGTAGCTTTTTCGAAAGCTTTGGTTGTGAAATTGTCAAATTGCCCCAAAAATCAAATTATCTTATATGAGCGATTGTGTGCTGGGTAATTTGGGGAAGTTTTGCCTTGCATTGGGCTTTTACCCAGGTAAAATACGAGGCGTCGAAGTGGTCCAGTGGAAGCTGTGGTGTTTTGGGCATATTCTACGGAGGTCCAGCTAGCTTAATTAGTTCCTATACGAGTAAATAAAAGAGCAGCTGCCGTGTAGCATAGCGGAAGTGGTTCCAGACGTGTCCGAGAGCATCAACCGTTCACCAAGTGGATAGCACAGATTTGAGCTTTGCTAACTGCAGGCAAACAACAACGAGTGGCCCAGAGCATCGTTGGAGTTCCAGCGAAGGGCAGGTAGCCCTATTTTCAACGGCGAAAGCCATTAAAAGGTCAAATTTGCCTCCTAAAAGTGTTAGTTTTGTGAATGTGTTTTCTTAGCGTCCTTTAGCGCTTCACTTCCGGTTCGTGGCGTGGGTAGAAGTATTTTGTTTATGACGCGAAATACTTACGTTTGATTTTGATCGCATAGCAATAGCTTTAATTGCGTGGACATCGAGAAATTAATTAAAATTGTCAGCTTGTTTAAGTATTGTCGAAACAAGAAAACCATTTTGGTTTTGTATTAGTCCCATCAGTTAAAAATATAAGCCCATTGTATCAAATCCCATTAAAAAAATAGAACCTAATTTATGGCCAAACGTAGTTAGGGTTGTTTAATTTAATCAAATAATGAAAAATTATATTCAAAGATTCATTATACCCATTAAAAGACATAACAAGATATTTTAAGAGCAATAAACTTGAAATTTACTATATTATGTACAGCAAATGAAAAGTTTGAAGCTTGTAATCGGATGCTCCAAAATGTATGTTTTCGTGGTTATTTACACTTTACGTACGAGTTCTAACTTTAAAATAAAAAACTAAGTTTGTTCAGTGAGAATCTTCACATTGAGAATGCTGCTTTATAGAAGGAAAAGAAACTGAACTATAAAATATTAAGCTACAATCACTAGACTATTTAATATTAGAATACTAGGTTCAAATGACACTTTTGTAGTGTATATTTTAGTTTAATTTATAACCTGCATTTCAGCATTAAGACTTTGATACTGCTACATCAGAATTCTTAAGAGTTACATTGTTAGTTTGTAAAGGAAAAACAACTTAAAAAAATAGATAAATAAAAAAAACTTCTATTTTACGTTCTAACTTATATTTATTTCGAATACAGCGATTTATTAGAGCCACACAAATTAGAGACAAATAAAGCTACCACGCCGCCCACATCGTTTCGATGCATAACTGTTACATAAGTAATTAAAGCACTGAACACAATCTGGATGTGAAGTTGCATCAAAATTTCACTTATTAACATAATTATGCCCGGCATTAATTTTACTGCATGTCGTAACGCAGCTTTGCTCTAATGAGCAATTATTAGTTGAGTTAGTGCCGTTTAATGGAGCTCGTAACGAGAACAATGTGCGATTATTTATTCGAGCCCCGTACCGGTCAATCATAGCATTTCCCAACAAACTGCGCGTGTTGGAAACTGCAAGTTCTGTTAGGGATGAAACGTTTTAAACGAATCAAGGATTAAAATTTAAAAATGCATTGCTAAAAACACTCACCACGCATATTATTGAGTAGTTGTCTTACCTGAAAAAAAAGAAGAAAACGATTAGAGCTGGGACAAATATTTCTTCATAGTTAAGACAGTAATTAATAAACATGAACAACTATAAATATTTCAGGTGAGGTATACTTCCATAAAGCTACAAAAGCAGATGACTGAGAAGTTATTATTGCGATACAGCTTCGTCAGCAATCGAAACTGATTTTACGGTTTAGCGCTTATGTCCTGTTTGCATTTATAGGCAACAAGAGAAAACGCAATATCAGTAAATATTTATTAATAAGCGTTAGCAAGAGCGCAGGTTGCATAACATATCGGTACCTTATTTGTACCAAAGCCTAGAAACCTTAGAAAGTGGCACTGTAACAAATTATAGCCGCAGATCGTCAATTTCCTAATGCCGCAATTTGAAAATCGACTTCATTATGTGTAATTACTATAACAAACATTTCTTATAAGGAAACTTCTGGAACTCAATCGACTAGATAAATAGTTTATTATTGAGATTTATGAAATCAGTTGGGCTAAATTGCCTCATTAATATGTAAAGCAAACAAGGCTCGCTTTCAGACAAGATTTCTCAAGTAGAGGAACTTAATTATTTTAATTCTGACAAATCGAGGAGAAATTTGTTGAAATACAAATCAAATTCAAATTTCCGGCAAAACTCGTTAGCATTATTTAATAAATTAAGATAATGAAAATTACGGCGGAATAACACTTTTACAAAAACTAGAATGTAGATAATTTATGACTCCAAGTGATCAATGGACTCCTTTTGCTTCTTCTAGGAATAGAGGAAAAGTAAACATCTTTTTTCAGCAGACAATTAAACTAAACGCACATTAGGTAAGTCCACATTCTAATTAGATTAGGAAAAGTAAATCTTAAGTCAGAGATTTATTTTCATATTGCTTTATATTCAATTAAAGCCAAAAATTATTACTGCTTGCTACATTATTCGGACTGCTACCAAGTCGTAGGATGATTTTAGACTGTATCACTGGGATAAGCAGGCTTTGCAAACAACTTAACCCCTCGAAGAATGCGGACATCCGTCACTGCTAATTGTCTGGGAAGTCTGGGAAATCAAGCTTACCAAGTTGAGATGGAACATACAATAGGCAGCACTGTATAAAAGGGTTGGTAAAATTGAGCTCTGTATGTTATTCAGTTACGTGTGTGATTGCAGCAGCAGGATAAATAGAATGCACGTTTGCAAACATAAGATAATGCAAAAGATGTCCAGGAAGATGATGTCGATCGCGTTAGGAGTTACATTTGTATAGTTTTAGTAACAGAAGGGATTTCCCATAAGTTCGGGAAAACATAAGATGAGAATATATAATTAGGCAAATTTCCGGATTGAATTATCTCAGCAGCTTCCCTAGTAAGACAATGCCCTTATAGTTGAGAACATAAATTAAAATGACTTAAAACTAGAGTGTTGCAAAGCAATGCCTTAATTTTTGGTGAAATGTATTGTCTATGTGGATAAAGTAATTTTGAACAGGCGTACGGTTGTTTAACACATCGAGTTATGTGAGCATTATATCTATACTATTATCTAGAATCAAACCAAGATTTTTTGCCTCTGACCGAATAGGTATAAGTTTGTTATTGATGCTTAAATGTACTTGAGTCCTTAATTCTTCCACCCTATGTTTATTGTCAAACATCATTACCACAAATGGTAACTTAAAGATGTCGTAGCAATGGCGTTTAAATTGGCTTAGTCCTCGCTCAAGGCTTGCTGCCAATCGTTGTATTCAAAAGAGTAGTACAGCTTTGTACCAACAGCATACACATGCAGTGAACAAGTTTTAATTACATCACAAAGACAATGTGTACAAATTGTAAATAGATGTGGACCTATAATAGATCCTTGTGGAACGCCCCTAGTTACTGATCTGTACGCTGATGACTGCAACTGCAGCCTGACGCTCTGTTCCCTGCCTGTAAAATAATCTGTATATAAAGCAACAGCACTATCTAAGATACCAAGGTTTTTTAAAATTGTTAACAAAATGTTGTGATCGATGGTATGAAAAGCGTTGCTGAAATCTAAAAGATCTAACACAGACTTTTTATTTTGATCAGCTGCTCTCATTAAGTCATCAGTGACAAGGCGGTAGTGCAGCTGTAGCCAGATCTAAATCTAGATTGGTGTGTTGGTAAAATATTATTATCTGCCAAATAAGAACGAAATTGAAAATTTATTACTTTCTCCAAAAATTTTTACAGGACAGGGAGAATACTAATTGGCCGCAAAGTGAACAGTTTAAATCTCCCATTTCAATTCGTTCGATAATAGTTTTGTCTTATATCTTCATTTTAAATTTCTTATAGCTTCAATAGTACTATTTCTTCGTAGGTACTCCATTTCTTAGTATTTTTCATATTATACTTCTAGGGAAGTCATGGTGGTCCCATTGCCTTCCGCTTGAAGGTACCCAATTGAAAACTCTTTTACGCTATCTTTCTTCTTCTATGCGTAACATGTGATGAAACATTTCAAATCTCCCGTTTAAATTTGTTCTATAATAGTTTTATCACATCCTTCATCTGTCTTATTTCTTCATTTTGAATTTATTATAGCTTCAATAGTAGCAATCCTTCGTAGATACTCCATTTCTACACAGTTTCATAGTACTTTTCATATTATACTTTCAGGGAAGTCATGATGGTTCCCGTTTTCTTCTGCTGGATGGTACCCAATTGGAAAGCCTTTTAGTTAATCTTCCTTCTTCTATGCATAGCATGTGAATGAACACATCAACTCTCCCATTTCAATTCGTTCTATGATAATATCGTCGCATCCATTATTTGTTTTACTTCTTCATTTTGAATTTCTTCTAGCTTCAATAGTACCATTTATTCGTAGGTACTCCATTTCTACACAGTTCATAATCATAGTATTTTTCATATTATACTTCCAGGGAAGTTATGATAGTCCCCGTTTTCTTCTGCTCGATGGTACCCAATTGAAAAGTCTCTTAGTTATACTTCCTTCTTCTATGCATAGCATGTGAATGAACATATCAACTCTCCCATTTTAATTCGTTTTATAATAGTTCCGTCGCATCCATCATTTGTCTTAATTCATTTAGAATTTCTTCTAGCTTTAATAGTACCATTTATTCGTAAGTACTCCATTTCTACACAGTGTCATAGTAATTTTCCGATTATACTTCCAGGGCAGCCATGGTGGTCCCCGTTTTCTTCTGCTTGAAGGTACACAATTGAAAAATCTCTTAGGTAATCTTCCTTCTTCTATGCACAGCATGCGATGGAACATTTCAATTCATTCTATAACCGTGTCGTCGCATTCATGCTTTGTCTTACGTCTTTATTTCGATTTTTTGTAACCTCACTAGTACTTCTTCGGTTCTTAAACCTTTACCGAGTTTAACTTTGCTTTCATTTCTGCATGAACTGTCCATACTTCACAACCATATTGTAATTGTAATATTCCAGAATAGTTCAACGAATTGCTTTTTTTGTGCTTTGGGAAATGTGCTTGTCATCTGCATTATACCTTTGAACATGAATACACTGTTGGTAGATGTTGCAAAAACGCATTAAGATATAAAATTATTTCCTCTAATACCATAATTAAATTTCAACAAACGTTTTTAAAAATAATGTTTTTCTCAAACAGTTTCCGGAACAGTTTGAAACCGCATCAAAATAAAAACACACTGAACACACCGACATGCATTTATACCCTACGAACATGTTTAGCAGCATCACAAAGAAAATGTAGATTTTTTCCAGCATGACCAGTACACTAGTCGAATGACAAAGCCAGGGGTCATTTTAAGGAAATTACAGCGAGCGGTTCGTCCGTTTTTGGAAATGTCTGCTTTCTGTCTCCGTTCCGTCTGGACAAGCAGCCGTGTGAAAGCGTCACAGGTGCGTGGACTTCCTTCCGCGGGTTGACTCACCCTTTGTGGCGGGTGCACTCGTTATGACGCCGGAAGGGCGAAAACGTTAAATATTTACGCGCTCTTTCGACTGAAGGGGCTCCAAGAAGTGTTACGAGTCAACGGACAAAAAACGTTAACGAAATTTAAGTGAGACCTGTGCGGGTTCTTGAAGGATCTACTTAAGGAGGGATAGTAAATTTTTACATAAAAAGGTAAAAGGCTTAGTTGGCAGCTCGTCGTGAAAAAAAATCGACCAATTTCCGTTTATATAATCATGAAACAATTTTGTTCGGTATTTACATATGATCTGTATTTCTTAATGTTAGTATAAAAAATGAAGAGACTTATTGCTTAATTTGCCATCTTAATAGTAATTTGTGTGGGAAGGGAAAAAGCGTTAGTTTTCCATACAAGGAGTGAATGCTAATAACCATTCTAACTACGGAAAAAGGCAAGCGCTATATTTAAAATTACTGCAAAATCCGCCACAAACTTTATAAATTTCTACTGTCATTAGAACTCGATTTATATTATTTGCTAATTCATCCTACGTACAGAAAACTAGTACACAATTGGTACACATCTTGTAATACACTGCTGTATACATACAAAGAAGACTAAAACAACAGGTTAAGACCATGCCCGGGGAATATTCTATTGGAGACGCATATCGGAAAAAGGTCACACTTTTATATGATCTTCGCAGACTACAGTCAAAAGAGAAGAGCTCTACGCTGTAATGGAGAAATTGAAAATAAAAAATCTTAGAGATTTAGTCATGGTGGTCCTGTATAAAACTGAAAGCCGGGTACAGCTAAAGAACGAAACGTAAAATATTTTTCTGGTTGGTAAGCGGTTGAACAGAAGCTCGAAAAGGTGAACCACTTTGCATATCTAAAAACTATAAAATAGAGACATTATAGCGGTCAACTGAGATACATAGAGTCCTAACATATAACAGTAAAAAATCACAAAAAGTATTATCGCCGTACTAGAACGACGGATGGGCGAAAATAACACAGAGATATTGCATTATACACAAAAAAAACACAAAGAGTGTGAGAAAAAGAATGTTGGGCTGCCTCGGGCATCTATTAAGATTGGACCGGAGTAAAGTAGTAAAACAATTGTACCAAATCATGTTACCACAGTTTACGAAAGAGGTGCGTGGCGTGTGTGCAACGGGAGCTAGCAATTATGAAAATGGAAATAATGGAGCACAAAGAATAAAAGAAATAGTAGACCATGGACCGCGATAACTGTAGAGCTCATTATCATAATTTGAAGATGACAAAAGCAAGATCAAAATGGCTGCAAAGAAACCTTACTACAGGAATAGAAACAAAAGCTAGTAGACAACCTATTAACCTTGATAGCCTATACAGCTCATCCTCTGAGGATGATAGCAGCTACATCGAGCTAGCTGTCAGGAAACCTTACCCACATCAAAGAAGGAAGAAATACAAAAAAAACTAGTAGATCAGGCTATTAACCTCGATGGCATATAGTGGTCATCATTTGAGGATGACCAAGAGAAGATCAAGATAGCCGTAAAGAAACCTTACTCTATATTAAAGAGGGAAGAAACAGAAAAAACTAGTATACCACTCTATGAGCGTCGATGGTATGCAGAACTCATCATTTCAAGGTGACAACAGCAAGACCAAGATAGCTAAAAAGAGACCCAATTGAAAAAAAGTAGTAGACCAAACAGAAACTCGATGGCCTGTAGAGTTCATCACAATTATTTGAAGATGAGAAGAAAAGATCAAGATAGCGGTAAAGAAGCCATACTCCACATCAAATACGGAAAGAATAGAAAGTATTAAATCAAGCTATGAATTTCAATGACCTGTAGAGCTCATCATCGTTATTTGAGAATGACAAAAACAAGATCAAGATAGCTGTAGAGAAACTTTACTCTACATCAAGGAAGAAATGTATAGAAAAACTGTAGTAAATCAAGTTGTGGGCTTTGATGGCATGTATAGCTCAACATTGTTACTTGAGGATGACAAAAGAAAGATCAAGATAGCAAGAAACCCTCCTAAATATCAAGTAAATCAGAAATAGAAAAAGTAATAAATTAACCAATGAGCCTCGATGGTATCTAGAGCTCATCATCGTCATTTCAAGATGGCAAAAGCAAAATCAGCATAGCTATGACGACAACTTAGTCCATCTTAAAGAAGAAAGGCATAGAACAACTGTAGTAAATCAAGCCAAGGGACTTGATGGCATGTAGAGCTGATCATCATTATTTGAGAATGACAAAAAAGGTCTACTACTATAAAGAAACATTACTAAATATTAATGACGAAAAGAATAGCAAAAGCAGTAAACCAAACTATGGGCCTTGATGGCTTATAGAGCTCATCATCATTATTTGAGGATGGCAAATGCAAGATCAAGATGTCTGTAAAAAAACTTACTCCACACCAAAAAAGAAAGATATAGAAAAGAGTTGTAAACCAAGCTATGGTACTCAAGGACATGTACAGCTATTCATCGTTATTTGAGGATGACAAAAGCAAGATCAAGATAGCTGTAAAGAAGCTTACTCCACATTAAGAAAGTAAAATAGATCCAAATAGTAGTAAATCCAGATATGGGACTCGATGGCATGCAGAGCTCATCATCATTATTTTAAGATTACAAAAGCAATATCAAGATAGCTGTAGAGAAATATTACTCCACATCAAGTAAGTAAAGAATAACAAAAATAGTAAACCAAGGTATGGGCGGCGATGGCCTATAGAGCTCATCATTTGAGAATGGCAAAAGCAAGATCAAGGTAGCTGTAAAGAAAGCTTACTATACATCAAGAAAGAAATGTATAGAAAAACGGTAGTAAATCAAGCTGTGGGCTTTGATGGCATGTATAGCTCAACATTGTTGCTTGAGGATGACAAAAGAAAGATCAAGATAGCAAGAAACCTTCCTAAATATCACGCAAATCAGAAATAGAAAAAGTAATAAATTAACCAATGAGCCTCGATGGTCTCTAGCGCTCATCATCGTCATTTCAAGATGGCAAAAGCAAAATCAGCATAGCTATGACGACAACTTAGTCCATCTCAAAGAAGAAAGGCATAGAACAACTGTAGTAAATCAAGCCAAGGGACTTGATGGCATGTAGAGCTGATCATCGTTATTTGAGAATGACAAAAAAGGTCAACTACTATAAAGAAACATTACTAAACATTAAAGACGAAAAGAATAGAATAAGTAGTAAACCAAGTTATTGGGCTCGATGATCTGTAGAGCTCATCATCGTTCAAAATAACAAGAGGAAGATCAAGACAGCTGTAAAGAAACCTTACCTACTTCACATCAAGAAAGAAATAGGAAAAAACAGTAGATTAAGATATGGCCTGCAGGCGTTATCATCATTATTTGAGGATGACAACAGCAAATACAAGATAGCTACAGAGAATCCTTACTCCATTTCAAGAAAGAAAAGAATAGCAAAAGTAGTGAACTAAGCTATGAATATCGACGGCCTGTAAAGCTCTTCATTATAATGTGAGGATGACAAAGCCAAGCTCAAGAGAGCTGTAGATCAACTGTACTCCACATAAACGAAGAAAGGTATAAAAAACGAGTAGTAAACAAAGGGGGATTCGAATGCCTATAAAAATCATCATTATTTGAGGACGACAAAAGCACGATGAAAATAGCTTTAAAGGGAACCTTACTTTAAATCAAGGCAGGAAAGAATAGCAAAAGCAGTAAATCAAACTATGGGCCTTGATGGCTTATAGAGCTCATCCCCATTATTTGAGGTTGGCAAATGCAAGATCAAGATGGCTGTAAAAAACTTACTCCACACCAAAAAAGAAAGATATAGAACAGAGTTGTAAACCAAGCTATGGTACTCAAGGACATGTACAGCTATTCATCGTTATTTGAGGATGACAAAAGCAAGATCAAGATAGCTGTAAAGAAGCTTACTCCACATTAAGAAAGTAAAATAGATCCAAATAGTAGTAAACCCAGATATGGGACTCGATGGCATGCAGAGCTCATCATCATTATTTTAAGATGACAAAAGCAATATCAAGATAGCTGTAAAGAAATATTACTCCACATCAAGGAAGTAAAGAATGGCAAAAGTAGTAAATCAAGCTATGAGCCTCGATGGCCTATAGAGATCATCATTTGAGGATGACAAAAGTAAGATCAAGGTAGCTATCAAGAAAGTTTACTACACATCAAGAAGGAAATGTATAGAAAAACTGTAGTAAATCAAGCTATGGAACTTGATGAGCTAATCATCGTTATTTTTCGGATGACAATAGTAACATCAATATAGCTGAAAAAACCTTCTTCCACGCCAAATTAAGAAGAAGTAGAAAACACAAGTATTAAACCAACCTATTAGCTTCAACGGCCTCTACAGCTCATTATTTTAGGATAACAAAAGCAAGATCAACATAACTGCAAAGAGAGTGTACATTACACCAAGAAAGAAACTTATAGCCAAACAATAGTAAACCAAGTTATGGGAATTAGCGGCCTGTAGAGCTGATTTTCGTTATTTGAGGATGATAAACGCAAGGTCAAGAGAGCTGTAAAGACACCTCACTCCACATCAAGGAAGAAAGAAATGGAAAAGGTAATAGGCCATGCGATGGACCTCGATGACTTGTAGAGCTCGTTATTGTTTATAGATGACAAAGACAAGATTAAGATAGCTGTAGGGAAACCTTGTTAACGATCAAGGAAGGAACCAATAAAAAAAAGTAGACCAAGCTGTAACGTTACCCCACCTCAAAGAAGGAGGAAATAGTAAAACTAGTAGACCAAGCTATAAGTCTCGATGGCCTGTAGTGGTCATCATTTGAGGATAACAAAAGCTAGATCAAGATAGCTGTAAAGAAACCTTACTCTACATCAAAGACAGAAGAAATAAAAAATAGTAGTAAACCCAGCTATGTAACTCGGTGACCTGTAGAGCTCATCATCTTGGAGTCTGCAGATGGTTTGATGAAAAGAGTTGAGATGGAACTACTATGAGGGAGGGTCAAAACAATCCAGGTCATTCCACATAAAACGTTTATTAATATTCATTATTGCAATCGTTAAGGCCTTTTATTTTCACTGAAAAAACGATTAATTTAAGAACTTGTTCATATACAAAGAGATTTGTGATAACTTGTGTTATTTTTCGTCTCCTTGTACTTGACTTTCTTGGCATTTCCTGCTTTTACTCTTTGCTGCGCGGTAACAGAAATTTTGCTATTATTTTTGCCGTGTTTGTCCCTTTTGGTTTACACTTTTATAGCCTGCTGAAAACTATATTTTCTTATAAGGAAGTTTTACGATTTGTTCGTTTTACAATTTTCATAACGAAATTATTGCTAACAGCAGATATATATGGAAATTGTGTCAAGTTAAAGTGATAGACCGATATACATAAATTAATTCTACCTATTGATATTTTACTATGTCAATGAAGGAAACAAAGACAAAGACAGATCAGCCAGAAGAAACTATTGTCCACTATTTTTTCTTCTTTTCGGTTTTTGTTTGTTTAATATCTTACTTTCAACCTGCGTAGTAATTGATCTAACTTCATAGTCACACAATTAGGGTTACACCTTCTTTGCTATAAATTTAGTAATATTTTTCTGTTTTTAAATACGAGTTTTTGACAACGGTGAAAATTAGGCTAAAAGTTAATATTTCCTTTTCAGGTTTATAAATTTCGTCTCATTTTCTTACTTTTTATAAAGGTAATAATCTGTTTACTTTCATTATTTAGGCTGTTTGATGGGTCTACCTGGATTTGTCCTTTCCATTGGTGTTCAATATCTTATTATCTTTGGCCTATCGTTATCTGCTCTCGTAACGAGGCTCGCTTCGTCTTCCTTTCACGTTTTTGTAATATCTATTACATTATATTTGTTTCATATTTATTGGTTTCTAGTTTTGTCTCGTGTATCCTAGAATTGTTTGTTTTGCAAGTAGTTGTTTTGTTGTCGGCACGTGTTTAATCATATTATGTTCCTGAGATAGTCAGATGCTAGTGATCCTTTCAGAAGATCTTTTTCAATCTTAATCGACTTTATAATCTTAACTGCATACTTCCTTAAAATTTGGAGACTAGAACTGCAATATATAAAGAAAGGCAAATCTGAAGTTGAAATGACCGGTCATGATAATTAACCATGCATTTCTAAATATTATTTGGACTTTCACGTCCTAGTTTATTGAAATTATTATATTGAAATCCATATTCTTCGCCGATTACACTGAACCCATCGCAAGAATCTGGCATTTGTCCTGTCAATCGCAGGAAGCCACTGAAGCGTTCTTTCTTATCGCACGAGCAGCAGCGATCGGCAGATAGCAACATCGATATGATTGATTTGCTCCACTGGCAAAAAGTGCAGCGAGTTCGATAGCCTTCTGTTCCAGATCGGCTCAAAATCGGAATTTGCTCGCGGAAAACAGGTTTGCAAAAAATATAATAACAAACTGCACCGCCTTTCAAATTTCCTTTCATTTAAAGGAAAGGCTTACCGAGAGGTGCCTTCACCTTGGCTGGTTT
>OW679201.1:12868620-12990569 GCA_940337035.1 Agriotes lineatus
CTAACCTGATAACCTCGAGTTTGACATAGACTTACAGTGCCACCAACATATTATTATAATGAAGTGTCAAATTAATTTGTCAGAAAAATGACTTCTCACTTCGGTAAAATTTATTAATTTATTTAAGAACTTATCTTTCCGAATTCACCGCGGCCAGTGATAAATCCTTATAATTTTGACAAATAATATCCCTCAAGTGCGTTACCTTTAAGAAATAACCCTTGGCTTCGCCTCGGGTTATTTTTAGGCAACGCACTTTCGGGTTGTTATTCGCCAAAATTATTGCGGGTGATTATCACTGCCCTTGGTAAATTATAGATGAAAAGTATATTTTCAGTAAATGCATATCATTAGAAGGAATAGAAATTCTATATTATGGTATTTGTTTACAGTACAATTTTTAAAATTTCAGAATTTGTAGGCAATGGTTAAATGTAAATACAGTTTTACATTTTTCTCAGAGCTTTAATATTTTTTGAAGATGGATTTTCAATCACTGCAAAGTAAAATCCGAGACAAAATGTTGCACTAGTTAAATGAAAAAAAAAAGTATTTCCGGGTTTGAGCCTTGTCATTGGTGAGACAGAAGAATTCAACGTTTTGTTCACTTTTATAAGAGTTTCAAATCTGAAAGTCATAATGACAATGATTGTGGAAGCCTCGGAAATCATCTAAAATATTAATGTGGTAGGTCTTAATAACATTTTATCAAACTCGGAATACATTTCGAGTTTATTATTGGTTACAGGCGCCATATTTTTAACCATTATCATTATTCGTGAGCTGAAACCCTTTTGAGGTCAAGATTCTATGTAAAATATTGCTCAATGAATTACAGCACCGATTTTCACCTTACAACCCTTCAAACTGAAGCTAGACATGGAAAAATAAATTATTTTCAAAACCACTGCTAATCAACTAACAAGTGAATTTCTTCCACATCCTGCACCTCTATGGGAGCAGTTGAGGATAGGCAACACACAATACTGCTGAGAGCGAGGCTGTAGCATGACAAGCAAGGTAAATGAGATTATAAGATATAATTATTGTACGGAGTCCTCAGCCGAAGAAGGGGAAAAAGGCAAGCAGAGGTAGAAGGCTTCCTGAGGAGTAAGAAAACAGTAAGATCCCCATATATGAATAAAGGAATAGAGACTAATGTGAAGGAACGAGAATACGAAAGTTTGGAGGATTCATCTGAGGATGAAAGAAAACAAAAGAAAAGGAGGTCAACTAAATCTCCAGGAAGTATCACAACATCAGGAAAGGAGGAAGAAGACCAGGAACAAAAAGAAAAGAAGTTGCTGGAAATGATGAGCGATATAAAAGAGGTACGTAAGGATTAACAAGAGCAAATACGGAAGTTGAGAAAGGAGATAAATAAGAGAGCTAAGAAGCGAACAACAATCATATCTTAGTCAAGTAACTGTGGCACAGAATGAAATAAACCACTTAAGAGTGAAGTAGCAGTACTAGCAAACAATATCGAAAGAATGGAAAGAAACCAGAGGAAGAAGAATATTATAATAAAGGGTAAAGAATTAAATCAAGAAGAAGCAAAAGAAGAAGTGGAATATGTCTTAGCGGAAGAAATTGGAGAGGTGAAACCATGTACTGCATTCAGAATAAATCAAAGAAAAGATAAAGACGTGATCATAGTCAAATTTGAAAAATGTGAAGATAAACAATAATTAGTAGTGAAACCAAAATAAATTAAAAGGAAAAAAAAACTGCATTAACAATGACCTAATAGAAGAGGAGAGGAAGGTGTAAAATGCTTTAAATGAGCATGTTAAGAAAGTAAAAGAGATGGGTAAGAAAGTTACAGTACAATACAAAAAAATAAAGATAGATAGGGAAGAATGGGTTTGGGACTGTACGGATTACAAATTGGTTAAGTGGAAAAGAACCAATAACCCAAAAAACTAAGGAAAAGAAAGCAGGGCGGACGGAGAGAGAGACGACCGCGAGAAACAGGAAAAACAAAACTGGTTATTTGATAATAGCTACTGCTAATGTTGGGGGGTTTGAACAGTAAGAGAGCCATTAAGCAACTAGTCAAGTTAGCTAAAGAATACAAGTATCATGAATTTACAAATAATAATGGGTAGAAGCTAATTGATTTTGCAACAAGAATTAATTTGATTATTAAAAGTACTCAGTTAAAACATAAAAACATACACAAAATAACATGGATAAGCACAGATCGGCGTACAACTAATCAAATTGATCACATGCTCATAGAAAAAAACGTAGGAATTGTATGGAAGAAGCCAGATCATACAGAGGAGCGAATATCAACTTCGATCACTTTATCATGGTTAGAGCTAGAATAAGGCAAGAAATACCCAAATTAATATTCGAAAAAGAGCGGTAGCTAAGGAGAATGAACATGAAAGCGCTAAGGACGGAGAAAGCACAACAATAATACCTATGAAAAAGTACCTAATAGAGCAAAGCCTAATCTATAACGATCTAGATGATAACAGATACGTGGGAAGCAATAAAATTAGCAGTAAGGGAAGGAGCCCAGAATTTAGTAAATGTCAAAAAATGTACCTAAGCAAAAAGAATGGTTTGATGAGAGTTGTAAAGAGGCTGTAAATGAACGAAAAAAAGCTAGGCTTATAATGCTAAATGATTACATAGTCGAGGCTCAAGAAAAATACAAAGAAGTTACAAGAAAAGCAAAAACGATATGTCGAAATAAGAAAAGGGAGGCTTTACAGAAGAACATTGAAAAACTATAAGAGAATCACCAGACGAAAAAAATTACAGTTCTACAGGGGTTTCAGAGAAGAAGAAGGCTACAAAAACGAATCAATGTTTTTCAGAAATGAGGAAGGAAATCTTATTAAGTGATTACAGAAGCATAAGAGATACAAGATATATGGGTGATGGTGAACTACTTCAAATTTTACATACATAATCTGTAACCACTTATACCATTACAGTGTCGGGGGATATTTTAAATCTTCTTGCTCCAAGTTAATACACCGTGTATAAGTTTAAACCAGATGTATAGGTTTTGGTATTGAGTATAACCATAGATATATGAGTATAACTTAACTTTACTTGTTGTTGAACTTTTTGACGTAGTTAACCTAAATTTCAGTTATAATTTTTATTTATAACAAAGATCTTAGAAAAATGTATTTGCAGCATATGTGAATCCTACGCATAGTACAGTAAACAAATATCTTTAATAACTCTATTTCTAACCAAAGTAGTACATTATGTATTGTTTTAGATCTATGCGCAATACTGCCGTGCTAAGGAAGAAGGGCGTATCTACACTTTTTGGTTATTTTGAGTTCTACTTATAATCGGACGTATTCTACACTATTTGTGCTAGTTAACTGAGCTAGAAGTCGTATCTGTACATTTACTGTGTTTAAAACGGATATTAAATTAGGAGTATGTACACTTTAGACGACAATTAACTAGTATAAGGGTCGTATCTAACAAAGCTAAGTAAAAAAGTCGTATCTGCAGGCTTCCGCTGCAAATACGACTATTTTTCTTAATAACAATGCAGTCATGCGCCCTGCGAGGAAGTTACACTAACCTGTCAAGTGTCTGATCAGCTGGTAACACGTGCTGTGTATTTGTTTATTTACTTTATGTAGTGTTAAATATATCTATAGTATATTTATAATAAAGTATTCCGTTTTAACGGTATTTCAAGACACTTTCTAACAGTTGTAGTTAAGGTAAGTGACTACTTACAGCTTGTACGGTTTTACTTTGTAAGAAGATTATTTTTATTTCGTTTTGCCTTATTCGCTTTAATTGCATAGTATTTAGTTGGTAAGAAGAATTTATTGTTACATTCGCCTTATTTTCTTAACATATGTGAATTATTTTGTAAGAGAAAAAGTCGTATCTACATTTTCTTTATAATTACAATAAATATCGCAAAATAAATTAGTTTATTGATTCTCTGACTTCAAAGTACCTTAACTTGACAACTTTCATTGATTTTATATAATAAAATATAGTTGGCACAAGCTAAAATATCAAACTGCCAATATCAAAATAACTGAAATGTCAGATACGCCCTTCTTGCTTAGCAGGGCAGAATACAAAATAGCTTTCAAACTGATACTACAGGCAACACAAGCGTAGAGGTATGAGTTGTAACTTACACACATCACTTAAACCAAAGAATATGTTGCTTAAACACTATTTTTCCAGTTTCAGGTTGTACAAATTACGCGAATTTGTTAAAATACTCTAACTGCAACTGAACCACCGCAACGGCACTAGCATTAAAATCTGCTAATGCTAACTAAGCAAACACTCAGAAAATAAGCAGTATTAATCCTGCAGTGGTCGTGAGGAGGACTATTGACCTCCACAGATTTTAAAAATTCCCCCAATTTTTTCAAGCATAAGTTGCTCCCAAAACATACTAAACTTGGATGGACGAAATTAGCTGCTTACTTTTTCTAAAAATCTTTCTTACTTTGACCTAAATGACTAGTGGTATCCTCATGACTATTCACGTTACATGCTTAGCCATCGTTAAATATAACTTGCTTTGTGTAAAACAATATACGTCAAAAATCCATGAATTGTATATATGTCTTATTCAAAGAGACCCAGGGCGATGATTTGAAGTTCAACAGTGACTCATGGCTGCAAAGATAGTTGGATGAAGTGAGTAGTGATGAATTTATTGTTTCGGGTCAAGAAGACGAAATAGGTAACATTGAGTGTAGTGATTATGATTCTGCTACGAATCAAGAAATTGATATTTCTCATAATTTTGCAGATAAAAACCAAGTACAAGAATCTGAAGAAGAGGAATCGACAGATTAGCTGTTAGTGCGCATGTACATAAAATTTTTTTTTTGTCATTTTTCAGTTTTGTGTTTATGTCCGATCATGTCTACATATTTATATGAATTTCTTTTAATTTTATGACTGCATTTTAGGTTAGCATGTTATTTTCTCTGAAAAATAGCAGATTAATTCTTAACATAGAATTTCGGCGTAGACTGCGTCGTATTTGTATATGAACACCCAGCAGTTTCTGGCTTAATGTGCCTTGCACCTTGTGAAGTCGAGCAAAAACCCGCGCGATGGTCATGCTCTTTGGTGGCTCGTGTTGTTTGAGTATCTTGAGAACGAGAACACTTAGGCAGATTTGGCTGAAATACGATGCGGTCCAAGCCGAAATTCTATGTTAAGAAGAGTAATTGGAGTAACCGCGAAAGCCTCAAACAGTATATAGCAGATTAAGCAAGAATACTTAACTATTACGCACAGTTTCAGAATAAGTAAATACGCATTTCGTCGCTATGTACTAAATACATAGTTCTTCAATGCTCAATACAATAATTCGTAAAAATTCTATATTTTCCAAATTAAAACTGCAAATTGCTTTGGATAACTATTGTCCTCCGCGTGACCACTGGTGTTACAAATAAAGGCGTGACCACTTGAGGATTAAAGAAAATCATTCAATCAGTGCATGTAAACATTATAGTTCCAATTAGCTACACATACAATTATAATATAACTGAGCATCTTTGAATGCACTACGGCACTTCTCAGTTCTATTGTTACATCCTGTATCTAATGCTACACGACAATTCTAAATTGTTCATGTTCAAAGATAGCGACAGGTTTTGCCTACATAATTGGTTAACAATATTTGTCTGCGGCTTTAGTATTTTGTATACAGAGTGATAATTACCAAAGCTGGCCATAGGGAGATAGTTGTTTGAAGAGATCACCTAATCCAGCGTTATGTATATTTCAAAAAATATATGGGTTGCCGTGAAATATTTTTGTTATCTTTGTTATAAGTAATGTTATAAGTTGTCTTATAACGATGAACAAATACTCGATGGAAGAAAGGATGTAAATAGTTAAAAACCTATTACTCTGACGTTAGGCTAAGAAGAGTGAGAGATATTTGTTATGGAATTCAATAATTATCATTTATACATACTTCAATGCCATCAAGTAATCGATGGAGGAAGTAGAATTACTTTTTGTGAAGAAATGCAGGAGAGGGCAAACCAAGACGAAAACATTTTGACTTCTGTTTTACCAACGAATGCATATTCACTTTAAATAATTAGCCAAACACCCTTAGTAGATAACGTTCTTAAGAAAACCTGCCAATAAATTTGACTACAAAAACTCAATGCACAAAAATTAATATTCGAGATAGTAGGAAATTTAAATTTGCAAACATATTTAGACATTTACATGAGGTTGGGCCTGTAGTAAATAAGTGGCGCATGAAGATCTGGACGCTTGGTTCCAGCAATATGGCTGTCCTGTGCATTTTGGTGTAAATATGGGAGCCCACTTGAGCGGAACCTTTCCAAATAGCTCGCTGGATTGGTTGAAGTGCTATTATAAATTGACCGGCCGGGCCTCCTGATCTTGTGCCATGTTATTACCTATCTTAGAAATAAAATTTACAAAACGCAGCACCCAAATATTGATTCTCCGAGGAAAGACATAATTGCAGAATGCAGATTTTTTGTAACTTGACATTTAGTTTGTTAATGACAATGTTTCTAATAACTTAACCATTTTACTAATGTTAGTTAAATTTAATGAGCTGTTTTGTAGGACTTATTAAAATAGGTACGAGAAAGCATGCAAAAACTTTCTCTGGCCAAGTTTAGTGTTATCGCTCAGTATACAGTTTGTCCCATAAATCTTTCCTGACATCGTGTGTGTATGAAGCAATCACGGAAAGGAAGTCGTGGAAAAGATTCATAAGACAAACCGTATTGAACATTTCTGTGTTTATGGACAATCCACATTTGATATGTATGTATAATCTGTAACCTCATTTACCTTGCGGTGTCGAGGCTGGTGCTTTATGCACTAATCAAAAATTTAAAAAATCAGTTGAAGTTTAATAAAACCTATTCACAGGCAGATATAAAATTCATAGAAAATAAAATGTACAGTTTAAGAAAGAACTTTCGGAGGGGAGTGAAGAAAGTGCAGTTAAGTACACAGTGCAGTGCAGCAATGATATTTATAAATTGACTGGTACTAAAAATTATTATCTACAAAATTATATGAAGTTACTTAAAGACAGTATAGGCACATAGTAAAAACTTCTTATTGCCACGAAATATGTACTTTCAGAACTGCTATGAATTTTGAAAGCGCAAATAAGGAATAGTAAAATTTATGGAGATATAGGGGATGCATTTAATGAAAACTCAAAGAGTAAATCCAATACAGTTCAAAAGATTTATTTAAAAATAATCCAAAACATGTCGAACATGCAGACTCCTCGCACGGGGGTGCAGATATGGAAGAAATTCGCTTGTTGGCTGATGGGAAGTGGTTTTGAAAAAAAATATTTTTCCGTGTTTAGCTTCGGCTTGAAGGGTTTTATATATATATTTTCAGGCCTGAAGACCTATGGCTTGTGTTATTTCCTTCCATGTTTTTCTATTTGTGGCACACATTTCCCAGTCGCTAATATTAAGCTCTTTTATATCATTTTTAAATCCCAGCATGTTCTTCTGGGTCTTCACCTTTTGTTCTCCCGTCCCAACTGTTTGTGGTATAGATGCCTTGTTAGGTGGTTCTCTTCCAACCGTGTGATGTGTCTCAACCATCTTAGTCGGTTCTGTTTTACTACACTAGCTATCCCAGGTTTGTTGAAAAGCTCTTCTAACTCGGAGTTTGTCTTCTCTACATCGCTGTATATGTTCCTCATTACTTTCCTTTCCCAGACTTCTAGATTTTTCTGATTTTTTGGGTCATCACCCATAGTTTATTGCCAAAAACAACAACCGGCCTAATCACTGATTTCTAAATCTTTAGCTTCACTGCTTGCGACACAATAAAGGGAACGTTATTGTTAATAAACATCATAACAGTTCCAGTGGTGCAAACCACCAAAATTTGCTGCTTCAATATCCGACATATCAGAAGTACATGTAGAGTTGGGCATCAGCCGCATAAAAATGACATTTGCAGTTTTTAACAATATCAATAAAGTCTGCAGTATAAATAATATATAGTAACAGTCCTAAGACAGAGCCCTGAGGTACTCTGGACTTAACAAATTATTTATTTTTACCATCTGAATTCTGGTCAAAAGAAAACTTCTTATAAATTTGATCACATCTTTATTAAAACCAAAGTAGTGTTATTTAGACAATAGCAATTGATGCTCGTTTATATCAAACGCCTTAAAGTAGTCTAAAAGAACCCAAATAGTGATGAAGTTATTATCTAAAGCATTGATGATGCCCGTTTGCACCACTTCACCTTAAACCTTGGCTTAGTAAAGTGTCACTTACAATTAAGGGCAACTTAATATTAAGGAGTATTGCACCGCATCTTCTTAAGGGATACTTAACTAAGTCACATTTAAATCTGACAACACTGCTAAATGTTGGGGATTTTTCATGCTAAAATGGTGGTTGTGTCGTTAATGTCAAAATCGTCAAGTTAAATCGCAAATATCATTGTTGATTTGGCGTGCGAAGGTAAAGGGTATATAGTTAGTAACATATATATAATACACATATATTGCTAGTAGGGCCTGGAAACGTCAGAAAACATTACGGCGCCGACATAGTCTCACTTAGAGTATAACGCGTCTCGTGCGCATGCGTGAGAATTCGAACTCTGCCTTTAGAAGCGAATTTTAAACTTGACCACTTCCCTATTGCCCGGACGACGCCGCCGCGCTTGCACACAGCTCACCATTATACATTGAAGAGTTGGTTGTCTGTCTCACTTCCTTGGCAAGTTTCCCACTCATAGCCGCTAGCAATATAGTAAGTATTAGATATATGGTTAGTAATATTAAATTTTTGTTCTCATTTTTCATTCCCGGTGATTTGTAGATAGCAAGTAAGTATTTTTAACAGTGATACTCTGTACTGAAATTGAATAGGTTTTCTGCTCTTTTATGATAACCTTTTTTATTCGCAAGCTAATAGTTTTCTGTATTTTTAGGATGAATGCAAAGAAGCGCCAACGTAGTGCAAACTACACCAGCGAAGAGATTAATGTTTTACTAAACATTATAGCGCAATTTAGCAATATTATTGAATGCAAGAAGACCGACGCCGTCACGTGGAAGGAAAAAGAAAATGCGTGGAACGCAATCACAGAGATGTTTAATTCTGGTTCTCCCTCAGGGATATACCGGGCATCTGACTCTCTGAGAAAAGCGTACGAAAATCAAAAAAGGACCATCAGAAAAACAGTAGCCGATGACAGAATCAAGATTTTGAAAACTGGCGAAGGATATGATAGCAAGCGAAGGCAGGACATTAATGAAGAATTAACGCTATCGTTAATGAATACAAAAACTGCATTTGGCTTAAAAAACCAATTTGATTCAGATTCTTTGGAAATGGAAGATGCTGAACCAGCGGGCCTGGACTTCGGAGCCAATTTTAATAATATAGAGATATTAGAAGTAAGATTCAACATTATTATAATGCCTTTTATATATTTAAGTTGCTTTTGATATTTACTAATGCCTGAATTGTCGTTACAGGTTGATAGTCCGCAGCAAACCAACAAACGTAGACTGGGGCAACTATAAGACTTCCGATTTACATATCATAAGGGAATTCCAATCGCTGTTCGATTTGTTCCAACACTAATAAGACTGTACCTTTTGTCAGTCGAAACCTTCTGAAAAATGATAATTCATCCATACTGTGGAAGTATTGAGCCCTATCATTTATTTGTCGTGGAAATCCAAAGTCAATGATTTCAAAAATGTCAACATCGTCTTCAAATAAATCATTTTCCACTAAAATTTCCATTTTTAAACGTTTTTCGTAATAAATAATAGAAAAGCCGTCAACTGGTGTGGTTTTAAAATGTCTCTTTTAGGTTAAGTCGAACCTTAAGTCACAAAGTTTTGGCACTTAAAGATAAGTGCAACTTAAGAGATATAAGTCTAACTTAAAAGCTGGTGCAACGAAATATCTGTCAACTTAAATTTTAAGTGTCACTTAAAAGTTAAGGGAGAGTGGTGCAAACGGGCATGAATATATCGTTCATTATGTAAGCGAGCGCCGTTGTGCAGCTATGCCCCTTACAAAAACCTGACAGTTATGTGGGAAGAATATTGAAAAAAGATACCTTCTAATTTGTTTTTCCATAATTTTCTCCAACACGCTACTAATAGGACGTAGGTCCTTAAGTAGATGGAGATTTTGTTTTTGGAAGAGGAGTGATGTATGCTATTTTCCAGCTATCGGGAAAGTAGCCATTTTCCAAGCAATAGTTGATAATGTGAAGCAAACATTTGATTATGAAGGGAGAGCACATTTTAATCATATTAATGCTAATGCTGTCGATACCAGCAGAATTTGAAGTAAAAAAATTTAAAGACTCAACTACATCGTTTATCGTCACAAGAAGAAACCCAAATTGATTATGATATTACCGTTTGAATTATTTTCTTAAAAATAACTTTAACTTAGCATCAGGTTCACGTTTGTTTTTACTGACTTCATATATAAAATAGTACCGGGTGTCTTAAAAAGAATTACATCTAGTATGCTTTGAATTTCCCATAATGCAATCTAAAATTTTATTTGAAATTGGCAAAACAAAATTCGAAATTAGCAGGTTATGTCTTGCGTCAGTTTCTGTCAGAAATGACGCAAAACCTAACCTGCTAACCACGAATTTGACATAGACTTACAGTCTTGCCAATTTCAAATAAAATTTTAGATTGCATCATGGGAAGTTCATAGCATACTAGATGTAATTCATTTTAAGACACCCGGTATATTACACAACAAGTTTAGAAAAGTAAAATGTTACTAAACGAATATAGCGTGAGTATATAAGTTTAGTAAAACTACTTTTCGTACGAAGTATTTTTTCGCATTTTGTATTAGTATTTATAAATAAACATTTATATAAAAGCATTATAAGGTGGCTGGGGAAATTCAAACATATGAATAATATGTTGGTGGCACTGTAAGTCTATGTCAAATGCAAGGTTAACGGGTTAGGTTTTGTGGAAAACCTAACCTGCTATATCCATTAAAA
This sequence comes from Agriotes lineatus, assembly GCA_940337035.1. Lineage (NCBI taxonomy): Eukaryota > Metazoa > Arthropoda > Insecta > Coleoptera > Elateridae > Agriotes > Agriotes lineatus. The sequence continues at coordinate 12,879,652 of OW679201.1, forward strand.
AAGGCGGTTGTGGAAATTCACACGTATGAATAATATATGTTTGCGGCACTGTAAGTCTATGGAAAACCTAACCTACTAACCTCGAATTTGACACAAACTGACAAAACCTAACCCGCTACCTCCAATTTGACAGTGACATTACTGTATAGTAAAGTGACATTTCTATGCACCAAAGTGCTACTTTAGTAATCGATTTTGAATTTAGTAAAATGGTAGGTAAATTATATAAAATGCGAAAAAGTTATTAATTGCATCGGCATTAAAGAGATGTGGTGGAATAATGTCATTTTTGCATTTTAATTGAAGGTCCAATGTTCTGAGAGCCGCCCACACGTTATTCTTACTTTTACTCAAGACCGACTGAAAATATGTTCGTTTTTCACACTTGATAGCACTGGTTGTAAAATTGCGTAACGTTTTATAATACGTTGTAACGTTCACAGATTTTCTTAATTTTAATGAAATTTGTAAAAAGTGAATTTTAATTTTACAATTTAAAGTGCCGTTTTATACTTCTAGCTTGTTTAAAAATAACAAAATAAGTTACAATACTATAGAGTTTTCACAAATTTGTTAAAACCCCTCACCAAACAAATATTTAACAACTGCTAAATACGTATTTCGACAGCCAAGTTGTCATCATCAGTAGCTACGAAAAATGGAAGTGGGCGATTCCCGCGCATTTTACAGCTATTTATACTGTCTGACCAGGAGGGCTTGGCTGACGGTCAATTTCACTTCAATAAATCATACAAGATGAAGGACGGTATAGGTCCACCATCTTTGTTCAAAAGTTTATTATCTCGGTTCTTAAAAATGGCCAAGCTTTCAAAAGAATTTAATTGCTTTGTTGAAGTTAACGCCTTTACAATTTTTAGGTCATCCTCTTTTAGACTATGACCCGTTTCGTAAATATGTTGAGCAATACTCGATTTTTCGAATTTTTTTAATCTAAAATGAGCTAAACGCTCTTTAAACCTAGTACCAAAATTACGACGTGTTTGCCCAATATATTTAGAATCACAATGGGAACATTTAATTTCGTAAATTCCAGATCTCTCTAAAGTCCTCAGCTTGTCTTTTGCATTTCCCAACAAATATCTAATATTGTTGTTTGAACCATACACAACTTTATGGCCCGATTCTTTAAAATGTTTGCTAGGCCCTAGAGTTGTGGAATTTCGAACGTGCAATTTTGTTTTTTGTTTCCTAATCAAATTGTCTTATAATTTTAGAAGAGGAACCATTGTACACAGCGATGTCTTTTATGGTCTGAAGTTCAGTGGTATATCGATCTTTGTTTAAAGGAAAGGTTAACAGTCTATGCACTAAGAAATTTAGAGCAGCCATTTTGCGTTTAATCCGCTAAAATGAATCTGTTTACATTGGTTTCTTTTCTATAAATATCGAATTCCAACTTATTTTTATTTCTTATTAGTAAGGTATCTAGAAATGGCAGTTGTCCTTCGTTTTCCATTTCATATGTGAATTTTATGCTAGGAAATTTGGAATTTAACTCATTCAAAAAATTATCAATACTACATTTAGATAAATCAAAAACAGCAAAAATGTCGTCCACACACCTAAACCAAATCCTTGGGAAATACTCTGTGTTATTCTTAAACTCCGTTTCGAATTTTGACATAAAAAGGTTGGCAACGAAAGGGGAAGGCTGTTTCCCATTGATGTTCCTTCGTGCTGTTCATAGAATTTTCCATCTATATTTGAAAGCAATTCTGGGACATGCAATGTGTAGTTAACCTAACTAACTCGTCATTTTGTTTGAATCTAAATTATTATACGTAATTCCCGTAAGTCGGGGAGTTAATACCAGAAACTAATTAGAATTGCCCAATACTTTTAGCTCTCTTGACTGGTCTCGCTTCGATTCAATCACCTAAACACAGGCCCAAAAAACATTAGAATTGACAACTGCGGCTCATATTCGTAAGTTTCATTCCTTGATGTCATCAATTAAGGTCCCTACAGATAAAAGTGGTTCTAAGAGGGTTATAAATCTTTCTTCTTATGCCCTCTCTCCTAGAGAAAATTCTATACTTTCCAAAGGTTTGAATTTTTCGTTAGCCCCCAAAAGCATTCCTATGGAAGAGATTATTAGTTCGGTATAATCTTCTGTGAGAACGCTTCCTAAAGACGTTTCCGATTTTATTCGCTTCGAAACTTTTAGGTGTTTACGATCATCTAAACCTCGTAAAAGTAACATTACAAAAGACGAACGGAATGCTCTCAACACCTTACGTTCCAATTCCGACATCTCAATTTTGTCCGCTGATAAAGGTAATGGTGCGGTAGTTATGGAGCGAACAGTGTACACCACTAAGGGCCGGTTGCAGAAAGCAATGTTAAGTCTGGTGTTAGCTAACGTCGCGTCAAAGTGAACAAAATCAAATTTTGTTTACTAATGTATTAGTTACCATAAGCATTTGAGATTTGATCCGTTTTTGTTCACTTTGACGTGGCGTTAGCTAACACCAGACTTAACATTGCTTTCTGCAACCGGCCCTAAGGTTAAGTCTTTACTCCAAGATTTTTCTTATGCCCCACTTTCTAGCCACCCAACTTCCAAAATCGAATGGGAAGTCACTTCTCTCATAAAATTTTCAGATCTTTCCACTGATATTCAACGGAGCTTGATTCCTCGCTCTTCTAAGCCTCCTCGGCTCTATGGTCTTCCCAAAATTCATAAACCAGACATCCCCCTCGGGCCCATTGTCAGTGCTATAGATTCCCCTACTTACTCATGAGCTAAACACCTAACCACTATCCTCAGAAAGTTTACTGGTAAGTCTTCCTCGTATGTTCGCAATTCAACTCATTTCGTTGAACTTATATCCAATATAAGCGTTGAACCTGAGGATTTATTTGTGAGTTTCGATGTCACTTCCCTTTTTACCAAAGTTCCTATTCCCGATTTCATAGTCATAGTCATAATCCAACAGTTACTATTAGAGCATGGGGAGACGTCTACAAGTCTAACTGCCCTTATAGAAAAATGCTCATATTCCACTTATTTCTTATTCCAAGGCCAGTTCTTTAAACAAATCTCTGGTGCGGCCATGGGTTCTCCTCTTTCACCTGTCGTTGCCAGTATCTTCAGGGAAGCTTTCGAAACCGTAGCTTTGGAATCTTCACAATTGAAACCCAAGGTTTGGTTCCGATACGTCGACGATACCTTTATTATTTGGCCACATGGTAAAGACACGTTACCCGTCTTCTTAAATCATCTGAATAGTCAACATCCAAACATTGACTTTACCGTGGAGATATAACGCAACGGCTCCCTTCTTTTCTTAGATGTACAGGTCTCTCGCCAACCCAGTGGCAGACTTGGTCATTCTGTATATCGCAAACCCACTCGCACTGATCGCTATCTGCATGCCGATTCCCACCATCATCCTACACAGAAACTTTCCGTCATCAATTCGCTTGTACACCGGGCTGTTTCCATATCCCAACCCGATAATGTCCACGTTGAATTAAACCACATTCGGAAAGCTCTTAGGAACTACGGTTACCGTGCTAGGGATATACTGTCTGCCATCAACCGCCATCTTCATCCAAGGCCACTCAAACCTCCAAAAGCGGATCCTCCTGCAGCAACAGTCTTTCTTCCCTATATCCACCAAGTCACTGATCGCGTTGGCAAGTTTCTTCGAAAACAAAACATTAAAATAGTATTCAAACCCCGAGCAAAATCGCACAGGTTCTTCCTTCACTTAAAGATAAATTAAACACTATGTCCTTTAAAGGTGTTTATAGAGTCCCTTGCTTTTGTAATGCTGTATACATTGGTGAAACAGGACGTTCAGTAAAAACTCGCATCTCTGAGCATCACCGCTGTCTCAAGTCGGGTCTCGTTTCATCAGCAGTCATCGCCGAACACCAACGTGATACTGGCCATAAGATCCTTTTTAATGAAACTTCCATTATCTGCAAATCCCCATTCTTCTTAGTAGAAAAATTCGCGAAGCCATTGATATTTACAAACACGTTATTAATCACAATTGGGACGAAGACTTTCCCCTTCCTTCTATGTGGAAAGTGCTAATTTCTAAGCCCCACCCACCGCCACTGAACCACGACGGCATTTGCTGATCCGCGACGGCGTTTGCCTATAAATTCTCGCCTTTCTCCTTCCGATTGTTAGTCGAGGTTTGCCTCTGACGTGGTTGACACGTTGAGTTACCGTGATCTTTTAGCTCCTCCCTTGCAAAAGAGTTTCGCCTCTGGCGTGGTTAACACGTTGAATTACCGTGCTCTTTTTGCTTTTTCCCCATGATGAAGCCCTTTACGAAAGTGGGCGAAACGTTGAGTTCGTCAACCTCAATAATGACACGGTCCAATCCCGGAAATAGTTTTTTAGTTAATGACAATGGCCGTGAAAGCCTCCGAAATCATTTCAGTATTTAGTGGACTATTCAGTGAACTAAACCCAATTTCCAATTTAAAAACTCAAAATGTAGTAAAGAATTTTCCTGAACGTGCAGGCCCCGCTGTAATTCCACAGCTCGGTAGCGCCAAATTCTTTAGGACCGAAACAGACCTGAATTTCCCGGCATAATAAGCTATTCCCCAAATCTACAATTAACGTACCTTAAGCATTATTATCCATCTCCCGATAGCAACAAGGAGATAACCTCTCGCTGTCCTCTTCTATCAGCAAGCCGAATTCCACAGCTGCACAAGTGGGAACATTTCGCCGTCAAAAGAAAGTAACCCAAGGTGGTATATAAACATTTATTTGCTTTCATTAAATAAAGTAACTGATAACACCATATATTCACAGCACTTGTTTTGGCATTTGGAACGAATCGTCTTTTAAATTAGCAGTACTGCCAACAACCGCCAATTACCCTGGAGATTCCAGTGCCCGCGCCTGCTATTTGGATGGTCTAGCCGCAAGTGGATTATAATAAATAAATTCTTGTTATAACTTGTATATATGATTATAAACGGGGCTGCGCTGTCGATCCTATTCAATTTACCACCATTTTTAGGCCTATTACGTTGGGCCATTCCGTTCTGTTACACACCCCGCCCCTGCCAACTCCTGCCGCCCACCTGACCAAAGAGGGCCCTCGGGGCTCCGCCCTTCTCCAAGGGGGCCCTCATGGCTCCGCCCTTTTCCAAGGATGCCCTCGAAATTCCGCCCCTCTCCAAGGGGCCCACGTTGCTCCGCCCCGGTCGCGAAATCGAGGCGACGGCGAAATTCAGGCAAACGCAAATGCCGCCGCTACCGTAACCCGCATTCACTCAATCAGGGACATCCCGTCTGCAATTTCAATTCATGCCGGTCGAAGCGCACTGACGCGTATATAGCGGCTCCGTTGTTACTTTTTGAATTCGTTATTCTGCAGTGGTTTGTGAATATTGCCTCCATAATGCCTTTGGCTCTCCAAGATAAAGAAGAAATCGCCGCTTTTATGAGTCAAAAAATGACCGAGATGTGAAAGGATAAAAGTTTTATTGACCAAAAATGTGCAATGCGGTTTCATCTGCGGTGTTGGGTGCTGTTATGGAAAAATTAGCAAAAGTGGAACAGAAGCTAGAAGTTCAAAAAGAAAATGCAGGTGTAATTAGTGAATTAACGGTATTTAAGGAAAGCGTTGACAAATTGAACAGTACTCCAGAAGATCGTGTTGACGTATATTTGGTGTAACTGAATCCGACCGTGAAAACCTCCTTGAAAAAGTTTTAACGGTAATTAATACTAAGTTGCAGTTAAATATTAAAGAAGACATGGTAGATAGGTGCCACAGATTAGGAAAATTTACAAGACATCTGCCACGTGAAGGTATCAAGAAGTCGCGTGTCGTTATCATAAAATTCCTTTCTTACAAAACCAGGCACTTGGTGCTATCTAACCGCACCAAACTAAAAGGCACCAATATCTTTGTACAGGAAGATTTGACAAAAAGTAGGTATGTACAAGTTATATCAAGACGCAAAAACTCGATACGGAATAAGTTCAGTTTGGATCAGGTATGGATCTGTATACGCCATTGAAGATAATGTTGTTAAAAAACTTCAGATCGGTTTTTGAAAGTCAGATTAGTTACATCACCGCCATGATCAAATGTGTCAAAGGTTACTTACGTGTAAAAAGAAGTTACGAATATAATATCATCATTTATAGTACCGGGTGATCAACAATGATTGAATGTGCCGCCTCCTTCAAATAAAGCTATTGTCCACTTAACACATGCAGTGATCCCAACCATTTCCAGTGGCGTACAGGCGGGTATTTCAGATTGGGCGGGAAATTTAAAAGCTAGTAGTATATTATTGCAACGTTTTAAATTACACATAGTGCACGTTTTGTTACACAAAAAGTTCCGTATGCAAACGATTTGCATACACACCATTTTTAAGATGACCAAACATCGTCGACGGTGTCAAATCAGGCGATCGCGGTGACCATCGACCTGTGCTTATTAGTCTATCCTGGAAATATTGTGATCAATATTCTATCGTTGTATGGGTGCATATGCAGCTTTTTTCGGCAAGCCATCTGCCAGTCGCCTTAAAGATTTATTGGGGCTTGCTTCCAATCGCTCCTGAATATCTTCTAAGGCTTTCTCATTAAGCGGAGAGCTTTTGCCAGGAGATTTACCCTTGGAGACACTGCCAGTATCCCGAAATCGGTTCATAATGCGACGAACATGTGTGAAAGTTTCATAGCTAACGTCATTGTTTGCGAATTGCTGCTGGAATTCGGCGAAGCAAGGAGCTTGTGAATACTGCCAGACACCATTTTGATTACGTTTCCCAAACCGAAAATAAGCCTCCAATATAAATTTGTTTTCATCAGAAATTCTAACCTAAAATTGTTCACATTTTTCTTATTCAAAACAAAGCTCTGTAAATTATCTACTTACCAGATAAAACAATCAGATACGCAGTTTTAGTCTTACTAAAGACTGAGTTTATGAGAACTATAGAAATAATTTTATTAATTTACTTATTGCAACAGGAATGACAGTCTGTCATCAATTATTGACAGATCTAAAATTTTTATGTGCGCGCATATGGTCACGGGGAAAGAAAGTTTTGATAAACAACATATTTTTGTGGGTCCCGGTATACATTATTGATAACAATGCGACCATAGCGAAGTTACGAACCCTACAATCATTATTGATCACCTAGTATTTATGTTCTTAGATAAGGTCTAGTATTAATTTTGGGTGGTTTATAAGATAATTTTTTGTGGAACTAGCATTTGTATTTTTTTAAAAATTTCTAATTGAGCGCTGGGCTTTATTTTTATTTGTTATTTAATTTAACACTGCGAGGTAAAATTGTTCATGGCATTTCTTGCGAAGTGCTTACATTTTAATTTTTTTTGTGCAATGTAATTTACAGGTCGCCGACATATGAATTAGATTTATTTTTAGATACACTTGAAAATACTATAGCTAATTGTTTGCCAATAACAAAAAATTTCATTACCTATATTAGGTGACACTAACATTGCTTTGCTGAAACAAAACAACAGTTTAACTATAAATTACAACAAATTTTTAGAGATATTTGAATTGAGTCAGTTGGTTTCTACTCCTACAAGGGTAACAGGAACGTCTAGTACTCTTATTAATCATATTATCGTTACTAATCCTGATCTAATACATGACGTAAATGAGAAAAAAGCTTATCTTGCACACAAGTTAAATACTAAAGACAGAAAACGTATGTGGAATGAGCTTCGGTATTTTAACTTAAGTATGAAATCAAATACCGAAGTTTTTTCTGAGTTGAGTGATCTATCTGCTTTGAACAATTACTATATAAATTGTATACCAACTACCAACAGACCTGCACCTGAGCTTCTGCATTTTTATAACAACAGTTATAAATTTGATGTTATTCCATAATTTCAATTCGCTTTGATAGATGCTGAATTAATCTTAAAATGCATAAACGAAATTTCGTCCACCGCGACTGGAAGTGATGGAATTAGTATAACTATGATGTCCGTATATTATAACATTGATAGTACATATTGTAAACACTTGTATCTTAGAAACTTACTTTCCGGATTAGTGGAAGCAGTCTGTTGTGTTACTTTTACCGAAAATTGCTGTGCCTACGGAATATAAACATCTACGTCCTATAAGCATACTACCTGCTATCTCTAAAATATTTTAGAAGGTGTTATGTCTGGTTTCCGCCTCTTGCACAGTTGCACGACTGCTTTATTGAAGGTCACAGATGATATTCTCCAAGCCAGTGATAAAGGACAGGTTACAGTTCTGATATTGCTAGATTATTCAAAAGCCTTCGACACTAAACCATGACATAGTAATTTCAATGTTAAATGTTATAGGTCTTGAAAGAAATTCTATTCAGTTGCTTAGTAGTTATCTAAATAATAGAACTCAAAGAGTGAAAATATATAATTCCATTTCTGATTCTCTGCCAGTGTCGGTGGGAGTTCCGCAGGGCTCAATTCTGGGTACACTGCTGTTTACTATTTATACTAGTAATTTTGTAAATTCTATAAAGAACTGTAGCGTACATATGTATGCTGACAATGAGCATATGTACTTTAGTTTTTCTCCTTCCGAAGTCGACACCTCTTTAGAAAAGATTAGTGATGATTTAAAATCATTAGTCAATACATCAGCGACTCACTGTCTGACACTGAATCCGTGGAAATCAACAATTATTCTTTTCGGTAGTCGTCATGCCTGTGACGGGATGACAACCAGGTTGAATGTTAAAATAAATGATACTGCTGTACCTGCAGTAAGCAACGCCAGAAATCTGGGAATTGTTCTGGATAACACGTTCCGATTTAGAAACCACTTAAATAATTGCATAAAAAACGCCTATAGTAATCTAAAAGCACTATATCCTTACCGTTCTCTTTTTCCGAAAAACGCAAAAACTATTTTTTGCGATTCACTTGTACTATCGCATTTAATTTTGGTTGCCAAGTATTTACTCCTTGTCTAGACAGTGCTTACAAATTTAAATTCACAAAGTGCAAAACTCATGCTTACATTTTATTCACGGCATCAGAAGATTCGATCATGTAACCTACAAATTAAAAGATACCAATTGGCTCAATATGATCAATAGATTCAGATATCAATCAATATGTTTTATAACATTATTAATGACTAAAAAGCCATCTTATTTATATCAAAAAGTGGAGTACAGGGCGGATGTGCATATCTCAATCTCAGAAATAAAGGTTTAATATCCCCTGCTTTGTTTGAGATATCATTCACATATAACCTGTATAAACTTTTAAATGAAATTCCTTTGGATCTGAGGTATGAAAATGCGCATAAGTTCAAAAAGGAAATTCGACGTTTATTACACAATTGACAGCCTTGTAGTACGATCTAGATCAGCTTAAAAATGTTAAAACTTGCTAATATTTTACTTACTGGTCTTCATGCTAATTGGGGAATGTGTGATAGTGTTAACGATCGCAACTGTTTGTTGAATGTTTTGTTTGTGTTTGTTAACTGTTTTTTCTTTTTATGGGTTAAGTGTAAGAGCAATGGAGGAGCTTCCTCCCCAAACTGAACTTCACCCATTTACAACATGCATTTTTGTGTTACACTGTGTGAATTTCTGGGTTTGTTGTAAATAAAGACATATATTATTATTATTATTATTATTATTATTATTATTATTATTAAGTGTCGTGACGGACACACACGTTTATATCGTTCTCCTTTATTATATGGAGGATAGAGAATTTACATGCTTATTTAGTAGTTTTATCTTTAATACCTGAACTGTACATAGTGGTGAATAAATGAAATTTCTGTTTCCTTAAATCAGTCAAAGTGAAATTAAGTCGAACCTGGGCCCAATTTTAGAGCTACCAATTATTTGGGCAATGTTAATTAATGCTACTATTGGATAAATACACCGGGGAGCATTACAGTCTGACATGCTAAACCATTACTACATACATACATACATAATCCGGTCCTCTTCTACCTTTCGGTGTCGAGGGTGCTGTTTTAGGGTTGATCTTCACAAAATTGTTTCCATAGCTTCCTGTCCATGGCCATCTCTTTTGCTCTCGCCCAAGTTACTCCTCTTCTTTCAAATATCTTCCCTATTTCCTTGTTCCACGTATTTCTGGGTCTTCCTCTGCTTCTTTTGTTGTCCGTACCCATTTCCCACATTTTCTTTACAATTCTATCGTCCTTCATCCTTACAAGGTGTCCAAACCAGCGTAATTGTGTTTTCTCTATATAGGTAAACAGTGATCTTACTTTTAAGGTTTTTCTAATGTCTTCGTTTTTGATTCTGTCCTTTCTTGTAACTCCTTCTATTCTTCTTAGGATTCGCATCTCACATGCTTGCAATTTAGATCTTTGCTTAGCTGTTAACACCCAAGACTCACACCCGTACGTTAAGGTTGGTATAAAAAACGGATTTATATATTTTAATCTTTGTATGCTTTGATACTTCTCTCTTATTAAGGAGGACTGTTTTTATTGCGTAGTACAAAGCAGCTGCACTTCCAATTCTGTTGTTTATTTCGGGTTCGATGTTTCTCGTGTTATTAATCATGGATCCTAGGTATTTAAAGTTGTTCACCTGTTTTATCAGACTGTTATCTAATCTCACACTAAGTTCTTGTTCGTCCTTTGCTATTTTCATTACTTCTGTTTTTTTAATATTGATTCTCATTCCGGTATTTTGTATCTTTTCGCTCCATATTCGTATGTTTGTTTGTAATGATTTTTCATTTTCAGCTAAAATTATTAGATCGTCTGCATATATAAATTCCGCCACCTTAACCGTTTCTAGCCATCTCACTCCTACTCGAATACCCTTTATCATTTCACCGCATTTTCTTGCTATCCGATCCATGACTAAAATGAATAATAGTGCACTGATTACCCCTCCCTGTCTAACGCCTTTTGTTGTTATGAATTCCTTTGTGCATTGGTTTTCTATTCTTACTACATTCTTTGTACTGGCATACATACTTTTTATTGCTTCTCTGAGTTGTTCGCTTACATTTCTTTCTTCCAGTTCTTCCCATATTACATTCCTCTGCACGCTGTCATAAGCTTTTTCCATGTCGATGAAACAAGCATAGAGATGTCCGTTGTGGTTTAGTTTCTTTTCGCTTAATTGCCTCATGCTGAAAATAAGATCTTGCGTACTTCGTCCAGCTCTAAAACCGCATTGGTGGTCATTAATAGCATCTTCCACCTCTTCTCGTAATCTTTTTTCCAAAATTTTCTCATATATTTTACTTGGCACACTCATCAAAGCAATTGCTCTATAATTATCGCATAAACTGCGATCCTCTTTTTGTGTATGGGTACTATTATTGCAGTGCTCCAATCTTGTGGTATTTTCTTTGATTGCCATATTTTTACTATTAATTTATGTATGATCTCATGTCCTCTGTTTCCCATGTGTTTCACCATTTCTGTATTTATCCCATCTTTTCCTGCTGCCTTCCCAGTCTTTAAATTCTTTATTGCGTTGGCATTTTTATATTTTTTGTTCTATTGTTGCGTCTAGTAGGTTTATAAAATATTCGAACCATCTGTTTAATCTTTCTTCTCCAGTAGTTAACATTTGTCCGGTATTGTCCCTTATTCCTTTTATTGGATCTTTTTTTTGCTTGCGTAATCCCTTTACGACTTTAAAAAGCATTTTTGCGTTTCCTTTTCCGTCTTCCTCCATTTTTCATCCAAACTGTTCCCATGCTGCTCTTTTGGCTGTTGCCACTATTTCTTTCACTAGTTTTCTTTGTGTTTTGTATTCAGTATAGCTGTTGTCACTTTTTTTATTTAAATAGTTTTTCCACAATTTTTTTTTACCTCTCTCTTTATGTTTTCATCCCACCAGGATGTTTGCTTGATTTTCTTTTCACAATTTGATATTCCACATACTTCTGTAACACTTTGTATTATTATTTATTTAATTTTATTCCAAATTTCCTCTACTTGCGCTATTTCAAGAAAATGCGAGATCTTGTTTATTTCTTCTTCTATTCGTTTCCTGTAGTTAAGCGGTGTTTCTTCTTTTTGTAAATTGTAGGTTTTTATACTATGATGTTTCGTTCCTTTGTCTGTCATTTGTTGCCTTACTTTTTCTTTTCCTAGCAGTTTAGCGACTACCAAATAGTGATCGCTTCCTATTTCAGCCCCTCTTTTAACCCTTACATCTTGGACAATACTTCTATATTCCTTTCCTACCAAAACAAAGTCTATTATTGATTTTTCACCTAGACTTTTAAGTACCCTTGTGTATCGGTGTATATCCTTGTGCTGAAATAATGTGTTAGTAACCACTAAGTCATTTTGTACGCAAAAATCTATCAATCTTTGCCCATTATTATTTTTGTGTTATTCCCAGTACTTCCATTGATGTCACCCACTATAATTAGCTTTCCTTTGCTGTTATCGGTTGCGTCCTGAAGGTCCTCCCAGAATATATCTTCATTTGCTTTTGTTTTATCTTCTGAAGGGCCGTAGGTAATTATTATTGTATATATTTCTTTGTCGTCTCCTTCTATTTCAATTCGCATTATTCTTTCGTTAATAAAGTCTACTTCTCTTATTTTGTCAACATCTTTGTTTCGGAGCATGCATGCTACTCCCGCCTTTGCTCGTTCATTATGTGGCACACCACTATAGTACATTTGGTTTCCTTCAATTTCTACATTTCCGTTTCCTTTCTTTTTTGTTTCTGTAATTGCTAAAATTCTAGTTACCCATTACTACAAATAACAAAAATATTCAGGTACCTAGCCAAGTCTATTATTTTAGTTGCATTGTTTTGTTTTTTGTGTTTCATTCAGTGAAGAAAGTACTTCAATGTCTTTTAGTTTTCTTCACTGAATAGGAAGAATGCTCAATTATTTCTTTAAAATAACAGTAGAAAATGAACGGTGTTAAAAAAATGTTACAAATGATAAATTATTTCTAAAAGATAGTATGGAGATGGCAAACTTTATTGATAGAAAATAGTGAAGATTGCATAGGTTTGTTTTTGTTTTTTTTCACTCTGAGAGTAATCTAACTAGAACACCAAGCGAGAAGCTAAGTGATTTTGATCCTTTCATGAAGCACATTCATACTTTGCCTATCAGTATGACTAGTAACCCCATCTTTTTGCAGTAACTATTTTTCATCAAAATTATAACGTAGTTGTCCTAGTTGAGACCGAGTTTCATTTTCTGGACTGAAGAGACTAGTTCGTTGTCACATACATGAACTCTCATTCTCAGTGCTTTCATAACCGGAATGAAATGACATGATGCACGCTCCGCTGACCTAGGTTTGATATAAATAAGATTCCCATTCCCAGGCTACATAAATTTCATATCTAACCGGATTGAGTGCAGATGTTACAGTTTATTTTTATATCAAATTAAAATGTGTCAGTTATTTTTGCTTATTTCCGTATTCGAGTTGTTTCTGTTTGTTTAATTTTTTAATATTGCGAAATTAATGAAATTAATAAAGAATTACTTTATAATATGGATAAGTTGGCTAATGCCTCTGAATAGCAAAACGTTGCATTGCTTCAAATCTAAATTACCGTGCAACCAGGTTTCAGTATAATTGTGATGTATGAAAACAAAGCCTTCAATTTTAAAAGCTTAAGCTGCCTACATAAATACCAATTTGCAAGATTTATTGGGCGAAATTAGAATGTTCAAGAGCAATCTGCGGTGATTTTTAAAGCGTAAGTGTAGGTTAAGCGAATTAAGGGAAAGGTTAAGTGCAAAATTCAAGGGCTTCCTTTTCATGAGCACTGCCGAGATTAATGAAACCCTTCAAGTTCCGAGTTCACATCAAATCTGACGGATTTTATCTCTTGCCGGTGCCTTGCGTAATTACATTTTTAGATATCCTACATATCCTCACGGATACACTAACCGAAATCTTATTGATTACGAGTCCATCTTTAGCTCGGCGGTGATTTTGTTAAAAAAACTTTTCAGCAGTGCATAACGTTCGTGGCTTCGGCTTCTAGCTTTGCGGAAACAAAATACTTCAGTAATTTTACAATTTTTGGACGCTGTCACGAGCATGGAATGAGGTTAGAAATAGGGAGAGGGAAATATCGCGGTGATGAATATTTAAATTATTTATACAGTCTGGATGTGTGCTTCAGTAATGAAAGCAATTAGCGTTTTGAACGAGAGAAAATTAAGATATGAGCACATTTTCATGCAAATAGGAAAGAAAAAGCAGTTTTAATTTGGTAAAATATTCAGATCTATTTCAGTATGGAAGAAAAACTTTCATACGTGCTTAATCAGTACGTTTGGTCATGCAATTATAATGCAGAGAGAACGAGTTTGTTATAGATTTATGCCCACGTTTTTTATTCATTTTGATAAAAATACATTTGCGAGAAAAGCACGAGCTTACAAATTGTAAAATCATTGCTAAAAACAGGCAAATGTTAGCCTGAATAGAACGAATGTTGTCAAAATATAGTAGATTATGTTATTAGGAGTAAAAGTGATACTTTATGTGGCGAAGCTGAAGTTTATTTAGCCGAACGATAGTGAGGCAAATAATTCAGCTAAGCCACATAAAGTCACTTTTACTCCGAATAACATATACTATTTTATCCGCAAACGTATTCAGGTAAATTTCATTAATATAAATTTAAAAAAAAGGATGCATCGGCCGGGAATCGAACCCAGGCCACCCGCGTGACAGGCGAACACCGTACCCCTGCGTTAACCGCTCTTGTTCAAATAACGCGCTACTGTAATGATATATGAACATACTGTACTGAATCACCCGAGCTAATAGCACACGGCCACAGCAGCTGTCACACCATAAACCACGGCGACAGATGCTCGGATCTGCTGCTTAAAGGTTTAAATTAAAACTTTTTAGTACTCTTTTTGAAAATAAAAACCGGCCTACGACTTAAGCCTAAAAATTAGCAAAATTTTAAGCCATGATACAATTTAATCGGTCCAGTATCTTCGGAGGAGATAGCGAACAAACATAGAAAGAAAGACGGCAACGATTTTGTGTGCCTAGGCAGATAAAGTATGCAAAAGTCGCTATTTTATCTGCTTAGGCAGATAAAGTGACACTTTTACCTTGTCACTAAAGACAAATAAGTTGTCACTTTTGTGACGTTTGCGGATAAACATGTTTTTAAAGAAGTCAAAAAGTGCAATAAGACCTACAGTGAAAATTAAAACAACCGATAGCTCAATTAAAGGAAAATGATTAATTTTTCTGTTTGCGGTCTCTACACTCCTAGGACAGAAATCGATTTGGCTTAAGAAAAAATTCAAGCGTGTCAGTGAGAATAAAATTTAATACTGGGATTTACGAGTTTCTAAAGATGTTTTTTATTGGTTTTCCGTGATCCTAGAAAGTTTTACTACTCTAAAAGATGTTCCCTCGGAAAGTTTTTTTCTAATGTAGATAGGAAATTCATTGAATACAAAATATGACCTAAAATAATAATCATTTACTTCATTAGCGTTGATATCTTGAATTTTAATCTTGATGTTGTCAAAATATCTGCCAGAAACAAAATAATTTAATAATGGAGCACTTGTTAGCACTCGTGTTCCATCTTTCACATGCGTTTTCCAACCGCATTCTTTCCACACTTGTATTCCAATATACTAAACTGAACAGCTTTTTTAATAATCTATTATGATACTAGTGTATAAGTACGTCTTTAAAGCACGTGCGACGAGTTTGTCAGGTCATTTTGTATTTTAATTAGCCACCTAGGCTTTAGGGCAGCGTGCCCGTATGTTAAACCCTTTTAGTTACTTATTTGGCTTCATCGCCTAATTCCATAATAATGATTTTGCACATATTTGGCCTCAAGCGCAGTATTTCTCGTCATCCGGGGCACCCCTTTGTTGGTACTTTGACAATCGGGTGTTAACGCTCGCAGGATTTCCGAACCTTCTAGAATTTACGCTGTTGGTGTGACTGCGAGGCCTCTCGCTGTCTTCGTTACCGGCACTTATTTGTTTTATTGGGCGCCTCGCCATTGGCTGTCTTTGTCACCGGCACTTATTTGTTTCATCTTATCGCCTCACGATTGGCTGCCGAGATATAGTCAAGTGGGGACGTGACCGATGTGTCATGATGCAGCGTTTCCCTTTACGCAGTTGATCGCAGCCCGTTGCAGAAAGCGTTCGTTTGGTGGTTGTGTTATCCAGGCGGCGTCCTTTGGCCCCTTAGGTGCCCGAGGACGCCTGCCGCTGTTGATTAATATTGTTGCCGTGGAGGCCCCCTTTGGTGTTGCCCGTTTCGAGGTGTTGCAGCGAGCGCTGCGAGAATTGTTTCACCTTCGAGAGGTGTTGTGGTTGTGCGAGCTCCGAATTGTTTCGGCGTAGCGTGGGTGCATCTTGAGTCCAGTTTCTGCTCCCGTAAGTAAGGGGTCGTCCCCTTCATCTCGACATTCGAGGATCTGTCCCGCAGAACGTAAGTGGCCCATTTTCGTCGTCAAGTTGTACGCGTCCTGACGCGTCACACGTCGCCATTATGGCGGATACCCACTCATCACTATAACCGTCGAATATCGAATGTACCTGCCACCTAAGACTGCAGCTTGTCGCAACTCAACTGTACCAGGCTTCCCGACCGCTTACGTATTAAGGTATGTGTCTTTGAACTGATTACCGTTGTGAACGCGAGTGTTCCTGTCCCGCGGGGAGCATTAAGTCCCGTGTGCGAGTTGTTTTGGAACGCCGCGAGCGAGCCCGTCACGTCTCTTGTGCCTACAAGCACTGTCGTCATATTTGTCCGCATTTCCAAATTACAGACTGTCTATTTTACAAGGGCTTGCGTTACTGTATGTTGCATAAGGCGTCGCGCCCACATGCTGTGCGTTCATTTCAAATTACCGAGTTTTTATTTACAAGGGCTTGTATTACTGTATGTTGCATAAAGCTTCGCGCTCACATGCTGCGCATTCATTTCGAATTTTAGACTGTACCTTTGCACGGGCTTGCGCCTAGTGCTATCTTGTTTATTCTGTACATCTGTCGCTAGGTTTAGAACGTGCGCCAGCTGGTGTTTTCTTAGATATAATATATATATATATATAGGGCGACGCACTCCGTTGCCCCATTGTAACCCGTGATTCAATATATGACTTGTTAATTAAGGGAACTATTGTTTTGTTTCGACTTGTGCATGTTCTGTTTCAGATAAGCGCCCCTTCAGTGTAATGATTATTGTGCGACGGGACGAGGGAGCCTTGAGCGTACAGGTGGGTGAGACAGCTGCGTAGTCGCGGTCGGATTGGCACCTAATTACAATCTTTGCATAAGGCAATCCCGAAATTGTTATTTGAACTTGCAACTCTTGAGTAGTCCTATCGATGGATTATCGTGAATGCTTCGCCCCGTCTAACCACCCAGGTCCGGTTAGTCGGGTTAAGACAGGCTTGGTGGCGCCCTCATTATTTTACCGTTAGTTACCGACCTTCTGGCCGTTACCCTCAGATAATCTCGTTAAAGGACCCGCCCATCTCCACTGAAAGTCTAGCTCGGCCAAACTTGTTGCGGCGTGGGTGGTGGCCTAGGAGATATTTCGTCCCGATTTCGTCAGTTACGGCCCGCGCCGGCAGTTTCGTTATTGTATGAGCCGGTGCGGTGTCGTAAAGTCAGTTTAAAACCGTAACAAGTTTAAGAGCACAACGCAAAGCGGAGTGCTTTTAACGTCGCCAGTGCTTTAATGGCGCTTATACACGTGCATCATACGCTATTTTTTCTACGATCGTAACAAAAATATAAAAGCTTAGTTCGGTGACACTTATTCCATCACATTGTGTTAGATATTCTAGGTTGTGTTGACATTCAAATTTACGGCAAAGCGTGTTTTAAAAATTATTAAAACGCGCCACAAATGGCAACGTGCTAGAAAACCAAATTCGGGCGCTAATATTAAGAGTGCTACAAATGTCACTTTTGAGACTAGAAACTGTGCAAAAAGTTATCATTTTGACACGATCGTAGAAAAAATTGTTCTTTGTTGTAGAGGGTTGAAAAATACTGATGCACAACTTGATCAGAACACATAGACCGATAACGTTCAACATTAACTAGATGAGAAGCCAATGATGTAATAAATGCTACTTCAAATTTGTTTACGTCTGAGTAACCTAGCAAAGCCTTCTCAAGTACTTACAAAGGTCTTTTTCTACAAAAAAGGAAATATCTTAGTTTCCAAGTACTAAGTGCAATAAATAGGGGCAGTTCAGAACGAGAAACTCAATTCAGTCAACTTATGTAGTCTCTGTCGGAACACGCCGATGATGAAATAAATATACTTTTTAAACGCTTCACGATTATGATAACGACAAGTAATTTATGATGCTAAATTACAATTACTTTAACCACCAAAAAGGCAATTTGATGATACACAAGCAAAAATTTGCCCTAACTATGTTACAAAAGTTCTTGTCACAGGGATTTTGCTAGCTGCTCGTAGGGAGAGAGGGTTCGATTCGATAAAACATAAATTGGGGCGATGACGTGTTGAATTAATTATTGATGTTGAGAAGAGGGGGGCGGCACTTACTTTGGAAATGCTTTTCAAAACTGCTCCTTTCAAGTTTGAAATGAGAAATGGTAGTTTCGTTTGGTAACAGCGATGTGCAACGTCCGTCTCGTAGATTCACGAACCTAACTTGTTATTAATTTCCTGTAGACCACTAGCACTCCTTACAAAAATAAAATGGGACGTCGCCTGCAAACACCATGAAAGAAAAGTAAGGATTAAGTTAATCTGATTATATTGAATTTGAATATAAGTATGTATAATTAACACAGATTCAATTATTAAAAAAATGTTCACACACAATTAAAAGATAACAGTTAATGACTCTTGTCAAACATTTAAGCATAAGGTACTGGAATAAACCTAAAATTAGGTACAGGTTACAACGTTTCTTTCGGAGAGCGTCACTGGCTGTTTAATTGGTCGCAACACCGTAAACTATAGCATCGAAATTAGCGAACTATAACACAAGACCTTGATTAAAATGTTAGCCGTGCATCTACTGATTTATGACTCACCACCGGTCACGTCGCACACTTGCTGAACCTTTTGTTGGCATGCTGGTTTTAACACGGCGTAAAGATGAAACAAATGAGACTTCAACGACAAATAAAATGATTTCCAAGAAGGGCTGCGTTATTAAATCTTCAAAAGTGAGAACATGGAGGTAGGCACTATAACTACAACTTCGGCTACTGTTTCGCCTTACGTCTGAATACGGTTAAGCTTTCGAATTTAATTAGCAGAAGGCGTTTGGAAACGACGATATTTCGACAGCAATATTCACGACCACATATCCCCGCTTAACCCTTAAAAAGGCTACTACCCTTACATAGAAATTACGCTCACTCGACCTGATAAGTGTGTTAGAACAATTTTTCGAACCGAGAACTCCGTATTGTTAGCCCAAAATCTTAGCATTTGCAAATTCCAAGATAAGCGTTTAATAATATTATCAAATCTTAGCTCCATACAAACCTTTCTTCCGCTCATTTCAAATATTAACGCATCGCAGTTCTTGTATATTCAACGAAACCTAATTCTTTGTAAGCTCGTTTTATAAATTCACGCTTTGTTATCATATGCGAAGCGTTGGCGATTAGCTAAAGGGTTCTCAGAATTTCTTGTTGTTTTGATACGCTTAAAGTTCCCTTCGACCCTCATGCGAAGTGTCGAGTCAGCTTTCGTTATTCCCAAAATTTTCCGAGCGTTTTGCTACAAGTGGAACATGGATCAATCAGTAAGTGGCAGTTGCGAAATTCTTTTTGTCCTCTGAGATCTTAGCGAAAAGCATTAATCACCGTCAGGCTCTCGAGTTGTTAAGATGTGTTGGTTTCGGCGGGGCCCTGGGTCCTGTCGTAAGTCGAAATTGTTTAAATGTAAAACTCCATTGTTACCGTCGTCAAGTCAGGCAAGTAGCATCGTAAAAGGTTTGGCCAAGGTTTCTTTTCGTTACCGTAAGAGCTGGTACATCTAAATGTATACCAATGGCGGATTGTCAAATGAAAAACCCCGTGAACGTGCTGAACCATTATCGCAGTGAAGATACCAAGTTCCGTCCCGTAACTATCTGTCGTATGTACTTAATTTCTTCCATTCTTGGGGGATTTATATCGTCACGTCTGATTGAATAGCGCTCGATGCAGTTTTCAGTCGTTTCTTTTATTTGTGGCACTGACCTGGGGGATGCGACCGCATGCGATGAGAATCAAAGTAACCATCTGACTTCCTATCAAGGTAAATTGTTAGCCTTTAAATTTATAGTGATTTGTTGAAGTGAAGTTCCGTCAAGCTATGATTTGTCGTTTAAAGTGCGAGATGTCGAACAGATACTACCGTTTTAAAGTAAATTATCGCTAAATTTTAATGACTATATGTCGCCTTGCGTTGGAAATTTAAGTAAACATCGTTGATAAGTTGTTTTGCGTTGACAGTCAAGTAAATATTGTTACCATTTTTGTTCCTTGTGTTTAGTTTAAACGTTACCATCTAACCAACTTAACCCCTTTTGTAGATCAGTTTGAATCGTAACCAGTAAACATTTCATGTCCATTGCTATACATATTTTATTATTTAATAAAGTCCATTATTAATTATCTACGTTCTTCATTGGTGTTTGCATGCTTTGTTGTGTTCGTGTTGTACAGGACTCTAGATGAATGTAAATTGATGCCATCAAAGGTAGGTTCGAATCAGCTGTGTCGTCGCTACCTCAAGGTTGTGCCAAGACAGAAGCAGAAAGTTGGCCCTACTTACTTCCACATTCAAAGTGGGCCTACCTGTGTTGATTTGTTGTTAATTTTACTCTGATTTATTCTGAATGTGGTGGCTTTCAATAATTTACCATCTTTTACCTCTCGTACCGGAGTACAACTCTAACTCGCAAAGAATCTGCCCATCTCCACTGCAGCTTAGCCGACAAACCTTTCTGGTTACCGCCATTGTAACAGAGCTAGGGCCTTGTATTCTAGGTGTATTTTTCCATCATGTTGTATCGTGTTTGTTAGGTAACAAGTGGCAACTAGTTTTCACCTCGAGGTGCTTCGAGTAAGTTTTCACAACTTGTTGCGCTCCGAAGAGCCGAACAAAAGGCACAAACTACATGAATGCTGTGTCGAATGGTCCATGTACAACGGGATCTTAACTTAACGGACCCCCGGTGACTTATAATATATCGCCAGGGAGCCATGTACACAAGAAAACAACTCCCGTCTCGTCAAGGGCTGGTCGCAAGTTCTCTAGTTCAATAGGCAGGCTGGACTGACTCAAAAACCCGGTAGATAACGCATACCTCGCGTCTCCAGCCATCTCTCTCCCACATATGTGTTCGTTGAAAAAGATTACTCAGCGGTTTGCAAAGAATACAGATACTCAAACGGGCGCGAAAGCCTCAGACATGTTGAAACCTGTCCTAGAAGTGCGATCAAACTAGACTGAGACAGTGGTTAAGATGAATGACATAAGTCGGCAAAGCGTCAAATTCTAAAACGTACAGTGACTTTATAATCACAGTGTGGCCTTACGATTCTTGGCATCCATCGTTTTGCCAACGTCAAAATAAGCTTGTGCGGCATAGCATTTTTAACGATGTAAGCGACATTTGGTAGCAAAAAAATACTAAAGTCAAAATTATTAGTTGGTTAAAATTTAGTTTACATTATTACTTACCTTATTTTTTTGTATAAAGTAACACAAATACAGGGTGATTCAAATTAAGTGCGCACCATTGCTATCTTTGTTATTATTAATTTTACAAATTAGGTTAAATTAGCAAACTAGTAGTTTTTTCGGTGCTGATTAATATGCAATTAATAAAAAAACAATCAAATAACGAGTTTGCGACAAAATTAAAAACTTTTAATTTTTTAATGGAACACCCTGTATATATTTCAAAAACTTAAAATAAAAAGTAATTTGTGATGTAAGTCTTAATATACTATTGTCTTAAAATAAATATTAAAGAAGTTAGGGGAGATTTTAGTGTACCTATATCAACAATACACCGTACTTACGAAAAATTCATAGTAGGCTGCTATTAAAAACAAAAACAATAACGTAAACATCAGAACTGTCAAAATCAATTTGTCGTACGTTTGGTTGTCGAAAGTAATTAGTGTTGTTTAATTATTTCTTATTGTTTTGTTACTGTTTCTGGTTATCAGACCTAAAACAAGCCTGCAATTAATTTTTACAGTAGAATAGTGTATGTATTTATTTATAAACTGAAACTTGCGATAACTTCTTTAGTATTCATTTTAAGACAATAGTGATTAAGACTTAAGAGTTATTCGATAGTTTTTTTTATTAATTGCATATTAATCAGCACCGAAAACACTACTAGTTTGCTAAGTTAACCTACTTTGTAAAATTAATAATAACAAAGATAGCAATAGTGCGCACTTAATTTGAATCACCCTGTATACATCAATAATGTAACTAGATCTATTTTAAAACTTAAACCGTAATCGGTAACTAAACTGCATTTGATAAATTATTAAATTCCAATGTCTTATTTTGACATTAGTAACTTTTTGTAACTAATCATTCTGTACACTGTTAAAAATGACAATAACTTGGAAAACTAATGATGAATTTTGCGTTCATCCAATAGAAAACATGACCACCGTATGGCCACACTGTGAGTATATAGCCTCTGTACAAAACGCAATCCTGGACGACCTCTATTGCCTAGCGGCCGAATCAACTAACTACGACCTGCACAACTCAGGAAGGCGGAGACAATATCGGCACCAGAAGTGGCGCCGCTGATGGCAAATAGAATTTTCCTCGCAACTACTGTCAGTTAAGAAAAATCGATCTTTGTTAAGAGCCCTAGAAGGCTGGCGAAGTCTGGACTAGTGAAGCTGGTGGTGGCGGCATCGGGAAAGGTCTGGGCAGGGGCTGTTATCGTGGGTGCTGTAGGATTGGTGGCGGCTGCGGGCTTGCTTGCAGGTGCGTCGGCGGTGGTTACGGCAGCACGTACCTTTTAGGGCACCGGCGTAGCTACGTGGTGTCGTTGCCGTTTGTGGAGGAGGCTTCCGATAGGCGCTGCACTCCTTGTAACTTGCGGGGTAGGAACATTGGCAGTTCGTGCACGTTGCTGGCGTGTCCTTGCTTTTGTTGCACGTGTGGGTATGGTGTTCTTCGCCGCATCGTTGCGTGTGCCCGAATCTCTGGCACCGGTGGCATTGCCCGATGGTGGTCCTTCGTTGCGGAGACTCGACAGAGACGCGCAGGTGTAGCATCTCCTTGACATCAAAGATTTTCTTGATCTCGTTGGATTTTGGCAGCTGAACCAGGACAAGCAGAATAAGTTTCTTGTCCCACTCGATGTGCATTCGGTGCACCGACGGGATCGCAAATCCTCGGTCGCAAAGCTCGTTCTTCACGTCTTCTACCTGAATTGGCTCACTGATGCGCCTGATGACGATCTTCAGGGGCTTGTCCTCTGTCAGATGGAAGCTGTGATAGGGCACTTTCTTGTCGATGAGGTAGTCCGTCATCCGCCAGTAGTCATCGGTATTTGATGGGTCGACCTGGTTTTACGAAGTCGATGAAGTTTTTAGCTAAGGCCGCCAATAAAGAAACCCCGTTGTCCTTTGTGCTAATGGAAACGGGGGGGAGAGGGGGGAACTCGCTTGCGTGTTTGCTCGGGCTGGTGTTCTTAATGTTCGTCATCTTCTTCAGATTCTTAGGAGTCTTCCAGGGCTTCGAAGTTGTTGAATTGCTTGATGCGGGGCTTCTGTATTGGCTGCGGAGGTTTGGCGGTCTTCTTCCGCTTCCTTGTACACCTCGGTGAAGCCAGCATCCATCGATTTCACCTGAGGGCAGCATCGGGGGGCGGCGGTCGAGTTGTTGATGATGTTGAGGCTGAGGCGGCTGCGACGGGCACTGTAGCGGGCCCTTGGCGTTTGGCCTTTGCGTGCCCTCTATCATCTCCATCCTCAAAGCCGCGACGGTTTTTTCCATTTTCTCTTGGATCTCACATTAGGTTTTCCCGTTTTAATTGATTTGTTACTTGATGTCTGGTGCGAACCCGATTCGTTTGAGGTCGAGTGTCTCTTCTATACCGTCAATGAAAAATTGGGGGTTCGCAACGCGAAACTAACGACCCGAGGGCCTGAACTTGACACGTTGCCTTTAATTTCGAACTTTAACTGCGGCTGTACTGGCTGGCTGGGCACGTCTGCACTGGTCGGCTGCTGGCGGTCTTCTCTTTTGTCAGCACTCCCGCGCATTCTAAAGCTGTTTATACTGTCTGACCTGGAGGGCTTATAAGCGTAATTATAAACAGTAAAGGTCTATATTGGGATGTGACTAGGAGCAGCAGACAGTAATACTCAAACGCATTGCCACCAATTAGTATAGAAATAAAAAAAGCTAATCATCTTAATCAAATTTTGTTTTGTTTATAAATGTTTATCAACGACCACTTAGTCTTTGTGTTCCACCAAGAAACTAGGAAACCGAAATACCCTAAAAATTAGTCAATAGAGTCAACATCTCCTAATGTTAATAAACTAACCTTAGCTTTCAATTTATTAGTTTTGTCATATAGAAAGATTGTGCTTGAATGTCATGTAGAACGGTTGCCTAACGAGAAGACGCAAAAACAATCATGAATTAAATTTATGATGTTATATAGTCTTCTTGGATGTTATCAAAGGACGAAGACACCTTTATTCTAAAAAATCTGCTGCTAAAGACAAAATGTTTAAGAGGGCTCGACGAATTCTTTAGGTGCTGGAATAATATATCTATATTAAACAATAAAGTTCTATTTCGATAGTTGAACTAGTGATGGGCAGAATCGAATACTTTTCAGAATCGAATTCATCGCATTCGAATACTTTTGAGAATCGAATGTTTTGAGAATCGAATGCAAGCAATTCGAATGCAAAGTCGGACTCGAATTCAGATTCGAGTTGTGTGCTCGCTCTCGTACTGGGGGAGTGGTGACGTGTGACCTCGGCTGGGCGCCGCAACACTAGAGATAACGAGACGCTGTACGTGCACAAAGCAAAAATAAAAAATTCTTTTGATTGTAGGAGGTTCAGCTTACCCTATTAATAACGTATATTTGTTTTGAAAAACTTATATGTTAAATTTATAGTACCGAAAATGAATATGAGAAAAGGACTGTTTATAAAATAGTTGTTTTTATTGCTGTTAAAGGTCTATATGTATTTCTTTAAAATAAATTATTAAGACGACCCCAGCGTTTGTTTCTCTTTTCCTTCGATGTATCTGTTTAAATTCTTAGTAGATTTAGTGGCTTTTATGATTTTGGTGGTGTTATATCGTTTGAGTGTGCAATCTTCAGTCTGTGTGGTAATATTTTAATTTTATATTTAATTCTGTAGTCTATATTTAACTAGAAACATTTCAGCACCAACTAGGTATTCAAGTGAGACCTGGATAAAAAAAACGGCGTTTGAGAGTTGATTCCATTCCTGCCTTCTATGGAAATCAAAATACTTATATGTAATGTCTATCTAAAGTCGAAACTTTCGGAATGGCAACGGGCAGTTCTCTGTGCATTTATATAGTTGCTTTCGGAGCGAGTTTGCCGCGGCGGGCATTCTTTCAACTCCTATGATACGCAGAGGTGTGCTAGCTAAAACCATTGATTAAATAAGTAGAAGTTATTAATCAATGCTAAAACTGAAACGATTCGAGTGCGAATCCGAGTACCAACCGCGGTCAAGCGCCGATACATTCGAATTCAGCATTCGGATAAGAATCGAGATCACGCCGAATTCAGCATTCGGATCGGAATCGAGATCACGCCCGGCGAGATTTACAAACACCGATTAAGTATTCGATTCGAAGCATTCGAATACACTCAAAAGAATCGAATGCATTCGAGATCTTGCAAGAATCGAATACTGTAGTAATTTGCATTCGAATAGTCTCATCACTAAGTTGAACCATTCCATGTTGAGCGTTACAATGTTTATGCTGCGATTTTACAGAATTTTAGTTTGAAATTTAAAGTGATGACAATAGCGGTAAAGCCGTATACGTAAACATCTTGATCAAATTCTGAGGTGTTTGTACTCGTATATCTATGAATTCAGCATTGTTTAACATTTTTAGTTTTCTAATATGAACAACTTTACAATAAAATAATCGCAATTAAAAAAATATGGATTCAGGAAAAGAAGGACAAATGAACATTACATTTGTCTTCTACTTTCTTTATTCATCTCAATTTTATTTTATGGTTCAACACCTTTTAGAACACCGTTAACAGAAAATGTTAGTTATTTTCTTATTACAACGGTCGTTCATATTGGTACACGTTGAAGATCATTTACAATCACACTTTGCTCTAGTTTGAGTGTTTTGTTTGCGGTTTCGCTTGATGCGAAGTAATTTGTCTGCTTTTGACGATTGTAAGGTAAACTTTAGTCTTAGTTCGTTCTGTTAAAGTTTCTATACTCACTAGAGAATTCGAGTTAATTTATTTTCGAGCTTATTGAACTAGCTTTTTGGCAAATACTTTTGCTATTAGTTATTGAGAACGTTGACCGATCACATCTCAACAATTAGTTAGGATAAGTACTAATTACATAAAGAGTGGTTCTTATTAGTGTCATACATTTACGGAAGCACTGGATACATAAAACTTTGTTTTTCGACAATTTGGATTAACTGATGACAAGATATAAATTTGCGCCGTCTCGAATTTGAAATGTCGACGAAACGGGAATCCCTACCGTTGACAAACCTTGTCAAATTTATGCCATAAAAGGTAAAAAATAAGTAGGGGCGATGTCCAGTGGCGAAAGGAAAAATAATACAAATGTGTGTTGCGCTATTATGGCATTAGGATCTTACCTTACACCCGTGTTCATGCAGGATGTCCCAAAAATAGGGACACCGATTAGTCATAAATTCCTTACGCCATAATAAACCGATTAAACCCAATATATCTTAGTACAAAGTCATTTCAGTAAAAAGTTACAGGGCCTTGAAGTTCCATTTTTAATTTTTAATTTTTGTTCATTTCCACAAATGTAGAGATATAGATTTGAGTTTTGGTATACTTACTTACTATTATCAAAGAATATAGATCTATATTCTTTGCTATTATGTACTGCAATAATACGAAAAATTTAATAAACTAGAATTGACTGTAAGGGGCACTTTACCTATCTTTCAAAACTATTTTTAGCTCTAACTTCGTTATCTGCAACTTGTTTTGAAATTTTAGGTTATTGTCTGAAAGAGAATTAAAATACACAAAAATAATGTACTCTTAGTTCTTAAGCCTAAAAGCAACCGTTTATCTTAAAATCAAAGGTTTTTGGTTGTCATTAAGACGTGCAATTATCAAGTAGCCATGATCACAAAAACAATGGGTAATGATGGCAATCTAGTAAATAAACCAATTAATGACGTTGGTGACATCAGTTTTTTGCCTTTTGTGCTTACGATAATGCATTGGAGAATTCGTTATGTAGCGGCATTTTCTTAAACATAAAAGAACAAATTCTTATTTCACTAATGTCATTAATTGATTTATCATTGTTTTTTACTAGATGACCATTGTTTTTGTAATCATGGCTACTTGATAATTGCACGGCCCAATGAACTCCAAAAACCTTTAATGACCCTTTTAAGGTAAACGGTTGCTTTAAACACATTAAAATGTCTTCTGGACGTCAGAAGCAATACTCCGAATAAAGAAGAGTTGAAAGGAAAGAAAAGAAAGTGACGAAATAAGAATCAAAATCTGACAGGTGGCATCCCATGTAAAAGAATTCGAAAGACAAAATGTAAAGTCTTGAAGAGTTCTTTATCTGAAAGTGAGAAGGAATAACATTTGTACGATGATGAAAGTGAACCAGACAGCGATTTAGAACGTCAAAATTATATTTGTGTGATTTACGAGTTGGTGAAATTTGTTTTCGTTGTGTGGACTGCGAAAACTGGGTTCATACGTTATATTCAAAAATGATATCTGTAATTTCTGTACGTTCTAAGCTACTTACATGTCCAAAATACTGATAGGTATTGTCCACCACGTGTGACCCATACTGACCAACGCACTTTTTTATTTTGGTTCTCACAAACGTTTATATTTTTTGTTCTTTAATTTTCTCCATCCCTCCTCCATTTAGTTAAATAATATTTAAAGAACACGTGTTGATATTAACTATCTGATTAATTTTAAGATCCTTAATATTCGATTATCTTAAGACACGTATTTTAGAACAACCTTTTGTAATTGTAGTGCATTCAAGTTCAAAAATTAAATTGAAAGCGAAATTAAATATTTGTTTAATCTATTAGTGAAGCAACACATCACTTGTATAACATAGTATGTTACGATCT
Source organism: Agriotes lineatus (assembly GCA_940337035.1). Taxonomy (NCBI): domain Eukaryota; kingdom Metazoa; phylum Arthropoda; class Insecta; order Coleoptera; family Elateridae; genus Agriotes; species Agriotes lineatus. The sequence goes on from OW679201.1 coordinate 12,908,028, forward strand.
AGTGGCGTCGCTTTATATCGTTCGCTCGATTTTGTTGTTGGCCCGGCGAATTCGAACGCCGTCGTATGTTTCGGGGTAGCTAAATAGTTTTAATGACCTCTGGTAAATGTAGATTCCATCCTTTGGAACCTACGAGAATTTAGTTCAGCCTCTTTGTGTTGCTTGTGAATTGCTCAAATTTGACTGGTTAAACCAGGATTAGACAGTATTTTAGAAGCAACGTTGATTACTGCGGTTATCTGCCAAATTTGTATTTTCCTCCTTTGGTTCACTTGCCACCACCTAGAGTCTGTTTATTTTGTTAGTCATCGTCAGAAGATCTGCAAGTGATCGGTCCTGTGTGTTGTTAATATGAATTCTTCATATTATTATTAACCACGTTTCTCCAGAAACCATAACTAAAATTATAAGGAAAGCAAAAATAGGAGGAGAATTGACCTCGGATTCTGTAGTTTAGCCGTGATTTCTAAGCTACGCTTAACTTTATCTAGCATCTAGGATTCTTTCAATGAGTTTTTCTTTTGTGCAGCTACACTTCACACATTGCGAAAGGTGTTCCTCCGTGCCGGCAAAACATACACTAAAAATTAATTACACATTTAATATGCGCAACGATAATAAAGATATGTTAACAAGAGTATAAATAATAGTGTAAGAATTAATAATACATTTTTTGTCCACAGAATGGAGCATAAATAGATATGGCAAGATACGATAGGGCACCAGTCTATTATCGATTATATAATAACACATATGGAAATACACCCCTCGTAAGTAGTATATGTAGGAAATCTCAATTCAGCCAACGTGGTCACTGATCACAAATTGCTGTTAGGAAAACTACATATGAAAAGCAAGAACTTGGGTATGTTGAAGAAATGAATCTAGAATAATTAGACGATAAAAGCATATAAAACCTGTATAAAAATAGATGACAAACTCTATTAATAACAACAAAATAATGGAGGATGACAACTTAGACAACAGTTGGACGAAAATATCTTCAACTAATGCATTGAGAATGAATGTTGATTTGGCCGAATAATTTGTATAGGCCACATTTTTCTCTAGAAATAATTGGTAATGTTTTGATTTTTTCATTCATATCAGTGATGGCATTAGGAATGAATATGAAAAAAGTTACCTACCGAAGCGGTGAAGCGTATATCCCTAGTCTCAAACAATACCCCCCGAATCGGGTAGTAACTTTAGTTTGGAATAAACAAGTTCGTAAGCCCTTTTGCCGTAGGGCCATACATAGGTCATGAGTAATCTGCTCCAGGAGAAGGGGTGAGTTTGCGCGTACGGCACAAACTTTTAATTCCAATATTTTAATCTTGATTGAATTTTCATTTCGTAGTTAATGGCAAAAAGGCAACATTATTACTCGTCTCGGGGGTGTTTTTTTTAGACTAGGGGAATGTACAACACCGTTTAGGCATGGATTTTTTTTTTATATTCATTTCTAATGCCATCAGGTATGTGAATATAAAGATTTTACAATTTTCTTTTGGAAATCGTCCACTTTCGTGATAGTTTTACTGGACTAGTAGACCTCTGTTGGATTTCCAATAGGTGCATAGACGACTACTTGTGATTTAAACAGATAGAACATGACCAGATAGAGTAGCAGTTGTTTTGTATTATTCCCCAATTGCAACATAAAGAGGAGAAGGACTTAATCCTATTCGAAGTTAGACCGAAAAAAGTTGATGGTTTTGACCGTTTGTCAATCAAAGCAAATTACGATAAATAAGGGATTTATTAAAAATACTGAAAACCCCAGCAAATTAAGTGTAAAGTAATATAGTAACTAATGTAATAAGGTAATGAATTGCAGTACGTTAGGAAAAAAAATGATAATCAATAAATTTCATATTCAACCAAACGAATTATTTAATGGAAAGATTTTTATAATTTCTCCAATCATAGTCGGAAAACAACCTAAAACACTTGTTAAGTAACAAACCGTGTCATTATTGAGTTTTTCGACCTCAATAATGACACGGTCCAATCTCCGAAGTCTTTTGTTATTTAATGGCAATGGCCGTGAAAGCCTCCAAAATCATCTAAAAGACTTGTTCACGATGGAGCTTGTAGTAGACTATATGTTCGTAGGGGTTCGGAAATGTAAAAGAATGCAAACCAACGGCCTTATGCAGTCTCACAGAAGAAAGATGGTAAATGCTTGGTTTCGTTGGTCGAGGATAGTGTGCCAGAATGCCTTATGCAGTCTCACATAAGGAAGGTAATAAAAACTTGGACCCGTTCGGCAAAGGTTCTTGAACACAGAAAGATATCTAACTACATTACTTTATTGACTAGAAAGTTGATATATTTTGATCATCTCAAGACTGCTAGTTTTTTGTGAAAGTTAATCCCTAGGTATGAGATAAAAAACCTAATTATTAAGACGTACATAGATGAATTTAAGTAGTAAAAAAGCAGCATAATTATTCAAAATTTATTAAGTAACTTACAGCCTAAAATTCAAACCCAGTAACACAATTAAGATTTTAACAGAAAGGTTCTAACATATGGATTAAATAATGTTGGATTTAGTAAAGATAGTTGTTTGGTAATATCAGAGTTCAAGTCATAATTGAGATAAGATGACAATCAGAATAAACTATAAAGTAATTTGAAAGGTGAAAATCAAGTCGTATAATTATTTAAAAAAGCTATTTAAAATGTCAAATATAAATAAACTGTACTAATAAGTAATCTAGAAGTTAATTTTGAAAAAATGGATGTATTAGTATTACTATGGCATGGTGAAATTTAAATTTTAGAAATAAAAAAAAATTGATTCAATAAATGGAAACGCATTTTGATTCAAAGCAAAGTTTCATAATAATAACCCATTTTATTAAACGATTTAATTATTTGATTGGCATATAAAAGGGGAATACTACATGGTAAATTAACGAGATGAAGAAAAGGTGAAATTGAAAAATAACAAACAGACGGTAGGATGGACTAATGGAGGAAAAATGGTATGGTAGTAGTACAAGGAGAAGTACAAGGAAATAGTCTTTTTTAAAATTGGTAATGAGAAGGCTGCGTGTTATTGTTAACATTTAAATCTGAATTGGATTAGAGGATGCTGGACTGAGTTTATTGTTGATTGGTTACATCTGACTTGGAGAAAAGGCATTGCAGTCACTGGTAGTGGACCTTATCGAGCTTCTTGGTGGAAGTGAGAAGTATCCTGTCGTATTTGGATAAAAGGGCATTGCAATCACTGGTAGTTAATTAAATCTACACTTGGCTTGAACTTGGAGGCAGTTGATACGCAGTATAAAGAAAAGCGATTCCTGCAGACCGGGAGCTTGTAGTTTGGTGTTCACATTGAAGCTACATAAGGAGCTGTTAAGAACGACTGTTGTTGCAATAAGTTAAGGGGTTGTACTTGCATAGGCGTACCGGAACATCTGTGATCAGCTGATCAGACAGTACACGCTTGGGTCAACGAGGAGACTGGTAGGAGTGAGTAACTGCAGGTATTTGTTAAAGGATATAAAAGAGTAATAAGTTAAAATAAAGTGAATAAGGTATTTGAAAGAACTACCTTTTCATGTTTTTAAAATGATAAGAATTGTAACAAATATGATTTCAACTGACTTTCCCGTTCATAGTTTTTGACGTTGACAGTTGTAGAACTGTCATATTTTTGAAGTAATTTTTATTGTACTAAGCAACTATCACGTAATAATTTTGATAATACATGAACCTAACCTGATTTCAGAGTGGTTGTTCTACTGGAGCCAGCAAAATTAATAAACTCAATAATCAATAATTTATATAAAAGGACATATACAGTGTATCTGATTAAGTTCGCACCATATGGAAAACTTTTTTATTATTAATTTCAAGAAAAAAAGTTCTGCATGGTCCAAAACTTAAAATGCAATCATCAGATATAATTTTTTTTAAGCCGTATACGAGGAATGTCAAAAAATATTCTGCTCAAGAGTAAAGTACCTTTATTTGTGACAATATCGAAAATTATTATTAGAAAAAGTTGATTAGCATCGAAAACTACGTTCAAATATCCAGTTACATCTATCTATGATGAAAATAAGGTTTTGTTATTTTTCACATTTTTACTTCCTTTTACAATAAAGGAAGTATTGGATTCACCCCAAAAATTCGAAACTGAGTTTTTAACAGATCTTCACGTTTTAGAGTCCCCTGAACCCAAAAAACATACTTTTTTCATTGGTCTGTCTGTCTGTGTGTCTGTGTGTCTGTCTGTCTGTCTGTCTGTGAACAGAATATCTCAAAACTAAAAGAGGTATGGCGTTGAAATTTCATATATAAGTTTTGTGTACTATGTAGATGCGACAGCAAGCTTTTGAAGAAAATCGCTTAACCGGAGTAGGTGTTTACTCTAGTGATTTTCCAGTTTTTTTTCGATTTTTTCAAAAAAGGCTCTAACGATTTTTTTCAAACTTCATATTTTTACTATATGTATTGATATGAGGTAGGTAATTTTCCAGTTGAATACTTCTAAAATGGGTTTCTTTTGTTTTTTTTCTATTTGTTTTATTAACTCCTATTTTAAATAGAACACCCGGGATATTATTACATTTTTGAATTCGGCTTAAAATTCTAGAGAAAATTTGTTTTTTCAACTAACGCTCTATTTTGTATCGTTTTTGCAGAATTTGTAATTTTTGAGAATTTTTGACAAATGCTTAAAACTTGAAAATCAAATTTTTGCTAATTATAAGATCACTGTAAAAGGAAGTTGTGTGCGTGTATCACACCAGATTTTTTGTAAGTGGATCTTATGGAAAATCATCAAAATAATGCATACATACAACATAGAGGTTACGAGACGTAAAGGTTATCAATGTTTTAACGAATAAAGAGATCACTGAAAAAAGTTTCCGATATTGTCAAAAATAAAGTTTTCCATATGTAACAACTTATAAAAAATGTGAAAAATAACAAAACCTGATTTTCATCGTAGATAGGTGTAATTGGATATTTGAACGTAGTTTTCGATTCTAATCAACTTTTCTTAATAATAATTTTCGATATTGTCACACATAAAGGTACTTTACTCTTCAGCAGAATTAATATTTTTTGACATTCCTCGTATACGGCTTAAAAAAATTGATATCTGATGATTGAATTTTAAGTTTTGGACCATGCAGAACTTTTCATAAAGAATAACTTATTTTCGTAAAATTTATAATAAAAGTTTTCCATATGGTGCGAACTTAAGCAGACACACTGCATTTTTAGAAATTCATCCTAACAGAAATTTGTTTCAATCTGAAAATAATACCATACAAGCTTATATAGTTTTTGTTCTACCCAAGTTAGTTAAATTAAATAAACTGAAATGCATCGGTGAAGAAAGGTAAGGGGTATAGCAATATATACATAAAAATATGACGTAAATTACAAAGATTGAGTACATCGTCATCGTCCCAGTTCAAATTGCATTTCTGCTGAAGTGTTACATTTCATAACAAACGGTAATATTTATATCAGAAATTCAGCATAATTGCAGTTTATTTACTAGGTCAGTCTATAAGGGCTGACTGCTTGTTATACATGTCCAACGTAACTCTGCAACCTTTGTTTATACACAAAATGAATTATAAAAATTGAAAAATCATGTTTTGGTTTCCAAACAGGGCTTACTGTTAAATCTTATTTAAATCCACTAATATGATAGCGAATATTTAGTTAGCCAATTGGACCGTTATTCTTTTCGCTGCCTTTACACTATCAAAACTACATTTTTAAAAAAGTCGATTCGAAGTAAATTGAATTTCGTCAGAGTAATCAAATTTTTAGAAAATTAAGGCCCTTATTCAAACACAGTCGTTGCGACGGACGATATTTTGCGCGCTTGTTCGCTATGAATTCTCGGTATAATTACAGGTAATAATGAATCAAAGCAATGAAAGCGTCGCTTATTACGTTTGTAATTTGTTAGCAGAGAGTATTTAGTATTTCGAATTAGCACGATTCATCGGATGTGTTATTAGTCTCGATATAATAAATTTAATTTGCGTTTGTTAATTTTAATTACCGTGTATTCTGCTTAGCACGGAGATGCTTTCGATCGAGGTTGTTAAATTAGAATTTTACGGTGAGTGTTTTTCTGAAAGTTCAAGATTTATTCCTCGACCGCCTTAATCTCACGAACAAGAGCAGCATTTCCTACTAGAAACGCAAAATAAAAAGTACTCGGCATGGCAGATAGGTTTTAGATCTAGTTCTGGAGCAATAGAAGACATAACTTTACTTTCAGGAGCTTAAAGACTTTTAGAATAGAACGTAAGTATATGTCCCATATATTTCTCAAGACGAATTACTTTGGTTTGTCCGGCATTAAACCCAGAGAATTAGAAAATGTGGCCAGTACTACAAGATCGTGAAATCGAAACGGTCGTTTTATGGATTTCGAATGTAGTTCTTGCACTTTGCAGTGGATCAAGATATATACAAGTACTAAGTGGGTAACTTAGTTTTCTGTGGTAGCTAGGATCAATTTATCGTTCAGAGTGTTGTTTTTAGTTTAAAGAAAATTGCTTTGCTGTTCCACAAGGGCCATTCATAAAGAAAATATCTTCAAAAGCGAATTTTATTACAATTCTGGCGACAAAATGATGCGAGTGTTTATCACAAGAAACATTAATATTAATAAATAATAACTGCTACAAGTTTTGACCGATTTTAAACGATAAAGGTGCTACCGATTAACTCAGAAGAATGAACTGAGTTCGACTTACCTTAATAGATAAAGAATTAAATTAACGGGCGCGAAGTGGTTCTATCTGGCACGTTCATTCCTGAATACTTGAGACGACAAACTGCTAAATGACCCAAACGAAGCCAAAACATCAGAAAAAGCCCAATGAGTAACGAATATCGTGTAATAACAATAAATAAAATCTGGTTAATAACAGATGTAGTACTGTTTCATATTCTTATTTGAGTATTTTTAATTTTCAGAATTGCGAAATACCCAAATAAGAATATGAATGATATCACGCCACAAAGAAGTTTCAGAGATTATCATAAGTATTAGTATTCTAATAAACATTTAAGTGTATAAGGACTAGTACCTAAGACACAAAAGAATAAATCTTCCAGAACCATATTTAATAAGTAAATATCCATATTTATATAACTTATTGCGAACCTCAATTGTAATATGTGACTTAATAAATTGTACGGGGAGCACTTACTGCTGAGGAACTCGGCAGGTTAGTGTAATAATGCAATTTCTTCAATCGAACAATTTATTATAAAAATTTTCACTCACTGAATATCTTCTACATTTCTCCCAAATTAATTGTAAGTTCCTTTATAAAGGACGCATTCCATACGGGCGTCTGCATATCTTTTTCCTACACTAGTAGAAAGGGGCGAGAAACCCCCTCCACTTTTTATTCGATTAAGCCACGCCCCCTTAATTCGCGGTTTAATTCGCGGATTTCGCGGTTTTATTCGCGGTTTGATCTAATTAATTTCGCGGATTGACCTAATTAATTTCGCGGTTTGATCTAATTAATCACATATGAAGTTTGATATGTAATTTACATATGTGCTACTGATTAAATTACGCATTAGATTTTTTAATTTGCTTCTGGAATTACGCGTCGGACTTCGGCGGCCATCTTGGATTTCTGGCGGGAATATTTGAAATTTGAATTTTTTCCGATTTTTTTTCTAAGTTCCATTATTTGAATTTTAAACTTCCCGGGTGTCAGCAGCCACCTTGGTTTTCTGCGCGCGCACCTCTCGCTGTAGTCGTTTTTAATTTTCGCGGAAATATTTGAAATTCAAACTGGTGGACCTATCTCGCTCTTTGAAGCTGCTGTCTCTCTCTTGCATTCACTCGCGGAAATATTTAAATTTAAAAAAAGCTATTTGCGTCGGACTCGAGTGGGAATCGAACCCTCTACGTTTGCATACACATTGGGCTCACATCGATCGATGCCTCTAGACCACGGAGCGGTACGGGATTTAAAGGGTTTGAACGAAACGCCATTTCGCAGCTCTACAGTCACGCCGCTCGAATTTTAAACAACTTATTTTTTCGAATATATAAAATATAAGAACGGAATTGTGCCGTCTAGGGCCTTAGAAACTTGTTAATAATTTTAAAAAATTGACTTTGTAACTAGTTTTGCTGTAATTAATTTAATATGAGTGACGCTATCTCACTCAGCCCCATTGATTTTCTACAGCTTTCTCTTTTCCATCCCGTTTGCTACCTATGCGTAATTACAAAAGACGTTATCGCTCCAGGCAGACTTTCTATTTAGCCGGCGATTGTGTAGGGCTTTTAACCGTTGCATAGAATTGGAAAGTTTTATTTAACGTGCCTAAACAGGATTGTTTAGAAGACTGTAATTATAATTAGCATCGTAATGGAATGCACCAAGATTTAAATCAGCATGCATTGTTCGTCTGGATCGAGCAGTACGTACTCCAACGGTTTCTAGTCTTGCTTGGTTGACAGGCGACAGAATGCACGGTTACCGGTCAGCGCAGCCAACGGCTTGGCGCTAAAATCCCTGTGACAAAATCTAGTGGGATAAGCTTGCCTGGTTAATAAACCACTCTAGTTCGTATGATTTTTGTCGTGTGTATTGTTTGGTTTTAAAGGTTTGAACATTGTACCACTTAGCTGTTCTGACATTATACTTCCATATACATATTATAAATAAATTTTAAATGTTATTTTCGACTGAGTTTTAGCTTCTTATAAATTACAACAGTGCCCTCGCCCATATAAAATAAGACATACGCATTAAATAAATGTTTTTATTGTATAAGAATGGTTGTCCCCCATAAATTTGAATAAAAACAGGCAATTTCGTTGAAAAAAAAATAGCTTTTCAATATCGTTTGCAAATAAGACAAGGGATACTTGTAAAAATATAAGTCAAACCATTTTTTCTTGTAAAAAATTTACGAAAAGACGTAAGTGTTGGCGACAAATGAAAATAATTTTGAATAAAAACACGCAAAAATTACGAAAAGACGTATGTGTTGGCGACAAATTAAAATAAATTTGAACAAAAACGCACAATTTCGTTGAAAATCTTTACAAAGCGACTTTATAGCACCGAAAAAATTATGTAAAAAAGTTTTAAGAGTTATTTCTAAGCATAATTTTGCAAACGTTTAACAAATAAACCGTAATTTTTTAAATTATGAAATCGTAGTTCAATTTATATGAATTTTCGATACTTTGTATGTGAAAAAATAGCTTCAATTACTAATATTTGAATAAAAACATGCGATTTCCAAAGCATTTCGTTTAAAATTTTAGAAAATCGATAGCATCTCCCATGAAAATTTATAAAAATCGGCATCTTGTCATATTAAATTCTGTAAAAACGACAAAAACAATATTTTTTTCACAACTTTCATTGAAAAATAGTAAAATTTTACGAAAATACGTCTGTGCTGACGACAAATGAAAATAAATTTGAATAGAAACACGCAAAAATTACGAAAAGACGTATGTGTTGACCCCCAAAGTAACAAAAATTTGAATAAAATCACACAATCATACAGCATCTCACATAAATTTTCGCAAATATCGACATCATGTCACATAAATTATACAAAAACTGTCATCACGTCACTTGAAATTATACAAAAAACGATATTTTATTCAACACACGATGAAAATTGAACAAAAATCATGCAATTACAAGCCATCTCACAAAAATTTTCACAAAAATCGACATCATGTTACATAAACTATGCATAATTTTGCAAATGTTTTACACTTTTTATAAAATGCATCGCTCAAAATTAAAAGAAATAGCAATTTCGTTGAAAAAATCTACTACCACAATCATTTCGATAAACAAAATTCAAAAAATCTTATACTTTTGACGGAAATATATGTATGTTGACCACAAATTAACATAATTTTTAAATAAAAACGCGCAATTCGTTGAAAAAAATATTCTGACACCACCAAAACACGCAATTTCATTGAAAAATATATATATGTTGTCCACAAATTAACATAAATTTGAATAAAAACACGTAATTTTGTTGAAAAAATGTTCTGGCCCCTTCATTTCACTTAAAATTTTACAAAACTGCCATCATAACACTTGAAATTATACTAAATATATGTATGTTGATCACAAATTAACATAAACCTGAATAAAACACACAATTTCGTTGAAAAATTTGCAAATGTTTTACACTTTTTTATAAAATGTATCGCACAAAATTAAAAGAAATCACAATTTTCTAAATTATATCACGCTATTATGAAATCGTAGATTGATTTTTTGAAATTTTACACTTTGTAACTGTAAAATAACTACAAATACTAATATTTTAGCTTTAGACTTTGTAATTATTGCAGATTCGAGAAAAAAACAAAGCAGAGTAGAAATAAAAAACACAAACACTTTGTAATAAACAAATATATTGTTCTTATTTCGTATAATACTTAATAATATAAATATAAATGTACAGCAGAATGTCTTATTTCTAAAAATTCGCTAGCAATTTACAAAACTGTAGTTTGAGGTGCACGACATTTCAAATTAAAAAGACTGCAAGTAATAAAATCAGAAATTCATTGTGTAATTTTAAAGTTTAAGATGCACCCAATCTAGAATTCCCTTCGTTTTTGGTGTTGATGACATCTGCCTTAGAGGCGTTTTTCTAACGGCCCTTTTTTGGAGGCGTTTCCTTATCGGCGTTCTTCTGACTGAACCTTTTTGATGTGGACTTGGATGAGTAGCTGGTGTTTTTAATTTATATTCTAAATCGGACTCGCAGTTATCAGTTTCCATTTCGGTTTTTCCTGTAGTATCAGTCGGGGTTGGCTTCTTTTGCTGTTTAGGTTTAGCTAGCAGCACATTAGCAACGTTAAGGTCTTTGATGTACTCAGCAAACTGTAGGCGTCCGGGTGGATTAATAGTTTTTCGAGGCCGCAGAGTGTCATGAATTAAATCGACTATGTTAGACGCCGGTAAAATTTCACCCTTTATAGTAACGGTGCCCTTGTGATCCCAGCTCACATCGCTTGAGGTACTCAAAATGCGTAGGAAAACTTCAGCTTTTTTCTTAAAAGTTTTGGGAAGTGTAGATAAAATAACGGCATTTGATAGGCTGTCACTGGTTGTTTCAATAGGTATTTTGATTGGCTGCCGCGCCTGGTTTGTGAAATGAAGGAATCGTTGTAAAACCTGATTGTACTGGATCCATTTATCGTGATCAGTTAATTTGTACTTTAAAACTTTTTGCATTTCGTCATCAAGCTGTGATAATATATTTTTCTCCGCATCATTGCCAGCCTTAAGACGTTGGACAAATTCCGGCGATACAATCAACATCTTCCGCTCTTTGTCCATTTTAGTCGAAAAGGAGCTCAGTCGTTTGTTCTAGTAGAGCCGTCGTGAATAAACTAGCTTAAAATCAAGACTTTCATAATAAATATATAAAAAAAATATGACAGGTACGGGAATCGAACCCGTATTCTCTCTCGAGATCAGAACTTGAATCTGACGCCTTAACCATTCGGCCAACCTGCCTCCCTATATAAACGAGCACTCTCTGCATAATTAAGAAAACATATAGTTTAAAAAGCCTTCTGCATGCAATTTCAAACAATATTTCATATAAATTAAGCCATGTACAAATTTCTAAATCGGTTTTGATATATATTTTATCGAAAGATTGGACCCTCAGCTACCGTTTTATTACTATTTGTCGTGATGCGTCATCGATGAATTTTACAAGAGCCAGCCTGTCTGCGATGTGACGTAGGTAATGTATCCACCCCTTTTTATTTTAAAATTCTATAAAAACAGAGGCCCGACTGATGCCGCACTAACACGTTTTAAACCATTGTACTCTGTTACCTGATGCGGCAGCAGTTTGGACCTCTGATTTTATAGAATTTTAAAATAAAAAGGGGTGGATACATTACCTACGTCACACAGCAGACAGGATGGCTCTTGTAAAATTCATCGATGACGCATCACGACAAATAGTAATAAAACGGTAGCTGAGGGTCCAATCTTTCGATAAAATATATATCAAAACCGATTTAGAAATTTGTACATGGCTTAATTTATATGAAATATTGTTTGAAATTGCATGCAGAAGGCTTTTTAAACTATATGTTTTCTTAATTATGCAGAGAGTGCTCGTTTATATAGGGAGGCAGGTTGGCCAAATGGTTAAGGCGTCAGATTCAAGTTCTGATCTCGAGAGAGAATACGGGTTCGATTCCCGTACCTGTCATATTTTTTTTATATATTTATTATGAAAGTCTTGATTTTAAGCTAGTTTATTCACGACGGCTCTACTAGAACAAACGACTGAGCTCCTTTTCGACTAAAATGGACAAAGAGCGGAAGATGTTGATTGTATCGCCGGAATTTGTCCAACGTCTTAAGGCTGGCAATGATGCGGAGAAAAATATATTATCACAGCTTGATGACGAAATGCAAAAAGTTTTAAAGTACAAATTAACTGATCACGATAAATGGATCCAGTACAATCAGGTTTTACAACGATTCCTTCATTTCACAAACCAGGCGCGGCAGCCAATCAAAATACCTATTGAAACAACCAGTGACAGCCTATCAAATGCCGTTATTTTATCTACACTTCCCAAAACTTTTAAGAAAAAAGCTGAAGTTTTCCTACGCATTTTGAGTACCTCAAGCGATGTGAGCTGGGATCACAAGGGCACCGTTACTATAAAGGGTGAAATTTTACCGGCGTCTAACATAGTCGATTTAATTCATGACACTCTGCTGCCTCGAAAAACTATTAATCCACCCGGACGCCTACAGTTTGCTGAGTACATCAAAGACCTTAACGTTGCTAATGTGCTGCTAGCTAAACCTAAACAGCAAAAGAAGCCAACCCCGACTGATACTACAGGAAAAACCGAAATGGAAACTGATAACTGCGAGTCCGATTAGAATATAAATTAAAAACACCAGCTACTCATCCAAGTCCACATCAAAAGGTTCAGTCAGAAGAACGCCGATAAGGAAACGCCTCCAAAAAAGGGCCGTTAGAAAAACGCCTCTAAGGCAGATGTCATCAACACCAAAAACGAAGGGAATTCTAGATTGGGTGCATCTTAAACTTTAAAATTACACAATGAATTTCTGATTTTATTACTTGCAGTCTTTTTAATTTGAAATGTCGTGCACCTCAAACTACAGTTTTGTAAATTGCTAGCGAATTTTTAGAAATAAGACATTCTGCTGTACATTTATATTTATATTATTAAGTATTATACGAAATAAGAACAATATATTTGTTTATTACAAAGTGTTTGTGTTTTTTATTTCTACTCTGCTTTGTTTTTTTCTTTTCTCGAATCTGCAATAATTACAAAGTCTAAAGCTAAAATATTAGTATTTGTAGTTATTTTACAGTTACAAAGTGTAAAATTTCAAAAAAATCAATCTACGATTTCATAATAGCGTGATATAATTTAGAAAATTGTGATTTCTTTTAATTTTGTGCGATACATTTTATAAAAAAGTGTAAAACATTTGCAAATTTTTCAACGAAATTGTGTGTTTTATTCAGGTTTATGTTAATTTGTGATCAACATACATATATTTTGTATAATTTCAAGTGTTATGATGGCAGTTTTGTAAAATTTTAAGTGAAATGAAGGGGCCAGAACATTTTTTCAACAAAATTACGTGTTTTTATTCAACTTTATGTTAATTTGCGGACAACATATATATATTTTTCAATGAAATTGCGTGTTTTGGTGGTGTCAGAATATTTTTTTCAACGAATTGCGCGTTTTTATTTAAAAATTATGTTAATTTGTGGTCAACATACATATATTTCCGTCAAAAGTATAAGATTTTTTGAATTTTGTTTATCGAAATGATTGTGGTAGTAGATTTTTTCAACGAAATTGCTATTTCTTTTAATTTTGAGCGATGCATTTTATAAAAAGTGTAAAACATTTGCAAAATTATGCATAGTTTATGTAACATGATGTCGATTTTTGTGAAAATTTATGTGAGATGGCTTGTAATTGCGTGATTTTTGTTCAATTTTCATCGTGTGTTGAATAAAATATCGTTTTTTGTATAATTTCAAGTGACGTGATGACAGTTTTTGTATAATTTATGTGACATGATGTCGATATTTGCGAAAATTTATGTGAGATGCTGTATGATTGTGTGATTTTATTCAAATTTTTGTTACTTTGGGGTCAACACATACGTCTTTTCGTAATTTTTGCGTGTTTCTATTCAAATTTATTTTCATTTGTCGTCAGCACAGACGTATTTTCGTAAAATGTTACTATTTTTCAATGAAAGTTGTGAAAAAATATTGTTTTTGTCGTTTTTACAGAATTTAATGTGACAAGATGCCGATTTTTATAAATTTTCATGGGAGATGCTGTCGATTTTCTAAAATTTATGTGAGACGGCGTATTTTTTTATCGCTTATTGGATAAAAATGTCGTTTTTTGTATAATTTCAAGTGACATGATGTCAGTTTTTGTAAAATTTTAAGTGAAACAGAACATTTTTCCAACGAAATTGTGTTTTTTTATTCAAAATTATGTTACTTTGTGGTTAATTGCGTTTTTATTTTCGTCCGTTTGCATTTATATTGGAATTTTTTAAACTAAAATGCAGTTTTTATCGATATAATGACACAATTTCAGACGTTTACTTATAAAATAGGGTTCCGTAGTGAGAAGAAACAGTTTATGCCAAAAGAAGTCGCTGTTTTCGTTAAAATGTTCCAAATACCAATTTACATTAAGTTGTTATATACAAATTGACAGTGAAAAATCTGTACATTTACAATAGCATAGTTTGGTTCTTCCACTTTGTCAAAAGACCCATCTTGTAAACGTACAATAACTAAAAGTTTTACGGCTTTACAATGCGTTGCATTTATTTACTCAACACTTTTCGCGATTTTTTATAGTAATATATTTATGCGGATTTCGCGATTTAAATGAAAAGGGTTAAGGGTTTCTAAAGTAAACATAAAGAACGTCTCGTAAGTTCCGCAGCGATATTATAAAAGAGCAGATTATAAAAATAAAGTAATTATTTCTATTAGTACTAGGCATGTTTAGTTGACAAATGTCATAATTAAAATTAGGCAAGCCTTCTCCAATATTTGCTACTATGTTTATCTCTTTCTTACTCAAGCAATACGTATATCTTCTTTATGTTAGCCGAGCAATATTTTAAAACTGTTGTGTTCAAAGTTTAAAATTTGATATTATTTGACAACCGCGAATTTAATTAGATCAATTAATTGATTGCTCCATAACGTCTTTTTGTAAGCACGCATAGCAACATAAATTTAAATATGTTACAGCATTTCGCCGGAATATATTCGATTGACCAAGAACTCGAGAGGAAATTTCCATTTATATAGCACTCATATTATAAAAATAAAAGCACTAATTACAGCAAAAGCTGTTGCAAATCAAATTTTTTTTAAAATGTACCAACCTTTAAACACAATAAGCTAAACATTCCCTATTCTTATAATCTAAATTTTTGAAAAATAGGTTGTGTGGTACAACGTTTATTTAAAATAAAATAGATTTTCTATACCGTCTGCAAATAAAACAATGGTTGATTGTAAAACACATTTATTAAATAGAGACCGCTTGATCCTGAGCGTTATAACCCATTTGAGTGATTCAGTTCATTTATTTAATTTCTATTATAAAAAGTCTAAACTCCAGCAGATACAATCCCCCGGTAACAATGCATTTTGTCGGTTAAAATTTACAGCCCGCTATGCAATGACGTCAAAACTTTGAAAGAGAAAGCTAGCATAGTCAGAATGCGTGTATTTATAT
Source organism: Agriotes lineatus (assembly GCA_940337035.1). Taxonomy (NCBI): domain Eukaryota; kingdom Metazoa; phylum Arthropoda; class Insecta; order Coleoptera; family Elateridae; genus Agriotes; species Agriotes lineatus. The sequence continues at coordinate 12,923,878 of OW679201.1, forward strand.
AAGGGACTAAAATAATTATTTCGCCTTTTAAAAATATTACTATGGTTCTAAATTATGCACAATGCAGTTCATCTGTTATTAATTATAATTTTCAGGAAATAAATAATTTTATAATATGACAGCATAGCGGTACTCAATCGGCGCATCGATCTGGCGATTAAATTTCATTCGAAAATAACATTTAAAATGTATTATAATATGCTTGCGACTCTAGTGACTATAGTTAATTCCTTAAAACCTCGACCGCTTCGATAGCCCGGTTGGTTAAGGCTTCGTACTCGTAATGCTGCGGTCGCTGGTTCGATTCCAGCCATGGGACATCGCAGGAAGCTTTTTTTAAATTCAAATATTTCAGCGAGTGAATGCAAGAGAGAGACAACAGCTTCGAAGAGCGAAATAGATTTACCAGCTTGAATTTCAAATATTTCCGCGAAAATTCAAAATTAAAAACGACAGCCGTGAGAAGTGCGCGCGCACCAAGATGGCCGACGCCCGGGAAGTTTAAAATTCAAATAATGGAACTTAGAAAAAAAATCGGAAAAAATTCAAATTTCAAATATTCCCGCGAAAATTAAAAATGGCCGCCGCGTAATTCCAGAAGCAAATTAAAAAATCTAATGCGTAATTTAATCAGTAGCACATATGTAAATTACATATCAAACTTCATATGTGATTAATTAGATCAATCCGCGAAATTAATTAGATCAATCCGCGGTTTAATTGGAGCACCTGTCAATCAACCGATTAATTTAATCGAGCCTCGATTAATTTAATTGAACACTTAATCCAATTAGTGGTGTCTTCATACTACTAACGTTTTAAACGAATCAAGGATTAAAATTTAAAAATACATTGCTAAAAACACTCACCACGCATATTATTGAGTAGTTGTCTTACCTGAAAAAAAAGAAGAAAACGATTAGAGCTGGGACAAATATTTCTTCATAGTTAAGACAGTAATTAATAAACATGAACAACTATAAATATTTCAGGTGAGGTATACTTCCATAAAGCTACAAAAGCAGATGACTGAGAAGTTATTATTGCGATACAGCTTCGTCAGCAATCGATTTTACGGTTTAGCGCTTATGTCCTGTTTGTATTTATAGGCAACAAGAGAAAACGCAATATCAGTAAATATTTATTAATAAGCGTTAGCAAGAGCGCAGGTTGCATAACATATCGGTACCTTATTTGTACCAAAGCCTAGAAACCTTAGAAAGTGGCACTGTAACAAATTATAGCCGCAGATCGTCGATTTCCTAATGCCGCAATTTGAAAATCGACTTCATTATGTGTAATTACTATAACAAACATTTCTTATGAGGAAACTTTGGGAACTCAATCGACTAGATAAATAGTTTATTATTGAGATTTATGAAATCAGTTGGGCTAAATTGCCTCATTAATATGTAAAGCAAACAAGGCTCGCTTTCAGACAAGATTTCTCAAGTAGAGGAACTTAATTATTTTAATTCTGACAAATCGAGGTGAAATTTGTTGAAATACAAATCAAATTCAAATTTCCGGCAAAACTCGTTAGCATTATTTAATAAATTAAGATAATGAAAATTACGGCGGAATAACACTTTTACAAAAACTCAGACCAATTACAAGACACGTAGAATGTAGATAATTTATGACTCCAAGTGATCAATGGACTCCTTTTGCTTCTTCTAGGAATAGAGGAAAAGTAAACATCTTTTTTCAGCAGACAATTAAACTAAACGCACATTAGGTAAGTCCACATTCTAATTAGATTAGGAAAAGTACTTCTCAAGTCAGAGATTTATTTTCATATTGATTCATATTCAATCAAAGCCAAAAATTATTACTGCTTGCTACATTATTCGGACTGCTACCAAGTCGTAGGGTGATTTTATGACTGTATCACTGGGATAAGCAGGCTTTGCAAACAACTTAATCCCTCGAAGAATGCGGACATCCGTCACTGCCAATTGTCTGGGAAGTCTGGGAAGTCTGGAAAATCAAGGTTACCAAGTTGAGATGGAACACACAATAGGCAGCATTGTATAAAAGGGTTGGTAAAATTGAGCTCTGTATGTTATTTAGTTACGTGTGTGATTGCAGCAGCAGGATAAATAGAATGCATGTTTACAAACATAAGATAATGCAAAAGATGTCCAGGAAGATGATGTCGATCGCGTTAGGAGTTGCATTTGTATAGTTTTAGTAACAGAAGGGATTTACCATAAGTTCGGGAAAACATAAGATGAGAAAATATAATTAGGCAAATTTCCGGATTTCATAGATAGGACGTATACATGAATTTTGAACTCGTTGAATTATCCCAGCAGCTTCCCTAGTAAGACAAGGCCCATATAGTTGAGAACATAAATTAAAATGACTTAAAACTAGACTGTTGCAAAGCAATGCCTTAATTTTTGGTGAAATGTATTGTCTATGTGGATAAAGTAATTTTAAACAGGCGTATGCTTGTTTAACACATCGAGTTATGTGAGCATTATATCTATACTATTATCTAGAATCAAACCAAGATTTTTTGCTTCTGACCGAATAGGTATAAGTTTGTTATTGATGCTTAAATGTACTTGAGACCTTAATTCTCCCACCCTCTGTTTATTGTCAAACATTATTACCACAGATAAGAAGATTTATTATCAAATGGTAATTTAAAGATGTCGATGTCGTAACAATGGCGTTTAAATCGGCTTGGACCGCGCTCAAGGCTTGCTGTCAATCGTTGTATTCAAAAGTGTAGTACAGCTGTGTATCATCAGCATACACATGCAGTGAACAAGTTTTAATTACATCACAAAGACAATGTGCATAGATTGTAAATAGAAGTGGACCTAGAATAGATCCTTGTGGAACGCCTCTAGTCACTGATCTGTACGCTGATGACTCCAACTGCAGCCTGACGCTCTGTTCCCTGCCTGTCAAATAATCTGTAAATAAAGCAACAGCACTACCTGAGAGACCAATTTTTTAAAAAATTGTTAACAAAATGTTGTGATCGATGGTATCAAAAGCTTTGCTGAAATCCAAAATAATTAATACAGACATTTTATTTTGACCAGCTGCTCTCACTAAGTCATCAGTGACATTGAACAAGGCGGTAGTGCAGCTGTAGCCAGATCTAAATCCAGATTGGTGTGTTGGTAAAATATTATTATCTACCAAATAAAAACGAAATTGAAAATTTATTACTTTCTCCAAAATTTTTTACAGGACAGGGAGAATACTAATTGGCCGCAAGGTGAACAGTTCAAATTTCCCATATCAATTCGTTCGATAATAGTTTTGTTGCATCTATTATTTGTCTTACTTCTTCATTTTGAATTTCTTATAGCTTCAATAGTAGCAATCCTTCGTAGATACTCCATTTCTACACAGTTTCATAGTATTTTTCATATTATACTTTCAGGGAAATCATGATGGTTCCCGTTTTCTTCTGCTGGATGGTACCCAATTGGAAAGCCTTTTAGTTAATCTTCCTTCTTCTATGCATAGCATGTGAGTGAACACATCAACTCTCCCATTTCAATTCGTTCTATGATAATATCGTCGCATCCATTATTTGTTTTACTTCTTTATTTTGAATTTCTTCTAGCTTCAATAGTACCATTTCTTCGTAGGTACTCCATTTCTACACAGTTCATAGTCATAGTATTTTTCATATTATACTTCCAGGGAAGTCATGATAGTCCCCGTTTTCTTCTGCTCGATGGTACCCAATTGAAAAGTCTCTTAGTTATATTTCCTTCTTCTATGCATAGCATGTGGATGAGATGAACATATCAACTCTCCAATTTTAATTCGTTCTATAATAGTTTCGTCGCATCCATCATTTGTCTTAATTCCTTTAGAATTTCTTCTAGCTTTAATAGTACCATTTCTTCGTAAGTACTCCATTTCTACAGTGTCATAGTATTTTTCCGATTATACTTCCAGGGCAGCCATGGTGGTCCCCGTTTTCTTCTGCTTGAAGGTACACAATTGAAAAATCTCTTTGGTAATCTTCCTTCTTCTATGCACAGCATGCGATGGAACATTTCAATTCATTCTCTAACCGTGTCGTCGCATTCATGCTTTGTCTTACGTCTTTATTTCGATTTTTTGTAACCTCACTAGTACTTCTTAGGTTCTTAAACCTTTACCGAGTTTAACTTTGCTTTCATTTCTGCATGAACTGTCCATACTTCACAACCATATTGTAATTGTAATATTCCAGAATAGTTCTACGAATTGCTTTTTTTATGCTTTGGGAAATGTGCTTGTCATCTGCATTATACCTTTGAACATGAATACTCTGTTGGTAGATGTTGCAAAAACGCATTAAGATATAAAATTTTGCTCTAATACCATAATTAAATTTCAACAAACGTTTTTAAAAATAATGTTTTTCTCAAACAGTTTCCGGAACAGTTTGAAACCGCATCAAAATAAAAACACACTGAACACACCGACATGCATTTATACCCTACGAACATGTTTAGCAGCATCACAAAGAAACTGTAGATTTTTTCCAGCATGACCAGTACACCAGTCGAATGACAAAGCCAGGGGTCATTTTAAGGAAATTACAGCGAGCGGTTCGCCCGTTTTTGGAAATGTCTGCTTTCTGTCTCCGTTCCGTCTGGACAAGCAGCCGTGTAAAAGCGTCACAGGTGCGTGGACTTCCTTCCGCGGGTTGACTCACCCTTTGTGGCGGGTGCACTCGTTATGACGCCGGAAGGGCGAAAACGTTAAATATTTACGCGCTCTTTCGACCGAAGGGGCTCCAAGAAGTGTTACGAGTCAACGGACAAAGAACGTTAACGAAATTTGAGTGAGACCTGTGCGGGTTTTTGAAGGATCTACTGAGGGAGGGATAGTACAGCAGAAAGGCTTAGTTGGCAGCTGGTCGTGAAAACAAATCGACCAATTTTCGTTTATGTAATCATGAAACAATTTTGTTCGGTATTTACATATGATCTGTATTTCTTAATGTTAGTATAAAAAATTAAGAGACTTATTGCTTAATTTGCTATCTTAATAGTAATTTGTGTGGGAAGGGAAAAAGCGTTAGTTTTCCATACAAGGAGTGAATGCTAATAATCATTCTAATACGGAAAAGGCATTGCGCACGGTATGCAAGCGCTATATTTAAACTTACTGCAAAATCCGCCACAAATTTTATAAATTTCCACTGTCATTCTCATTAGAAATCGATTAATATTATTTGCCACTTCATCCTACGTACAGAAAACTAGTACACAATTGGTGTACAACCAGTAATACACTGCTGTATACATATAAAGAAGACTAAAACAACAGGTTAAGACCATGCTCGGAAAATATTCTACTGGAGAAGCCTATCGAAAAAAGGTCACATGTTTATATGATCCTTGCAGACTACAGTCAAAAGAGAACAGCTCTACGCTGGAATGGAGGAATTGCAAATAACAAAAAAGCTCAGAGATCTAGTATAAAACTGAAAGCCGGGTACAGCTAAAGAACGAAACTTCAATTATTTTTCTGGTTGGTAAGGGGTTGAAACAAACTCCTTCTGTCAACGATACTTATATGTGTACTATTAGAAGGTAAGACAAGAACATGTAAAATACGTCCATCAATGTATAGCCTCAATGCTTATAACCAGAAAGCAAGAACAACTAAGAAGGTTCCTACAAGACCTGGCACGAGTATTTGTAAAATATGGTCTAAAAATAAACAGAAAAAAGATAAAATTGAATTGGAGTTGAATCCCCACCAACCACGGAAAGATATTTAAGAATAAGAGGAACTGAATAACAGAAGTTCGAAAAGGTGAACCACTTTACATATCTAAAAACGGTACAATAGAAGCATTATAGCGGTCAACCATGGTACACAAAACGCTAACAGCAAAATGCACGTTAAAAATGTAAAAATCTTTTAAAGTGTGAGTAAAAGAATGATGGGCTTCCTCGGGCATCTATTAAGACTGGACCGGAGCAAAGCAGTAAAAAGTGTACCAAATCAAGTTACCACAGATTGAAAAAGATGTGCATGGAGTGTGGCAACAAGAGCTAGCAATTATGAAAATGGAAATATTGTAGCAGAAGGCCTTGAACAACAAGGAAATGAAAAAAGTAGTAGACCATGCTATGAACCTCGACCTTGAGAGCACATTATCATCATTTGAAGATAGCTGCAAAGAAGCCTTACTACAGGAATAGAAACAAAAACTAGTAGACAACCTATTAACCTTGATGGCCTTTATAGCTCATCCTTTGAGGATGATAACAGCAACATCGAGCTAGCTGTCAGGAAACCTTACCCACATCAAAAAAGGAAAAAATACAAAAAACTAGTAGACCAGGCTATTAACCTCGATGGTATATAGAGGTCATCATTTGAGGATGGCCAAGGTAAGATTAAGATAGCCATAAAGAAACGTTACTCTACATCAAAGAAGGAAGAAACAGAAAAAAACTAGTAGACCAAGCTATGAGCGTCGATGGTATATAGAGTTCATTATTTGAAGGTGACAACCGCAAGACAAAGATAGCTAAACAAAGGTAGTAGACCAAAAAAAGGGACTCGATGGCCTGTAGAGCTCATCATAATTATTTGGAGATAAGAAAAAAGATCAAAATAGCGGTAAAGAAACCACACTCTACATCAAAGAATAACAGAATAGATAAAGTATTAAACCAAGCTATGGGCTTCAATGGTCTGTAGAGCTCATCATCATTATTTGAGGATGGAATATGCAATATCAAGATGGCTGTAAAAAATTTATTCCACATCTAGAAAGAAAGGTATGGACAAAGCTGTGGTACTCAAGGATATGTAGAGTTATTCATCGTTATTTGAGAATGACAAAAGCAAGATCAAGATAGCTGTAGAGAAACTTTACTCTACATCAAGGAAGGAAAGAATAACAAAAATAGTAAACCAAGGTATGGGCCGCGATGGCCTATAGAGCTCATCATTTGAGAATGGCAAAAGCAAGATCAAGGTAGCTGTAAAGAAAGCTTACTATACATCAAGAAAGAAATGTATAGAAAAACGGTAGTAAATCAAGCTGTGGGCTTTGATGGCATGTATAGCTCAACATTGTTGCTTGAGGATGACAAAAGAAAGATCAAGATAGCAAGAAACCTTCCTAAATATCACGCAAATCAGAAATAGAAAAAGTAATAAATTAACCAATGAGCCTCGATGGTCTCTAGCGCTCATCATCGTCATTTCAAGATGGCAAAAGCAAAATCAGCATAGCTATGACGACAACTTAGTCCATCTCAAAGAAGAAAGGCATAGAACAACTGTAGTAAATCAAGCCAAGGGACTTGATGGCATGTAGAGCTGATCATCGTTATTTGAGAATGACAAAAAAGGTCAACTACTATAAAGAAACATTACTAAACATTAAAGACGAAAAGAATAGAATAAGTAGTAAACCAAGTTATTGGGCTCGATGATCTGTAGAGCTCATCATCGTTCAAAATAACAAGAGGAAGATCAAGACAGCTGTAAAGAAACCTTACCTACTTCACATCAAGAAAGAAATAGGAAAAAACAGTAGATTAAGATATGGCCTGCAGGCGTTATCATCATTATTTGAGGATGACAACAGCAAATACAAGATAGCTACAGAGAATCCTTACTCCACTTCAAGAAAGAAAAGAATAGCAAAAGTAGTGAACTAAGCTATGAATATCGACGGCCTGTAAAGCTTTTCATTATAATGTGAGGATGACAAAGCCAAGCTCAAGAGAGCTGTAGATCAACTGTACTCCACATAAACGAAGAAAGGTATAAAAAACGAGTAGTAAACAAAGGGGGATTCGAATGCCTATAAAAATCATCATTATTTGAGGACGACAAAAGCACGATGAAAATAGCTTTAAGGGAACCTTACTTTAAATCAAGGCAGGAAAGAATAGCAAAAGCAGTAAATCAAACTATGGGCCTTGATGGCTTATAGAGCTCATCACCATTATTTGAGGTTGGCAAATGCAAGATCAAGATGGCTGTAAAAAACTTACTCACACCAAAAAAGAAAGATATAGAAAAGAGTTGTAAACCAAGCTATGGTACTCAAGGACATGTACAGCTATTCATCGTTATTTGAGGATGACAAAAGCAAGATCAAGATAGCTGTAAAGAAGCTTACTCCACATTAAGAAAGTAAAATAGATCCAAATAGTAGTAAACCCAGATATGGGACTCGATGGCATGCAGAGCTCATCATCATTATTTTAAGATGACAAAAGCAATATCAAGATAGCTGTAGAGAAATATTACTCCACATCAAGGAAGTAAAGAATGGCAAAAGTAGTAAATCAAGCTATGAGCCTCGATGGCCTATAGAGATCATCATTTGAGGATGACAAAAGTAAGATCAAGGTAGCTATCAAGAAAGTTTACTACACATCAAGAAGGAAATGTATAGAAAAACTGTAGTAAATCAAGCTATTGGAACTTGATGAGCTGATCATCGTTATTTTTCGGATGACAATAGTAACATCAATATAGCTGAAAAAACCTTCTTCCACGCCAAATTAAGAAGAAGTAGAAAACACAAGTATTAAACCACCCCTATTAGCTTCAACGGCCTCTACAGCTCATTATTTTAGGATAACAAAAGCAAGATCAACATACTGCAAAGAGAGTGTACATTACACCAAGAAAGAAACTTATAGCCAAACAATAGTAAACCAAGTTATAGGAATTAGCGGCCTGTAGAGCTGATTTTCGTTATTTGAGGATGATAAACGCAAGGTCAAGAGAGCTGTAAAGACACCTCACTCCACATCAAGGAAGAAAGAAATGGAAAAGGTAATAGGCCATGCGATGGACCTCGATGACTTGTAGAGCTCGTTATTGTTTATAGATGACAAAGACAAGATTAAGATAGCTGTAGAGAAACCTTGTTAACGATCAAGGAAGGAACCAATAAAAAAAAGTAGACCAAGCTGTAACGTTACCCCACCTCAAAGAAGGAGGAAATAGTAAAACTAGTAGACCAAGCTATAAGTCTCGATGGCCTGTAGTGGTCATCATTTGAGGATAACAAAAGCTAGATCAAGATAGCTGTAAAGCAACCTTACTCTACATCAAAGACAGAAGAAATAAAAAATAGTAGTAAACCCAGCTATGTAACTCGGTGACCTGTAGAGCTCATCATCTTGGAGTCTGCAGATGGTTTGATGAAAAGAGTTGAGATGGAACTACTATGAGGGAGGGTCAAAACAATCCAGGTCATTCCACATAAAACGTTTATTAATATTCATTATTGCAATCGTTAAGGCCTTTTATTTTCACTGAAAAAACGATTAATTTAAGAACTTGTTCATATACAAAGAGATTTGTGATAACTTGTGTTATTTTTCGTCTCCTTGTACTTGACTTTCTTGGCATTTCCTGCTTTTACTCTTTGCTGCGCGGTAACAGAAATTTTGCTATTATTTTTGCCGTGTTTGTCCCTTTTGGTTTACACTTTTATAGCCTGCTGAAAACTATATTTTCTTATAAGGAAGTTTTACGATTTGTTCGTTTTACAATTTTCATAACGAAATTATTGCTAACAGCAGATATATATGGAAATTGTGTCAAGTTAAAGTGATAGACCGATATACATAAATTAATTCTACCTATTGATATTTTACTATGTCAATGAAGGAAACAAAGACAAAGACGGATCAGCCAGAAGAAACTATTGTCCACTATTTTTTCTTCTTTTCGGTTTTTGTTTGTTTAATATCTTACTTTCAACCTGCGTAGTAATTGATCTAACTTCATAGTCACACAATTAGGGTTACACCTTCTTTGCTATAAATTTAGTAATATTTTGCTGTTTTTAAATACGAGTTTTTGACAACGGTGAAAATTAGGCTAAAAGTTAATATTTCCTTTTCATGTTTATAAATTTCGTCTCATTTTCTCACTTTTTTATAAAGATCTGTTTACTTTCATTCTTTAGGCTGTTTGATGGGTCTACCTGGATTTGTCCTTTCCATTGGTGTTCAATATCTTATTATCTTTGGCTTATCAGTATCTGCTCTCATAACGAGGCTCGCTTCGTGTTCCTTTCACGTTTTTGTAATATCTATTACATTATATTTGTTTCATATTTATTGGTTTCTAGTTTTGTCTCGTGTATCCTAGAATTGTTTGTTATGCAAGTAGTTGTTTTGTTGTCGGTACGTGTTTAATCATATTACGTTCCTGAGATAGTCAGATGCTAGTGATCATTTCAGAAGATCTTGTTCAATCTTAATCGACTTTATAATCTTAACTGCATACTTCCTTAAAATTTGGAGACTAGAACTGCAATATATAAAGAAGAGCAAATCTGAAGTTGAAATGACCGGTCATGATAATTAACCATGAGTAGAACAGGGGCACTTTTCCCCCTCCACTTTTTATTCGATTAAGCCACGCCCCCTTAATTCGCGGTTTTATTCGCGGATTTCGCGGAATTTTCGCGGATTGACCCAATTAATTCCGCGGTTTGATCTAATTAATTTCGCGGTTTGATCTAATTAATCACATATGAAGTTTGATATGTAATTTACATATGTGCTACTGATTAAATTACGCATTAGATTTTTTAATTTGCTTCTGGAATTACGCGTCGGACTTCGGCGGCCATCTTGGATTTCTGGCGGGAATATTTGAAATTTGAATTTTTTCCGATTTTTTTTTTCTAAGTTCCATTATTTGAATTTAAATCTCCCGGGGTGTCGGCCATCTTGGTGCGCGCGCACTTCTCACGGCGGTTGTTTTTAAATTTGAATTTTCGCGGAAATATTTGAAATTGAAACTGGTGGATCTATCTCGCTCTTCGAAGCTGCTGTCTCTCTCTTGCATTCACTCGCGGAAATATTTAAATTTAAAAAAAGCTATTTGCGTCGGACCCGAGTGGGAATCGAACCCTCTACGTTTGCATACACATTGGGCTCACATCGATCGATGCCTCTAGACCACGGAGCGGTACGGGATTTAAAGGGTTTGAACGAAACGCCATTTCGCAGCTCTACAGTCACGCCGCTCGAATTTTAAACAACTTATTTTTTCGAAAATTTAAATTTTAAGAACTGAAATGTGTAGCTTGATGTGATTAAAGGTATATGCAATTTTTAAAAAATTGACTTCGCCCGCGATTTCGTCATAATTAATTATTTTATTTTTATCGTTAGGCCCGGTATTACAAAACAGCCAGTGAAAGTTTGCACTTCGGATTCTGCGAATATAGTCCTGAAATAGTTTAAAAATATACTCAAAAATGAATTACTTATTTTATATAGCGAGATCATAATTACGCGGCGGTTATTTTCAATTTTCAACATAAAATGTGTAATTATTCGCAATGGTTTTTGCAGCACAGACAATGGAATTTGCTATGATATCACCGACTCTGTAGAACTTTCTATTTCGTCATCCTCAAATGGCTTAACCGGTCGCATATTTGAGTTCGCTAGATGGCACAACGCGGACCTGGAATGCCGGGCTCTGATTGGTCGCCAACTTCGTGTCCTTCTTGAATGACGTTTGAATTTGAACCGATGATTCTTATTAGTTTTAATTTTATTGTAATCTTTTTTTTACTTACGTAAGTGCACTTGTGGCATATTAGCACCAATAAATATCTATCTATCTATAGATAAACAGACAAGATTTACCCTGTTTTGGTGTTAAGAAATCATCCGATTCAGAAACTACTTAAGCTGAATTGTATGAAACAATAAATAAGTAGTTATACTTATTTATTATTTTGAATTTCGTTGTCTTTTAATACGTGTTGGAGTCGCTGCTTATATTATTTTCTTGCAAAGCTACTGCAGTTTGTGTTGATGTACTTTAAAAGATCTATGAAAATTTATTTTTGTTATAACCTAAATTTTGTTTTCAATTGTATTATGTTCATATTATTTTTGGAATGTTTTAGCGCTAATATATGAGTGACTTAACAAATATTTGTCCGTTATTTTAATTTTTAAAAAAGCTTCCTGCGATGTCCCATGGCTGGAGTCGAACCAGCGATCACAGCAAAAAATTTCCATTAAACGATGCTAGTTACAGTTTAAAAAGGACAGACCAGATCTAAAAGAACACGAGTTGATGTCGAGACTAGAGAGAGAGATCCGGCAACAATGTACCTATTCAGAAAATATAACCTTAAACTGAAAACAACCTAACCTAGCAGAAAAAGTGTCAGTTTGCATTAGGGGAGTTTAGTTGCCGCAGAGGTACTGCCAACAAAATTACTAGATGGTCATACAGCATCTCACATAAATTTTCACAAAAATCGACATCATGTCATATAAATTATACAAAAACTGTCATCATGTCACTTGAAATTATATAAAAAACGACATTTTTTACTAAACACACGACGAAAATTGAACAAAAATCACACAATTACAAGCCATCTCACATAAATTTTCACAAAAATCGACATCATGTCATATAAATTATACAAAAACTGTCATCATGTCACTTGAAATTATACAAAAAACGACATTTTTACTAAACACACACGAAAATTGAACAAAATCACGCAATTACACGCCATCTCACATAAATTTTTAAAAAAATCGACATCATGTTACATAAACTATGCATAATTTTGCAAATGTTTTACACTTTTTATAAAATGCATCGCTCAAAATTAAAAGAAATAGCAATTTCATTGAAAAAATCTACTACCACAATCATTTCGATAAACAAAATTCAAAAAATCTTATACTTTTGACGGGAATATATGTTAGTTGACCACAAATTAACATAATTTTTAAATAAAAACGCGCAATTCGTTGAAAAAAAAATATTCTGACACCACCAAAACACGCAATTTCATTGAAAAATATATATATGTTGTCCACAAATTAACATAAATTTGAATAAAAACACGTAATTTTGTTGAAAAAATGTTCTGGCCCCGTCATTTCACTTAAAATTTTACAAAACTGCCATCATAACACTCGAAATTATACAAATATATGTATGTTTATCACAAATTAACATAAACCTGAATAAAACACACAATTTCGTTGAAAAATTTGCAAATGTTTTACACTTTTTATAAAATGTGTCGCTCAAAATTAAAAGAAATCACAATTTTTAAATTATATCACGCCATTATGAAATCGTAGATTGATTTTTTTGAAATTTTACACTTTGTAACTGTAAAATAACTTCAAATACTAATATTTTAGCTTTAGATTTTGTAATTATTGCAGATTCGTGAAAAACAAAAGCAGAGTAGAAATAAAAAACACAAACACTTTGTAATAAACAAATATATTGTTCTTATTTCGTATAATACTTAATAATATAAATATAAATGTACAGCAGAATGTCTTATTCTAAAAATTCGCTAGCAATTTACAAAACTGTAGTTTGAGGTGCACGACATTTCAAATTAAAAAGACTGCAAGTAATAAAAATCAGAATTTCATTGTGTAATTTTAAAGTTTAAGATGCACCCAATCTAGAATTCCCTTCGTTTTTGGTGATGATGACATCTGCCTTAGAGGCGTTTTTCTAACGGCCCTTTTTTGGAGGCGTTTCCTTATCGATGTTCTTCTGACTGAACCTTTTTGATGTGGACTTGGATGAGTAGCTGGTGTTTTTAATTTATATTCTAAATCAGACTCGCAGTTATCAGTTTCCATTCGGTTTTTCCTATAGTACCAGTCAGGGTTGGCTTCTTTTGCTGTTTAGGTTTAGCTAGCAGCACATTAGGAACGTTAAGGTCTTTGATGTAATCAGCAAACTGTAGGCGTCCGGGTGGATTAATAGTTTTTCGAGGCCGCAGAATGTCGTGAATTAAATCGACTATGTTAGACGCCGGTAAAATTTCACCCTTTATAGTAACGGTGCCCTTGTGATCCCAGTTCACATCGCTTGATGGTACTCAAAATGCGTAGGAAAACTTCAGCTTTTTTCTTAAAAGTTTTGGGAAGTGTAGATAAAATAACGGCATTTGATAGGCTGTCACTGGTTGTTTCAATAGGTATTTTGATTGGCTGCCGCGCCCTGGGTTTGTGAAATGAAGGAATCGTTGTAAAACCTGATTGTACTGGATCCATTTATCGTGATCAGTTAATTTAGACTTTAAAACTTTTTGCATTTCGTCATCAAGCTGTGATAATATATTTTTCTCCGCATCATCGCCAGACTTAAGACGTTGGACAAATTCCGGCGATACAATCAACATCTTCCGCTCTTTGTCCATTTTAGTCGAAAAGGAGCTCAGTCGTTTGTTCTGGTAGAGCCGTCGTGAATAAACTAGCTTAAAATCAAGACTTTCATAATAAATATATAAAAAAATATGACAGGTACGGGAATCGAACCCGTATTCTCTCTCGAGATCAGAACTTGAATCTGACGCCTTAACCATTCGGCCAACTGCCTCCTCCTATATAAACGAGCACTCTCTGCATAATTAACCCTAGAACGCATACATCTAAGAAAGTTACCTTAACGCATATGTGGTGTCGTATACGACACCACATCTTTTTTGTTTAATGAGGCCACTTTAAATTTACTATACGCCTTTTTTAATATCTGGAAGTTAATTTTGATTGCATAGATGCATATTAAAGCGCAAAACGGAAATTAAAATTGTTAAAATACTAATTTATTTATGAGTATGAATAAAATAATTGTTAAATCTAAGGAACTGATCAGGTACTAATATCTACGTTAAACAGCGACAAATAACTACAGTGTGATATTTTAAAAACTCAATTGCAGCAGACCCTGGATAGCCTAAATCAGTTGGCAATATTAAAGTGTATTGTTACTGACACTGTCTGTGTCAAAACTGACGCAAAACGTAACCTGCCTAACCTCGAATTTGACATAGACTTACAGTGTCACCAACAATACATTTCAGTATTGTCAACTGATTCAGGGTATCCAGGGCCTGCTGCCATTGAGTTTTTAAAAAATCACTCGGTAGTCTCTGCTGAGCACATAAATTACGCTGCAGGTTATCAGGTTAGGTTTTACGTCAGTTTTATTACAGACTGACGCAAAATCTAACCTGCTAACCTCGAATTTGACATAGACTTACAGTGTCACCAACAATACATTTCAGTATTGTCAACTGATTCAGTGTATCCAGGGCCTGCTGCCATTGAGTTTTTAAAAAATCACTCGGTAGTCTCTGCTGAGCACATAAAATTACGCTGCAGGTTATCAGGTTAGGTTTTGCGTCAGTTTTATTACAGACTGACGCAAAATCTAACCTGCTAACCTCGAATTTGACATAGACTTACAGTGCCACTAACATATCATTCATACGTTTGAATTTCCACGGCCGCAGAGGTTCATTTTTTTTATCTTCGATATTTGCATCATAACCTCAAAAAGTTATTTAATGTCAATTGAAATTATTTCTAATTATAGGGGTCGCCAACTCTGTTCCTTTTAGTAATTATAGTTAAAATATTATCTAGTGACCTTTGTAATATGTTATTTTTGGTTGCCTTGCTCCAGTCTATCTGTTCGGCGGCTCAAGTATAATAACTAACTGGCAATCCTATAAAGACAGTAGTGATAGCTATTTTAACAAATCCCACTTGGCATTACTTAACTATGAAAATTATGTACGTAAACTGACAGATGGAAAGTTGTTACCGACCAACACCTACCGAGAAAACTTGTTACGTGATTGCATAGATGGCGTCATATGCGACACCAAGTAACTAAAAAATTAATTATCAAGCTTGTAACAATTTTTGGAAATTAAAAATGAAAGGGATATATTAACAATACTCTTCTGGAGAGGTACTGAAAATATGAATATGATAACATAACAGCAAATCACTAAAAACTAGATAGTTAACTAGGTGGTGTCTCATATGACGCCACCTATGCGTTCTAGGGTTAAGAAAAACATATAGTTTAAAAAGCCTTCTGCATGCAATTTCAAACAATATTTCATATAAATTAAGCCATGTACAAATTTCTAAATCGGTTTTGATATATATTTTATCGAAAGACTTGACCCTCAGCTACCGTTTTGTCGTGATTCGTCATCGATGAATTTTACAAGTGCCAGCCTGTCTGCTATGTGACGCACGCAGTGTTTCCATACCTTTTTATTTTAAAATTCTATAAAATCAGAGGTCCAAACTGCTGCCGCATCAGGTAACAGAGTACAATGGTTTAAAACGTGTTAGTGCGGCATCAGTCGGGCCTCTGTTTTTATAGAATTTTAAAATAAAAAGGGGTGGATACATTACGTACGTCACACAGCAGACAGGCTGGCACTTGTAAAATTCATCGATGACGAATCACGACAAATAATAAAACGGTAGCTGAGGGTCAAGTCTTTCGATAAAATATATATCAAAACCGATTTAGAAATTTGTACATGGCTTAATTTATATGAAATATTGTTTGAAATTGCATGCAGAAGGCTTTTTAAACTATATGTTTTTCTTAATTATGCAGAGAGTGCTCGTTTATATAGGGAGGCAGGTTGGCCGAATGGTTAAGGCGTCAGATTCAAGTTCTGATCTCGAGAGAGAATACGGGTTCGATTCCCGTACCTGTCATATTTTTTTATATATTTATTATGAAAGTCTTGATTTTAAGCTAGTTTATTCACGACGGCTCTACCAGAACAAACGACTGAGCTCCTTTTCGACTAAAATGGACAAAGAGCGGAAGATGTTGATTGTATCGCCGGAATTTGTCCAACGTCTTAAGTCTGGCGATGATGCGGAGAAAAATATATTATCACAGCTTGATGACGAAATGCAAAAAGTTTTAAAGTCTAAATTAACTGATCACGATAAATGGATCCAGTACAATCAGGTTTTACAACGATTCCTTCATTTCACAAACCAGGCGCGGCAGCCAATCAAAATACCTATTGAAACAACCAGTGACAGCCTATCAAATGCCGTTATTTTATCTACACTTCCCAAAACTTTTAAGAAAAAAGCTGAAGTTTTCCTACGCATTTTGAGTACCTCAAGCGATGTGAACTGGGATCACAAGGGCACCGTTACTATAAAGGGTGAAATTTTACCGGCGTCTAACATAGTCGATTTAATTCACGACATTCTGCGGCCTCGAAAAACTATTAATCCACCCGGACGCCTACAGTTTGCTGATTACATCAAAGACCTTAACGTTCCTAATGTGCTGCTAGCTAAACCTAAACAGCAAAAGAAGCCAACCCTGACTGGTACTATAGGAAAAACCGGAATGGAAACTGATAACTGCGAGTCTGATTTAGAATATAAATTAAAAACACCAGCTACTCATCCAAGTCCACATCAAAAAGGTTCAGTCAGAAGAACATCGATAAGGAAACGCCTCCAAAAAAGGGCCGTTAGAAAAACGCCTCTAAGGCAGATGTCATCATCACCAAAAACGAAGGGAATTCTAGATTGGGTGCATCTTAAACTTTAAAATTACACAATGAAATTCTGATTTTATTACTTGCAGTCTTTTTAATTTGAAATGTCGTGCACCTCAAACTACAGTTTTGTAAATTGCTAGCGAATTTTTAGAAATAAGACATTCTGCTGTACATTTATATTTATATTATTAAGTATTATACGAAATAAGAACAATATATTTGTTTATTACAAAGTGTTTGTGTTTTTTATTTCTACTCTGCTTTTGTTTTTCACGAATCTGCAATAATTACAAAATCTAAAGCTAAAATATTAGTATTTGAAGTTATTTTACAGTTACAAAGTGTAAAATTTCAAAAAAATCAATCTACGATTTCATAATGGCGTGATATAATTTAAAAATTGTGATTTCTTTTAATTTTGAGCGACACATTTTATAAAAAGTGTAAAACATTTGCAAATTTTTCAACGAAATTGTGTGTTTTATTCAGGTTTATGTTAATTTGTGATAAACATACATATATTTTGTATAATTTCGAGTGTTATGATGGCAGTTTTGTAAAATTTTAAGTGAAATGACGGGGCCAGAACATTTTTTCAACAAAATTACGTGTTTTTATTCAAATTTATGTTAATTTGTGGACAACATATATATATTTTTCAATGAAATTGCGTGTTTTGGTGGTGTCAGAATTTTTTTTTTTCAACGAATTGCGCGTTTTTATTTAAAAATTATGTTAATTTGTGGTCAACTAACATATATTCCCGTCAAAAGTATAAGATTTTTTGAATTTTGTTTATCGAAATGATTGTGGTAGTAGATTTTTTCAATGAAATTGCTATTTCTTTTAATTTTGAGCGATGCATTTTATAAAAAGTGTAAAACATTTGCAAAATTATGCATAGTTTATGTAACATGATGTCGATTTTTGTAAAAATTTATGTGAGATGGCGTGTAATTGCGTGATTTTTGTTCAATTTTCGTGGTGTGTTTAGTAAAAATGTCGTTTTTTGTATAATTTCAAGTGACATGATGACAGTTTTTGTATAATTTATATGACATGATGTCGATTTTTGTGAAAATTTATGTGAGATGGCTTGTAATTGTGTGATTTTTGTTCAATTTTCGTCGTGTGTTTAGTAAAAATGTCGTTTTTTATATAATTTCAAGTGACATGATGACAGTTTTTGTATAATTTATATGACATGATGTCGATTTTTGTGAAAATTTATGTGAGATGCTGTATGACCATCTAGTAATTTTGTTGGCAGTACCTCTGCGGCAACTAAACTCCCCTAATGCAAACTGACACTTTTTCTGCTAGGTTAGGTTGTTTTCAGTTTAAGGTTATATTTTCTGAATAGGTACATTGTTGCCGGATCTCTCTCTCTAGTCTCGACATCAACTCGTGTTCTTTTAGATCTGGTCTGTCCTTTTTAAACTGTAACTAGCATCGTTTAATGGAAATTTTTTGCTGTGATCGCTGGTTCGACTCCAGCCATGGGACATCGCAGGAAGCTTTTTTAAAAATTAAAATAACGGACAAATATTTGTTAAGTCACTCATATATTAGCGCTAAAACATTCCAAAAATAATATGAACATAATACAATTGAAAACAAAATTTAGGTTATAACAAAAATAAATTTTCATAGATCTTTTAAAGTACATCAACACAAACTGCAGTAGCTTTGCAAGAAAATAATATAAGCAGCGACTCCAACACGTATTAAAAGACAACGAAATTCAAAATAATAAATAAGTATAACTACTTATTTATTGTTTCATACAATTCAGCTTAAGTAGTTTCTGAATCGGATGATTTCTTAACACCAAAACAGGGTAAATCTTGTCTGTTTATCTATAGATAGATAGATATTTATTGGTGCTAATATGCCACAAGTGCACTTACGTAAGTAAAAAAAAGATTACAATAAAATTAAAACTAATAAGAATCATCGGTTCAAATTCAAACGTCATTCAAGAAGGACACGAAGTTGGCGACCAATCAGAGCCCGGCATTCCAGGTCCGCGTTGTGCCATCTAGCGAACTCAAATATGCGACCGGTTAAGCCATTTGAGGATGACGAAATAGAAAGTTCTACAGAGTCGGTGATATCATAGCAAATTCCATTGTCTGTGCTGCAAAAACCATTGCGAATAATTACACATTTTATGTTGAAAATTGAAAATAACCGCCGCGTAATTATGATCTCGCTATATAAAATAAGTAATTCATTTTTTAGTATATTTTTAAACTATTTCAGGACTATATTCGCAGAATCCGAAGTGCAAACTTTCACTGGCTGTTTTGTAATACCGGGCCTAACGATAAAAATAAAATAATTAATTATGACGAAATCGCGGGCGAAGTCAATTTTTTAAAAATTGCATATACCTTTAATCACATCAAGCTACACATTTCAGTTCTTAAAATTTAAATTTTCGAAAAAATAAGTTGTTTAAAATTCGAGCGGCGTGACTGTAGAGCTGCGAAATGGCGTTTCGTTCAAACCCTTTAAATCCCGTACCGCTCCGTGGTCTAGAGGCATCGATCGATGTGAGCCCAATGTGTATGCAAACGTAGAGGGTTCGATTCCCACTCGGGTCCGACGCAAATAGCTTTTTTTTAAATTTAAATATTTCCGCGAGTGAATGCAAGAGAGAGACAGCAGCTTCGAAGAGCGAGATAGATCCACCAGTTTCAATTTCAAATATTTCCGCGAAAATTCAAATTTAAAAACAACCGCCGTGAGAAGTGCGCGCGCACCAAGATGGCCGACACCCCGGGAGATTTAAATTCAAATAATGGAACTTAGAAAAAAAAAATCGGAAAAAATTCAAATTTCAAATATTCCCGCCAGAAATCCAAGATGGCCGCCGAAGTCCGACGCGTAATTCCAGAAGCAAATTAAAAAATCTAATGCGTAATTTAATCAGTAGCACATATGTAAATTACATATCAAACTTCATATGTGATTAATTAGATCAAACCGCGAAATTAATTAGATCAAACCGCGGAATTAATTGGGTCAATCCGCGAAAATTCCGCGAATTAAGGGGGCGTGGCTTAATCGAATAAAAAGTGGAGGGGGAAAAGTGCCCCTGTTCTACTACCATGCATTTCTAAATATTATTTGGACTTTCACGTCCTAGTTTATTGAAATTATTATATTGAAATCCATATTCCTCGCCGATTACACTGAACCCATCGCAAGAATCTGGCATTTGTCCTGTCAATCGCAGGAAGCCACTGAAGCGTTCTTTCTTATCGCACGAGCAGCAGCGATCGGCAGATAGCAACATCGATATGATTGATTTGCTTCACTGGCAAAAAGTGCAGCGAGTTCGATAGCCTTCTGTTCCAGATCGGCTCAAAATCGGAATTTGCGCGCGGAAAACAGGTTTGCAAAAAATATAATAACAAACTGCACCGCCTTTCAAATTTCCTTTCATTTAAAAGAAAGGCTTGCCGAGAGGTGCCTTCACCTTGGCTGGTTTGAGGGCAAGATAATTAAAGTGGCCGTTTAGGAGTGACTAACGTGAACAATTACTTGTTTATTCGCAGATTTGGCAACGGCTTCATTAGCCATGCTGCACTTTTTAGGCGGCGACGCTTAATCCTGATTGATCCGCAGACATCGCCGTTAATTGGGCATGTCAATAATGTATAAATCTTGCACTCGGGCTTTCATAAGCTTACACTTATGGTAACTTCCTTTGCATTGTCAGTGCCAGGATTTATCCTTTCGTTGGGCATACAAAGCGTGGTCCACATCTGGAAGTGGGGCCATTAGTTTGACATTAATGAGGTGTTACGGTAGAAACCTGCGAATATTAAGGAATTTATTATCCGTTTCAGAAACATCCTAGGAATGTTATGTATTTACTCCACATAGCTTTCGGTTTGGTCTCTCCGGTTTTGCGCGAGCTTTATTTTACGGGGCACTAAAACGAAATATGTAGATTGCATACCTCCAGTGGTCATGGCTGCTTTGTTGGTCTTTTTGGTTTGGCGCTTACGCGCTCTTGCTACGAAAGATATTTGGAATTTATTGAATATAAAAACATCATTTGTAAAGCCCGGAGGTAAAAGAACAGAAAAGTGCTTAACTTAAGATGTAGAATTGAAGGTTGGGTCGCCTTTTGAACAGTAAAGGTTACTTTACTCTATTTCTTTGTCTTCGTTTCTACATATATGTCACGTAGCTTAATCAATCTGTTCATTACATTATATTTACAAAATGCAATTATAACTCTCTTTAATAGAATATTAGTCAAACACTCGTTTCAACAACTAATTAAGAGGTAAACATTTAGTTGTCTATAAAGTAACACACCTAAATTCTGAAAAAGAGTCTTGCGTAATGAACAGACATTACAATCGTTCGAAACCAAAAAACAGACGTCAAGGCAAGGTTATATTTTATCACATTTGCTTTTTCTAGTAGTCGTAGATTAGTTATTCGCCTAAACTACATAAGGATGATACCCTGGAACCCAGATGAAACATTAGGAAATATAGAATATGTTGATGCCGTGTGTTTGATAGCAAATAGATTACACGCTATACAAAACTAAACTGACAAACCTAAAAGAAGAAGCAGAAACAGTGGGACTTCGATAATAAACAATAATAAAACAAAACTGCTAAGCATAAACAGTACAGCAAAAAATATACTTCAAATAGGAGATCAATGAAAAAAATCAGTAATGCTAAACTTCTGCGAAGAACAGGATAATAAAAGGTAACGTCGAAATTAGCATGGTTGGTTGGGACTGTTGGCAGAACACGTCTTAAGGCGATTTAGGGAGGAACCTACAAGAGCAGTTCTAGAGTGAAACCTGCAGGGCAAAAGAAAAAAGAGGGACCAAGAACATCCTAAAAAGGTACGTGGAGACAGGAACAGAAAATAGCATCTCGCAACTGAAAAGGATAGTGGAAGACAGGAGTGAAATAAATACATCCAAACCCTGTGTCCGTTAGTAAAAGTTCTTCTTCTTCTTCTTTATCTTCTCCAATGCAAGTTCTTCAGTTTTGTCATCTATCCAAAAGCATCTGCTCCATCAGAGCCTTGACCAGATAAATAATCTTACAAGGAAAATCCACATAGCAACAATAATATAGGGTTTTCCGATTGCTTTTCACCATGTATCAAATGTATTTCACTGTTTTTCAGATGTAATTCCCATTTGTCAATAATGACAAGTGTTGACAAGAGAGAAAAGCATTTGACATAAAGTGAAACACAACCGATACATAGTGAAAAGCAATCGGAAACCCCTGTAATCTAAATTATGTTGTTTATGAAAGAATATTGGCAACGAAAATATCTAAAAATTGAAGCAGAGACTGCACAATTAATTATTAAAGACATCTCATATTTCAAGGACATTTTCTTTTTTTCCATACAAGTTTTGTTGCGTAGTCTATATATTTAATTTTTTATACTAGAATCTTGATCAATAAATTATTGCAATAACAAATAAAACAAGGTAACCATCATAAGAATAAAAAGAGACAAATTTTACTTGCATCTATGGGAAACTACAACCGAAATATTTTAAAAGTTTAAAGTAAGTATAGTATAGTTAACTGTTAGACTCCTATACCTACTGTTTCATCGCATATTACAAGATCAAATTCTTTGTCTTCTCTTCCATACACGTTTTGCAGCTAGCTAGAATCAATGAAGTTCTCTTTGAAAAATATAAATATACCTATTTCTACCGGCACATTCATCAAGAAGTCATTGCAAATACCAAGCGGACGAGATAAACCTCCATAACCATCAGAAGAAACACAATTTACTTATATGCGATGGAACATAACCAAACTATCCAAACAATCTAAAGTAGGTATTGCATAGTTAACTATAAAAGACTCCTACACCAACTGTTTCATCTAATATTGCAAGGTCAATTTTCTCTATTTCTGTTTTTTTAACCGTACACGTTTTGTAGTCAGCTTATCCTACTTATCAACGAAATTCTCTTTGAAAAATATAAATGCAGCTGTTTTTACCAGCACATTTATCAAGAAATACTTGTCTATGGCGGCACATCACCAAAATATTTTAAAAATCTAAAGTAAGTAGGTATCGTATATTTAACTACCAAATACAGTTATATCTACTGCTTCATATTATACTCCAAGGTCAACTTTTCAATTTTTTTTGTTTCTTTTTATATACGTTTTGTAGTTAGCTTAGGTTACCTAGGAACGAACTTCTCTTTGAAAAATATTAAATATAAATATAAACTTGTCTGAGAATATATTTAAGAATAACCTAAAGTAGGTATTGTATAGTTAACTATAAAAAACTCCTACACCAACTGTTTCATCTCATATTGCAAGGTCAATTTCCTCTATTTCTGTTTTTTAACCGTACACGTTTTGTAGTTAGCTTGTCCTACCTATCAACAAAATTCTCGTTGAAAAATATAAATGCAGCTGTTTTTATCAGCACATTTATCAAGAAATACTTGTCTATGGAGGCACATCACCAAAATATTTTAAAAATCTAAAGTAAGTAGGTATCGTATATTTAACTACCAAATACAGTTATAGCTACTGCTTCATATTATACTCCAAGGTCAATTTTTAAATTTTTTTTTGTTTCTTTTTATATACGTTTTGTAGTTAGCTTAGGTTACCTAGGAACGAACTTCTCTTTGAAAAATATTAAATATAAATATAAACTTGTCTGAGAATATATTTAAGAATAACCTAAAGTAGGTATTGTATAGTTAACTATAAAAAACTCCTACACCAACTGTTTCATCTCATATTGCAAGGTCAATTTCCTCTATTTCTGTTTTTTAACCGTACACGTTTTGTAGTTAGCTTGTCCTACCTATCAACAAAATTCTCATTGAAAAATATAAATGCAGCTGTTTTTACCAGCACATTTATCAAGATATACTTGTCTATGGAGGCACATCACCAAAATATTTTAAAAATCTAAAGTAAGTAGGTATCGTATATTTAACTACCAAATACAGTTATATCTACTGCTTCATATTATACTCCAAGGTCAACTTTTCAATTTTTTTTGTTTCTTTTTATATACGTTTTGTAGTTAGCTTAGGTTACCTAGGAACGAACTTCTCTTTGAAAAATATTAAATATAAATATAAACTTGTCTGTGGTGAAATATAACCAAAATATTTGAGAATAACCTAAAGTAGGTATTGTATAGTTAACTATAAAAAACTCCTACACCAACTGTTTCATCTCATATTGCAAGGTCAATTTCCTCTATTTCTGTTTTTTAACCGTACACGTTTTGTAGTTAGCTTGTCCTACCTATCAACAAAATTCTCGTTGAAAAATATAAATGCAGCTGTTTTTATCAGCACATTTATCAAGAAATACTTGTCTATGGAGGCACATCACCAAAATATTTTAAAAATCTAAAGTAAGTAGGTATCGTATATTTAACTACCAAATACAGTTATAGCTACTGCTTCATATTATACTCCAAGGTCAATTTTTAAATTTTTTTTTGTTTCTTTTTATATACGTTTTGTAGTTAGCTTAGGTTACCTAGGAACGAACTTCTCTTTGAAAAATATTAAATATAAATATAAACTTGTCTGAGAATATATTTAAGAATAACCTAAAGTAGGTATTGTATAGTTAACTATAAAAAACTCCTACACCAACTGTTTCATCTCATATTGCAAGGTCAATTTCCTCTATTTCTGTTTTTTAACCGTACACGTTTTGTAGTTAGCTTGTCCTACCTATCAACAAAATTCTCATTGAAAAATATAAATGCAGCTGTTTTTACCAGCACATTTATCAAGATATACTTGTCTATGGAGGCACATCACCAAAATATTTTAAAAATCTAAAGTAAGTAGGTATCGTATATTTAACTACCAAATACAGTTATATCTACTGCTTCATATTATACTCCAAGGTCAACTTTTCAATTTTTTTTGTTTCTTTTTATATACGTTTTGTAGTTAGCTTAGGTTACCTAGGAACGAACTTCTCTTTGAAAAATATTAAATATAAATATAAACTTGTCTGTGGTGAAATATAACCAAAATATTTGAGAATAACCTAAAGTAGGTATTGTATAGTTAACTATAAAAAACTCCTACACCAACTGTTTCATCTCATATTGCAAGGTCAATTTCCTCTATTTCTGTTTTTTAACCGTACACGTTTTGTAGTTAGCTTGTCCTACCTATCAACAAAATTCTCGTTGAAAAATATAAATGCAGCTGTTTTTATCAGCACATTTATCAAGAAATACTTGTCTATGGAGGCACATCACCAAAATATTTTAAAAATCTAAAGTAAGTAGGTATCGTATATTTAACTACCAAATACAGTTATAGCTACTGCTTCATATTATACTCCAAGGTCAATTTTTAAATTTTTTTTTGTTTCTTTTTATATACGTTTTGTAGTTAGCTTAGGTTACCTAGGAACGAACTTCTCTTTGAAAAATATTAAATATAAATATAAACTTGTCTGAGAATATATTTAAGAATAACCTAAAGTAGGTATTGTATAGTTAACTATAAAAAACTCCTACACCAACTGTTTCATCTCATATTGCAAGGTCAATTTCCTCTATTTCTGTTTTTTAACCGTACACGTTTTGTAGTTAGCTTGTCCTACCTATCAACAAAATTCTCATTGAAAAATATAAATGCAGCTGTTTTTACCAGCACATTTATCAAGATATACTTGTCTATGGAGGCACATCACCAAAATATTTTAAAAATCTAAAGTAAGTAGGTATCGTATATTTAACTACCAAATACAGTTATATCTACTGCTTCATATTATACTCCAAGGTCAACTTTTCAATTTTTTTTGTTTCTTTTTATATACGTTTTGTAGTTAGCTTAGGTTACCTAGGAACGAACTTCTCTTTGAAAAATATTAAATATAAATATAAACTTGTCTGTGGTGAAATATAACCAAAATATTTGAGAATAACCTAAAGTAGGTATTGTATAGTTAACTATAAAAAACTCCTACACCAACTGTTTCATCTCATATTGCAAGGTCAATTTCCTCTATTTCTGTTTTTTAACCGTACACGTTTTGTAGTTAGCTTGTCCTACCTATCAACAAAATTCTCGTTGAAAAATATAAATGCAGCTGTTTTTACCAGCACATTTATCAAGAAATACTTGTCTATGGAGGTACATCACCAAAATATTTTAAAAATCTAAAGTAAGTAGGTATCGTATATTTAACTACCAAATACAGTTATAGCTACTGCTTCATATTATACTCCAAGGTCAATTTTTAAATTTTTTTTTGTTTCTTTTTATATACGTTTTGTAGTTAGCTTAGGTTACCTAGGAACGAACTTCTCTTTGAAAAATATTAAATATAAATATAAACTTGTCTGAGAATATATTTAAGAATAACCTAAAGTAGGTATTGTATAGTTAACTATAAAAAACTCCTACACCAACTGTTTCATCTCATATTGCAAGGTCAATTTCCTCTATTTCTGTTTTTTAACCGTACACGTTTTGTAGTTAGCTTGTCCTACCTATCAACAAAATTCTCATTGAAAAATATAAATGCAGCTGTTTTTACCAGCACATTTATCAAGATATACTTGTCTATGGAGGCACATCACCAAAATATTTTAAAAATCTAAAGTAAGTAGGTATCGTATATTTAACTACCAAATACAGTTATAGCTACTGCTTCATATTATACTCCAAGGTCAATTTTTAAATTTTTTTTTGTTTCTTTTTATATACGTTTTGTAGTTAGCTTAGGTTACCTAGGAACGAACTTCTCTTTGAAAAATATTAAATATAAATATAAACTTGTCTGAGAATATATTTAAGAATAACCTAAAGTAGGTATTGTATAGTTAACTATAAAAAACTCCTACACCAACTGTTTCATCTCATATTGCAAGGTCAATTTCCTCTATTTCTGTTTTTTAACCGTACACGTTTTGTAGTTAGCTTGTCCTACCTATCAACAAAATTCTCATTGAAAAATATAAATGCAGCTGTTTTTACCAGCACATTTATCAAGATATACTTGTCTATGGAGGCACATCACCAAAATATTTTAAAAATCTAAAGTAAGTAGGTATCGTATATTTAACTACCAAATACAGTTATATCTACTGCTTCATATTATACTCCAAGGTCAACTTTTCAATTTTTTTTGTTTCTTTTTATATACGTTTTGTAGTTAGCTTAGGTTACCTAGGAACGAACTTCTCTTTGAAAAATATTAAATATAAATATAAACTTGTCTGTGGTGAAATATAACCAAAATATTTGAGAATAACCTAAAGTAGGTATTGTATAGTTAACTATAAAAAACTCCTACACCAACTGTTTCATCTCATATTGCAAGGTCAATTTCCTCTATTTCTGTTTTTTAACCGTACACGTTTTGTAGTTAGCTTGTCCTACCTATCAACAAAATTCTCGTTGAAAAATATAAATGCAGCTGTTTTTACCAGCACATTTATCAAGAAATACTTGTCTATGGAGGCACATCACCAAAATATTTTAAAAATCTAAAGTAAGTAGGTATCGTATATTTAACTACCAAATACAGTTATAGCTACTGCTTCATATTATACTCCAAGGTCAATTTTTAAATTTTTTTTTGTTTCTTTTTATATACGTTTTGTAGTTAGCTTAGGTTACCTAGGAACGAACTTCTCTTTGAAAAATATTAAATATAAATATAAACTTGTCTGAGAATATATTTAAGAATAACCTAAAGTAGGTATTGTATAGTTAACTATAAAAAACTCCTACACCAACTGTTTCATCTCATATTGCAAGGTCAATTTCCTCTATTTCTGTTTTTTAACCGTACACGTTTTGTAGTTAGCTTGTCCTACCTATCAACAAAATTCTCATTGAAAAATATAAATGCAGCTGTTTTTACCAGCACATTTATCAAGATATACTTGTCTATGGAGGCACATCACCAAAATATTTTAAAAATCTAAAGTAAGTAGGTATCGTATATTTAACTACCAAATACAGTTATATCTACTGCTTCATATTATACTCCAAGGTCAACTTTTCAATTTTTTTTGTTTCTTTTTATATACGTTTTGTAGTTAGCTTAGGTTACCTAGGAACGAACTTCTCTTTGAAAAATATTAAATATAAATATAAACTTGTCTGAGAATATATTTAAGAATAACCTAAAGTAGGTATTGTATAGTTAACTATAAAAAACTCCTACACCAACTGTTTCATCTCATATTGCAAGGTCAATTTCCTCTATTTCTGTTTTTTAACCGTACACGTTTTGTAGTTAGCTTGTCCTACCTATCAACAAAATTCTCGTTGAAAAATATAAATGCAGCTGTTTTTATCAGCACATTTATCAAGAAATACTTGTCTATGGAGGCACATCACCAAAATATTTTAAAAATCTAAAGTAAGTAGGTATCGTATATTTAACTACCAAATACAGTTATAGCTACTGCTTCATATTATACTCCAAGGTCAATTTTTAAATTTTTTTTTGTTTCTTTTTATATACGTTTTGTAGTTAGCTTAGGTTACCTAGGAACGAACTTCTCTTTGAAAAATATTAAATATAAATATAAACTTGTCTGAGAATATATTTAAGAATAACCTAAAGTAGGTATTGTATAGTTAACTATAAAAAACTCCTACACCAACTGTTTCATCTCATATTGCAAGGTCAATTTCCTCTATTTCTGTTTTTTAACCGTACACGTTTTGTAGTTAGCTTGTCCTACCTATCAACAAAATTCTCATTGAAAAATATAAATGCAGCTGTTTTTACCAGCACATTTATCAAGATATACTTGTCTATGGAGGCACATCACCAAAATATTTTAAAAATCTAAAGTAAGTAGGTATCGTATATTTAACTACCAAATACAGTTATATCTACTGCTTCATATTATACTCCAAGGTCAACTTTTCAATTTTTTTTGTTTCTTTTTATATACGTTTTGTAGTTAGCTTAGGTTACCTAGGAACGAACTTCTCTTTGAAAAATATTAAATATAAATATAAACTTGTCTGTGGTGAAATATAACCAAAATATTTGAGAATAACCTAAAGTAGGTATTGTATAGTTAACTATAAAAAACTCCTACACCAACTGTTTCATCTCATATTGCAAGGTCAATTTCCTCTATTTCTGTTTTTTAACCGTACACGTTTTGTAGTTAGCTTGTCCTACCTATCAACAAAATTCTCGTTGAAAAATATAAATGCAGCTGTTTTTACCAGCACATTTATCAAGAAATACTTGTCTATGGAGGCACATCACCAAAATATTTTAAAAATCTAAAGTAAGTAGGTATCGTATATTTAACTACCAAATACAGTTATAGCTACTGCTTCATATTATACTCCAAGGTCAATTTTTAAATTTTTTTTTTGTTTCTTTTTATATACGTTTTGTAGTTAGCTTAGGTTACCTAGGAACGAACTTCTCTTTGAAAAATATTAAATATAAATATAAACTTGTCTGTGGTGAAATATAACCAAAATATTTGAGAATAACCTAAAGTAGGTATTGTATAGTTAACTATAAAAAACTCCTACACCAACTGTTTCATCTCATATTGCAAGGTCAATTTCCTCTATTTCTGTTTTTTAACCGTACACGTTTTGTAGTTAGCTTGTCCTACCTATCAACAAAATTCTCGTTGAAAAATATAAATGCAGCTGTTTTTATCAGCACATTTATCAAGAAATACTTGTCTATGGAGGCACATCACCAAAATATTTTAAAAATCTAAAGTAAGTAGGTATCGTATATTTAACTACCAAATACAGTTATAGCTACTGCTTCATATTATACTCCAAGGTCAATTTTTAAATTTTTTTTTGTTTCTTTTTATATACGTTTTGTAGTTAGCTTAGGTTACCTAGGAACGAACTTCTCTTTGAAAAATATTAAATATAAATATAAACTTGTCTGAGAATATATTTAAGAATAACCTAAAGTAGGTATTGTATAGTTAACTATAAAAAACTCCTACACCAACTGTTTCATCTCATATTGCAAGGTCAATTTCCTCTATTTCTGTTTTTTAACCGTACACGTTTTGTAGTTAGCTTGTCCTACCTATCAACAAAATTCTCATTGAAAAATATAAATGCAGCTGTTTTTACCAGCACATTTATCAAGATATACTTGTCTATGGAGGCACATCACCAAAATATTTTAAAAATCTAAAGTAAGTAGGTATCGTATATTTAACTACCAAATACAGTTATATCTACTGCTTCATATTATACTCCAAGGTCAACTTTTCAATTTTTTTTGTTTCTTTTTATATACGTTTTGTAGTTAGCTTAGGTTACCTAGGAACGAACTTCTCTTTGAAAAATATTAAATATAAATATAAACTTGTCTGTGGTGAAATATAACCAAAATATTTGAGAATAACCTAAAGTAGGTATTGTATAGTTAACTATAAAAAACTCCTACACCAACTGTTTCATCTCATATTGCAAGGTCAATTTCCTCTATTTCTGTTTTTTAACCGTACACGTTTTGTAGTTAGCTTGTCCTACCTATCAACAAAATTCTCGTTGAAAAATATAAATGCAGCTGTTTTTACCAGCACATTTATCAAGAAATACTTGTCTATGGAGGCACATCACCAAAATATTTTAAAAATCTAAAGTAAGTAGGTATCGTATATTTAACTACCAAATACAGTTATAGCTACTGCTTCATATTATACTCCAAGGTCAATTTTTAAATTTTTTTTTGTTTCTTTTTATATACGTTTTGTAGTTAGCTTAGGTTACCTAGGAACGAACTTCTCTTTGAAAAATATTAAATATAAATATAAACTTGTCTGAGAATATATTTAAGAATAACCTAAAGTAGGTATTGTATAGTTAACTATAAAAAACTCCTACACCAACTGTTTCATCTCATATTGCAAGGTCAATTTCCTCTATTTCTGTTTTTTAACCGTACACGTTTTGTAGTTAGCTTGTCCTACCTATCAACAAAATTCTCATTGAAAAATATAAATGCAGCTGTTTTTACCAGCACATTTATCAAGATATACTTGTCTATGGAGGCACATCACCAAAATATTTTAAAAATCTAAAGTAAGTAGGTATCGTATATTTAACTACCAAATACAGTTATATCTACTGCTTCATATTATACTCCAAGGTCAACTTTTCAATTTTTTTTGTTTCTTTTTATATACGTTTTGTAGTTAGCTTAGGTTACCTAGGAACGAACTTCTCTTTGAAAAATATTAAATATAAATATAAACTTGTCTGTGGTGAAATATAACCAAAATATTTGAGAATAACCTAAAGTAGGTATTGTATAGTTAACTATAAAAAACTCCTACACCAACTGTTTCATCTCATATTGCAAGGTCAATTTCCTCTATTTCTGTTTTTTAACCGTACACGTTTTGTAGTTAGCTTGTCCTACCTATCAACAAAATTCTCGTTGAAAAATATAAATGCAGCTGTTTTTATCAGCACATTTATCAAGAAATACTTGTCTATGGAGGCACATCACCAAAATATTTTAAAAATCTAAAGTAAGTAGGTATCGTATATTTAACTACCAAATACAGTTATAGCTACTGCTTCATATTATACTCCAAGGTCAATTTTTAAATTTTTTTTTGTTTCTTTTTATATACGTTTTGTAGTTAGCTTAGGTTACCTAGGAACGAACTTCTCTTTGAAAAATATTAAATATAAATATAAACTTGTCTGAGAATATATTTAAGAATAACCTAAAGTAGGTATTGTATAGTTAACTATAAAAAACTCCTACACCAACTGTTTCATCTCATATTGCAAGGTCAATTTCCTCTATTTCTGTTTTTTAACCGTACACGTTTTGTAGTTAGCTTGTCCTACCTATCAACAAAATTCTCATTGCAAAATATAAATGCAGCTGTTTTTACCAGCACATTTATCAAGATATACTTGTCTATGGAGGCACATCACCAAAATATTTTAAAAATCTAAAGTAAGTAGGTATCGTATATTTAACTACCAAATACAGTTATATCTACTGCTTCATATTATACTCCAAGGTCAACTTTTCAATTTTTTTTGTTTCTTTTTATATACGTTTTGTAGTTAGCTTAGGTTACCTAGGAACGAACTTCTCTTTGAAAAATATTAAATATAAATATAAACTTGTCTGTGGTGAAATATAACCAAAATATTTGAGAATAACCTAAAGTAGGTATTGTATAGTTAACTATAAAAAACTCCTACACCAACTGTTTCATCTCATATTGCAAGGTCAATTTCCTCTATTTCTGTTTTTTAACCGTACACGTTTTGTAGTTAGCTTGTCCTACCTATCAACAAAATTCTCGTTGAAAAATATAAATGCAGCTGTTTTTACCAGCACATTTATCAAGAAATACTTGTCTATGGAGGTACATCACCAAAATATTTTAAAATCTAAAGTAAGTAGGTATCGTATATTTAACTACCAAATACAGTTATAGCTACTGCTTCATATTATACTCCAAGGTCAATTTTTAAATTTTTTTTTGTTTCTTTTTATATACGTTTTGTAGTTAGCTTAGGTTACCTAGGAACGAACTTCTCTTTGAAAAATATTAAATATAAATATAAACTTGTCTGAGAATATATTTAAGAATAACCTAAAGTAGGTATTGTATAGTTAACTATAAAAAACTCCTACACCAACTGTTTCATCTCATATTGCAAGGTCAATTTCCTCTATTTCTGTTTTTTAACCGTACACGTTTTGTAGTTAGCTTGTCCTACCTATCAACAAAATTCTCGTTGAAAAATATAAATGCAGCTGTTTTTATCAGCACATTTATCAAGAAATACTTGTCTATGGAGGCACATCACCAAATATTTTAAAAATCTAAAGTAAGTAGGTATCGTATATTTAACTACCAAATACAGTTATAGCTACTGCTTCATATTATACTCCAAGGTCAATTTTTAAATTTTTTTTTGTTTCTTTTTATATACGTTTTGTAGTTAGCTTAGGTTACCTAGGAACGAACTTCTCTTTGAAAAATATTAAATATAAATATAAACTTGTCTGAGAATATATTTAAGAATAACCTAAAGTAGGTATTGTATAGTTAACTATAAAAAACTCCTACACCAACTGTTTCATCTCATATTGCAAGGTCAATTTCCTCTATTTCTGTTTTTTAACCGTACACGTTTTGTAGTTAGCTTGTCCTACCTATCAACAAAATTCTCATTGAAAAATATAAATGCAGCTGTTTTTACCAGCACATTTATCAAGATATACTTGTCTATGGAGGCACATCACCAAAATATTTTAAAAATCTAAAGTAAGTAGGTATCGTATATTTAACTACCAAATACAGTTATATCTACTGCTTCATATTATACTCCAAGGTCAACTTTTCAATTTTTTTTGTTTCTTTTTATATACGTTTTGTAGTTAGCTTAGGTTACCTAGGAACGAACTTCTCTTTGAAAAATATTAAATATAAATATAAACTTGTCTGTGGTGAAATATAACCAAAATATTTGAGAATAACCTAAAGTAGGTATTGTATAGTTAACTATAAAAAACTCCTACACCAACTGTTTCATCTCATATTGCAAGGTCAATTTCCTCTATTTCTGTTTTTTAACCGTACACGTTTTGTAGTTAGCTTGTCCTACCTATCAACAAAATTCTCGTTGAAAAATATAAATGCAGCTGTTTTTACCAGCACATTTATCAAGAAATACTTGTCTATGGAGGCACATCACCAAAATATTTTAAAAATCTAAAGTAAGTAGGTATCGTATATTTAACTACCAAATACAGTTATAGCTACTGCTTCATATTATACTCCAAGGTCAATTTTTAAATTTTTTTTTGTTTCTTTTTATATACGTTTTGTAGTTAGCTTAGGTTACCTAGGAACGAACTTCTCTTTGAAAAATATTAAATATAAATATAAACTTGTCTGTGGTGAAATATAACCAAAATATTTGAGAATAACCTAAAGTAGGTATTGTATAGTTAACTATAAAAAACTCCTACACCAACTGTTTCATCTCATATTGCAAGGTCAATTTCCTCTATTTCTGTTTTTTAACCGTACACGTTTTGTAGTTAGCTTGTCCTACCTATCAACAAAATTCTCGTTGAAAAATATAAATGCAGCTGTTTTTACCAGCACATTTATCAAGATATACTTGTCTATGGAGGCACATCACCAAAATATTTTAAAAATCTAAAGTAAGTAGGTATCGTATACTTAACTACCAAATACAGTTATATCTACTGCTTCATATTATACTCCAAGGTCAACTTTTCAATTTTTTTTGTTTCTTTTTATATACGTTTTGTAGTTAGCTTAGGTTACCTAGGAACGAACTTCTCTTTGAAAAATATTAAATATAAATATAAACTTGTCTGTGGTGAAATATAACCAAAATATTTGAGAATAACCTAAAGTAGGTATTGCATAGTTAACTATAAAAGACTCCTATATCAACTGTTTCATCTAATATTGCAAGGTCAATTTTCTCTATTTCTGTTTTTTTAACCGTACACGTTTTGTAGTTAGCTTATGCTACTTATCAACGAAATTCTCTTTGAAAAATGTAAATGCAGCTGTTTTTACTAGCACATTTATCAAGAAATACTTGTCTATGGAGGCACATCACTAAAATATTTTAAAAATCTAAAGTAAGTAGGTATCGTATATTTAACTACCAAATACAGTTATAGCTACTGTATTATACTCCAAGGTCAATTTTTCTATTTCTTTTGTTTCTTTTTATATACGTTTTGTAGTTAGCTTAGGTTACCTAGGAACGAACTTCTTTTTGAAAAATATTAAATATAAATATAAACTTGTCTGTGGTGAAATATAACCAAAATATTTGAGAATAACCTAAAGTAGGTATTGTATAGTTAACTATAAAAAACTCCTACACCAACTGTTTCATCTAATATGCAAGGTCAATTTTCTCTATTTCTGTTTTTTAACCGTTCACGTTTTGTAGTTAGCTTATTCTACCTATCAACGAACTTCTCGTTGAAAAATATAAATGCAGCTGTTTTTACCAGCACATTTATCAGAAATACTTGTCTATGGAGGCATATCACCAAAATATTTTAAAAATCTAAAGTAAGTAGGTATCGAATATTTAACTACCAAATACAGTTATAGCTACTGCTTCATATTATACTCCAAGATCAATTTTTCTATTTCTTTTGTTTCTTTTTATACACGTTTTGTAGTTAGCTTAGGTTACCTAGAAACGAACTTCTCTTTGCAAAATATTAAATATAAATATAAACTTGTCTGTGGTGAAATATAACCAAAATATTTGAGAATAACCTAAAGTCGGTATTGTATAGTTAACTATAAAAAACTCCTACACCAACTGTTTCATCTCATATTGCAAGGTCAATTTCCTCTATTTCTGTTTTTTAACCGTACACGTCTTGTAGTTAGCTTATTCTACCTATCAACGAACTTCTCGTTGAAAAATATAAATGCAGCTGTTTTTACCAGCACATTTATCAAGAAATACTTGTCTATGGAGGCACATCACCCGAATATTTTAAAAATCTAAAGTAAGTAGGTATGGTATATTTAACTACCAACTACAGTTACAGCTACTGCTTCATATTATACTCCAAGGTCAATTTTTCTATTTCTTTTGTTTCTTTTTCATACACGTTTTGTAGTTAGCTTATCCTACCCGTAGACGAAGTTGTCTTTGAGAAATATAAACTTGTCTGTGGTGTAATATAACCAAAATATTTGAAAATAATCTAAAGTAGTTATCGTATAGTTATTAAAGACTCCTATACCAACTGCTTCATATCGTACTGCACGGTTATTTTTATCAATTTCTTTCTTTGCATACACGTTTTGTTTTTATCTCAGCCTACCTATGAACGAAATTCTCTTTGAAAAACATAAATGCACCTGCTTCTACCAAAATATTAATCAATAATTCATTACAATGACTAAGTTAACAAGACAAACCTTCATAACCATCACAAGAAACACAAACACAGCTATACCTAGACAAGGTCAATTATCTCTAGTTTTCTTTTTTACTCTTTTCATACACGCTTTGTAGTTAGCTTAGGTTACCTACGAACGAACTTCTCTTTGAAAAATATTAAATATAAATATAAACTTGCCTGTGGTGAAATATAACCAAAATATTTGAGAATAATCTAAAGTAGATATCGTATAGTTATCTATTAACGATTTCTACACTAACTGCTTTATCACGTACTGCAAGGTCAATTTTCTCTATTTTGTTCTCTTTTTTCCATACACGTTTTGTAGTTATGCCAGCCTACCTATCAACGAAATTATCTTTGAAAAACATAAGTACACCTGCTTTTACCAGAACATTAATCAACAAGGCATTACAATGACCAAGCTAACAAGATAAACCTCCATAATCATCAAAAGAAGTACAAAATACTTGTCCATAGAGGAATATAACCAAGATATTGAAACAAATTATAATAGATTGCATAGTTAACTATTAAAGAGGCCTCTACCCAGATCGTTTTACCTCATACTTTATGATTAAATTTCTATATTTCTTTTGCTTCTTTTCAATACAAGTTTCGTAGAGTTCTCTCCACCAGAACCTTGGTCAATAGAAGAATCAAGTTTTATTTGAAACAATAACTTCAAAAAATCTAAACAAACCCATTTTCATAATCTATGGGTAAACATAGCCAACATTTAAAAAAATGTATTCCATGGTCTACACCGAAACTACTTTCCCTGGTGTTACAAGGTCAACTGTTATTAATTATTATTTGCAAAATATAGTTATACTTCTCTTCAGTACTACGAAACAAGCATTTCAGCAAGAAATAAATTCCCAGTAAGATTAGAGAGAATAACCTTTAGCTATCTATGTTAGAATATAACTAGTTAACTCTATAGTTAGCTGTTGAAAAACTGGTACTCAAACTGATTTATCTAATATTTGTTCATAAACTACGAGGTTACTGATGAATTACTATTAATGCTCTTTTGATATTTTTACTGTACTACGTACGCTTCAGTCTAGCACTGATCTAAGTTCTTACCATAACTAGTTTAGGATAACATCTAAATATATAAATCCTCATTTCCCTGCTCCATTTCCATTCTGGTATCCCCCCCTCCCCTTCCTGGCTATCAGCGGCCACTTCATAACACTATTCGGTTGCTTCTCTTTCGACATCCTCAATACATACCGATAGCATTTTAATATGTTATTCTCCACATTTTTAACATTGCCTTCATTTCTAGTTCTCTCAATTCTAGGAGATCGAAATGAACGTCTACAAAGTTGTTCAGTTCCAAAATATTTAAATTTCAGGCAGTTTCCAATACTCAAGTGAGCACCTAGAATTAGCTCAACAGATGCTGCATCTATGGTCATATACTGGGTCATCCCAACGTCAACTTTCAAACACCAGTTTTTAACTTCCTGTATAAACGTTTTTATTAAATAATGTGCATCCTTTAAGTCATAGGTGATTACGGCCTGGTCATTCGCAAGCAAGAACGAGTGAATTGTATTTTCTCCATTTCAATTCCCATTTCTCGACTTTTCGGTTCCAATTGCTTAATGCTTTCTCCGTTTAAATCTTAACCAAGGTAGGCGACAGTCCATAACCCTGCTTATTATATATTATTAGTTGTTATATTCATGTCCTCTACACTCTAAAAAACTAAATACATTTATTTCCTTATTTTGAAGATTTGTGTTTTAATAATATATTCTCTTTTGTACTTCTCTAATTTGCTAAAAATTCTTCCTATGGAGTTTATTACACTTAATCCCTTATAATAATCCAATTTGTTACAGATCGCCTTGTATTATTTTCGTTTCCTTTATTTTATTTAACAGTAACTGCGATACTGCAGTAAATGTAAATAACATAGTAAAAATGACGACTTAATGTAAAAGCGCTGAAACAAAAAGAGTCTGTTAGTGATGAACAGATGGTAAAAAATGTTGGTTTATTGTAGAGAGATGTTTCTATTTTGAGACAGCAGCAACAAAAACTGAAACAAAATGCATATAGAAACTCATAGGATACCATTTCTTCGTCTTTCACTTAAGTCACTAAAAGCTCTCCAATTCGTGAGAAACGCAGCAGAAGAAAATTTCCAGATTCACACTAAAAGAACAAGCGTGTATTTGGAGAGAAAGTACAGCATCGTCCCACAACTAGAAGAAATAGAAAAATCAAGAGTGAAAGCCACGAAGCAAATTTGTTAGGAAGAGCGCAGAAAAGGCTTCCCATTACCATCGATCACGCATTTCCATTGGGATAAGTACCACTTGCAGGTGAAATTGGCGGCCCTATTTGCATGCAAGCCATCCGAAGACTTTCTACGGCACCCAATAATAGAAAATGTCGCGATTATCGCGATGGACATTTACATAATTACGATCCAGTTTCGACGGGCGTGGCTGTGGACCATTCCGAACCTTTCTAATAGGACTTTTCCTTAGCGTTTTCCCTTTCTGAAATTCTCATGCGTAGAAGTGCACCTTTTACTTAAAGGGAGCTAGCAAGATAAATACAGCAAATTTCATCTATTGGGGTAGAGGTCGGATTTGGGGCCCCAAGCGGGCACGACTTCGTTTTTGGGCATTTTGGCGCGATGCGTGCACACAAAGCGCTTTAACTTTTATCTCGGAATCCAGCCCGACGTACAACTTGTAATTTGTTGTGGCGAGGTGAGCACACACCCACCGGCACTCTTAAAACAATACAGCCCACTGGCTGGATACCGATAGAGGACTGCTATCCGAGTTCAACAAACTTGTAGTGAACTCGCACTAGATCGATTCTGTAATCTTGCACAAAAGCTGCTGAAGCTCGACGGATAAGGCTTTGGCTTTATGGAGAATTCACTGAAGGCGCTCAGAAAAGCGGGGCTCACTTGCAAAAGCAGCTCCTAATTTGGACGTTTCGCAACTTATTTGTATGGTCAAGGAATAAAGTATGAATACAAGTTCCACACACCACATTTTTTACTGGGTTACAGGTCACTATTGATTAACGAAAAAATAATCAGAAAGAGGTTTTTGGACTCGTGGGAGTGATGGCTAGATCATTTAGAAAAGATGCAAGAATAATTGTGAATAATTGAAATATGGAAGGGTTATTAAATAGAGACATAGGCGACAATTAACCAGAACCATATGACGAACGTGCTAACCAAGAACATCCTGTCATCGAGAGAGAATCACCCAATAGAGCTGAAATAATAAAGGCTGTGAAAGTGCTTTAAAATGATAAATCACGTGTGGATATAGGTATAATATGAGGCTTAGAGATACTGAAAGCAAACTCAAAAACAACAGCACACATAAGATTTAATAAAACAGCTGTAAGCAGAATAAACAGTACCTTAAGTTTAGAAGAAAGGTATTGGTAAAACAGAATGAATGATGTAGTTGGCAAAAAACCAAGGAAGGTAAACGCCACTTTCAGAAAGAAACAAAGTGCAAAATACCATACTCCCTTACACTTATTGTTCGACTCCCTAAACGGAGAATTTCTGCGGAAAGCTTTAAACAAATTTGGAATGCCATCTAAAGTAATAAATCATATAAAAATGGCTTGTGAGACTAAGAATGCCAAGCAATACACGAGGACAAAATAAGTAACCCCGTCAAAGTGTAATTGACCAATTTGTGTAGTGACCCTATATTGTAATGGTATTAGGCCTGAGGCTCTACTCTGCTTGCAGTACAGTTTAGAAAACAAGTCAATAAGCATAGAGTTGGGGTGTTTTATGTAGCTGCAATACTAAGCTTAAATTTCATTTAGTGAATGCATTGGAAAAGAGATGCCAGTATTAATAAATGAATTGAGTAAGGAACGCAAAGGGCAAAGCTTGTTTTTCACAGGGTTGAAGTGCAAGTTCAAATTAATTAAATATTAGGTTTGTGCAGAATGTATAGCCAAACCAAAAGAAATGAATAATCACAAAAAGGTTTGCTATGTGCAGGTCAATGGAGCATAGATTTCAATATAGCTAAGTAGGTCAAGTTGTGAACAATCTAAAAAGGTATAAGAAGCCAGAAAAATAATAACGTTGCAAAGAGCAATTAAGAAGGCAGGCATAAAGACAGAAAATAGCAATTGTGAGAAGCAGACAAGACATGATAAAGCAAGGAAAAAGCAAACAGCAAGACAGGAAAAAAACGAGTGAAAAGAAGACAGTTGGACATCCAAAACATTTATGTAGGAAGTGAACTCTTTAAAAGGATCAGTGCAATTACGCGAGTGAACAGAGCAAAGCAAATAATAAAACGTGTAGTGGCGCAAAGAGACATTTTGACAATTAAAAATGCAGACAATATTTTAGATATAAGAAAGGTTTAAATTTAATAATTTGTAAGTAAATTTATTTCAAAATGTAACTGATTTGAACTTAGTTGATTTCCGTTTGTATAGTATTAGATTAGCATTTGTTTATAGCGGACTTCAGGAGATAACAATTGAATAAATTATAAGATTGACATGAATTTTGTGCTCCTTTGGAATACAAGTCTCTATATAATAAAATGAAATATTTTGAGCTAAAAAGTGTTTCACTGTGTTAAGCAAGTGGTATAGTTCATATGAGAACGTTTGTGGCGATTTCCGCAAACATAAATATTTTCACCAAGAGCATCTCCGAGGTTGCAGTCGTCAACCCACATCAAGATTACGAAGAAGGATTTCAGCCGAAAAGAGGGTCCAGAGCCAGGGCATTCTATTGCGACGCATCAGGCAAGAGTGAAGGACACCGACCAGCAGTACAAACACCGGGGGAAAGAAGATACTAGCGGAACTCCTTTCCGATCACCGAACGAAGACACCTCAAAGTTTAAGGTACTGTAATAAGCTAAATATCAGTGTTAGCATCCAGAAATTTGTGTGCATGCGAGAGAATACCGTACTGAACAAGATTCAAGCATCTTCAAGCCTCATGAGAAAGTGCTTTTCAAATTATTAACCAGAGTCCAGTTGTGAGGTTAGGTGGAGACTAAACAATTGCAGAAATTCAATCGGCGTCCGCTCTAACGTCATAAGACAAATTAATTCCTGAAACAAATGAAAATAATAACCGCCAAAGCACTACGATTTAAATACATACCTCTTCGAATGTTCACAAATTTGATTTTTAAAGTCAACAACGCTTGCAGCATAATACCAACCATTTTTTGTAATTTTGACACCAGTGCATTTGCGACTGCTTATTTGGAACTAATTCGGGTAGCCAGTGGCGTACCAATTTAGGTAAAAATTTACAAATTATTAGGAATTCACCCCTTTCAATAGAGTTGATTGTCTACCGAGCTAGCGTTATGAGAATAAAATTGCAGATAAATAAAATACGAAAAAGGGCATAATACTATTTTATTTGGGTCAAGTAAATTAAAATTGCAATTAATCCGGCAA
This sequence comes from Agriotes lineatus, assembly GCA_940337035.1. Lineage (NCBI taxonomy): Eukaryota > Metazoa > Arthropoda > Insecta > Coleoptera > Elateridae > Agriotes > Agriotes lineatus. The sequence goes on from OW679201.1 coordinate 12,965,653, forward strand.
TTATTTTAATCAGTTTAAGTCTTACATTAAATTTTAAAAACCATATCAATTAAATAGCAAACTCAAAGTGGAGTATTCAAAGCAATACATCTCAATATATTGTAATGTACAGGTAATGTAATGTAATGTGATATAATATAGTAATAATTTGAATTGTAATTACACCTATCTTACTTACATTAATTCAATTCAAATGTTAGACTGGCCAAAAATAATTCGGTTTAAACTGGGTTCGTTAACTACTAACAAATAAACAGTATTATGCCCTTTATTGTATTTCATTCATCTGCAATTTAATACTACAGAAGGCTAGCTCGGTCGACAAGAAAAACTCATTCCTCAGAGTTGGGTTCCCCGGTTCGTTAATATTAAAATTCGCGTGATACGCCACTGGGCTGTAAATTTACTTCAATCGCGCAGACGCTACTTGGCTTCGCTGTCAAAATTCTTACACAAATCGGTTTATTGTTGTGGTTCGCGTTTTGTGATTTTAAACTTAACAAAAGGAGTTTTATAAGCATTCAATAAAATAATTTTTGAATTCTCGAGCCTTCGGTGGCATTAATCTATCTTTTGTTTGCAGGTAAAACCTCCACTTGATTGTTAAACGACGCCAAACATCCAATTGTTTCTCTTAACCTCAAATCTGGAATTTATGCAATTACTGGATATTCGCTTTTAATAGATGCTATAATCTGCCTGGATCTGGCTTCCGTAAGACGTACTCTTGCTTTTATGGGAACTTTCCGGTTCCTAACTCCGATACTTTGATCGCAATCTAACCTGAGTTTTCTGCAGTGCTGTGGTAACTCGTTCGGACAGCGTCTCCTGATGCTCTCCTACAGGCTGGGCGGTGATGCTGACGTTGAAATCTCGGACTCAGGAATTCAATTGTACCCGTAACTGATGATCGTAATCTGCACTGGTCCCTGCCGAAATCCCCGGAAAGTGGTAGCGAAGGAAATTATTTTTATGAGTTGGAATTTGCTACCCACACGTTCACTGGTGCACTGGTAAAATCTCTACACAATGGTGTACTTTTTATTATTATAAATCAAGTATTTTTATATTAAAATTGCACTTAAATGAGAGACCAAAAACTGTGTGTCAATAATTAATTTTATTCAAATGTTTCTTTCTTTCGCTGGTCGTTAATAACAAATACCTATCTAAACTACAAAAACGAATATAGACCAAGTTCAGTACAATAACCTTCTTAACTAATATTCCTTATAACTAAAATTATTTACAAAATTTCTAATTCTAAAATATTGTCTTTTCAATTTTATATTAACTGTCTCATAGCGTCACTCACTTTGTATTATTTAGATTGTCTTTTCACTCTCGCGTAATTACACTGACTAGTCCACTTCCATCACCAATTTTGTTTCACATCCTGTTGTGTGTCTTCTTCCTTGTATTTTTATCCACTGTCTACTTTTCCCAGATTTTCAAATATTGCTCTCTAATATTACAATTGCCATGTTCTGCCTGGTTTATGCTTTTTGCAACGTATTATAATAATTCTGCTTCTTTTATCTATATTTACCATGCTCATAAACATATTCTATTTAATTATTCTGACATCTACGCTTCATTTAACACGCACATATTATAAACCTTTCTTCTGGCTTTAATTTTGCACAAACCTCTTATTTTTGGCTAATTTATAATTATCGACTCCAATCTCTGAAAAACGAGCTCTGCCCTTTGCCTTTTGTACTAAAATCATTTCATTACTACTGGCATTGCTTTGCAAATGTAATTACGGATTGAAATTTATACGCTAAATCTTGCAGTTGTATGAACTACCCCAACTCTGTGCTATCTGACTTGCATTATTTATTTGTGAAGCACGCAGAGTTGAGTAGCGGGATCAATACCATCTCAATATATACATTTCATATCTTTTTATTATATCCTGCTAGCTATAAAACTGAACCGCATTTCTTATTATGTACTAATTAATTTGAAGCACACTGTACGTCTTGCGGGTGCGGAAGTGATTTGCACGAATGCAGCAGATCGAAGACGCGGAGTTATAAGTAGAACGAAGCGAGTGTGGGAAATTGAGCGCGAAGCCAGTCGCGCATAAGTTAGCGATCGTACATGTCGTCCTAAACCTCAGGTAGGACGCGTGCTAATAAATGCACCAAAAGTGCACAGAATAGTGAGGTGTTGGCCTACAGTATTCGCCACCGCCACAAAGAGGATCCTGAGTGAGAACCCAGACTACGAAGACATCAAACCACGCTCTTGTCCAGGCTTGGGAGCAACCGAATGCAAGATTAGTTTCTAGTTGAAACTGCAATACGAAGTAAGGAAGCAATTGCAACCTTTTTGACATTTTTTTTTCAATGAATGATTGCGTATCAAAGATAACGGGGGTTTACCCGCAGCACACGAAGTTACTGCGTCATCTGCTAACGCTGCGTGTCTGCTTGAATTGAACGTGCTCAGCCAGCGTTCTCATTACTGCTTGTTCCAGCAACCAACGCATTTAAAGGATGGGCAACTTCTCCTAGTGCACTTATGAGCGGAAGTTAAATACATTTCGCACTATTGGAGTTTGACTTTGCGTCGACAGTTGAACATTAGCTCACTGTTTAAGGTGGTTTCATGCATGTAGCGTACAGTCTTTTTATACGAATAGGGTGTATTTTTACATGTATTTTTATGTAATAACTCGAGCAGAAACAGCTTTCGCTTGTAGATAATTAAAGCATTGTTGACAGCTTCACTGTATGCTTGGACGTCGTTTATTCTTGGTGTTTTATGTACATGTATTCTCTTGTATTTGTGATCTTCTTACAGATTATATATCTTTTTATGTAAACTGTTGGGTTTTTATTGCTGGTAGTGTTTGCATGCATAATTTTAGCATTCCAGGTGTCAACGAGCAACACTAAAACAATATTAGCTTGACCTTGACCGCACTGACGATTTTAATAGTTTGTGTCTCTATGACTGTTTTAATAGTACAGTAGAGTATAGGGCTGACTAAAGGTACCGTTACAAAAGTAAGTAAGTAAGTTAATCATAAATAAATTCTACCGACTTTCCTCGTTTTGTTTTTCTTCTGAATATTGCGTTTAGGCTACCAGCCTGACACTTTGTCAGATGATATTTTATGCTCTTTCTGTATCTTCTCTTGGGACGCCAATACTTCTTCGTCTCTTCGGTTTATTATCGTGTGCTATTTGCTATTTGCTCTCTTCCATTCTATCTGTATGATTATTCTAGTCCCTCCTTCTGTGTGCCAGTCAGTCGTTGATATTATCTACCTGTCTATTATGTTGCCATTTGGCACTTGGTCACTTCTTGTTTTGTCTATTATCCTTCTTAACACTTTCATTTCTGTTGTTTTAGCTTGCTCTTTGCTCTAGGTTGTTTCTTGGTCTAATTAAACCCTGTATTTTAATTTGCAGACGATTGTTATTCAATAGCGAATAATTTCGACATCCAGCTATGCTATTTGCTTTGTTCATTGGCTTTCTTATATCTTTATTTAAATTTCCACTATTGGTTATTGCTTCGTTTTAGTTATCTCAAATGAATAAAGTAATCTCAAGTGAGAGAGAAAAGCAGCCAAGGTAGAGATTAGAAAGAGAGCGCCCGCTGCAGATTGGAGCTAGATGGGGAGAGTTGTACTTACTGGCAGAGTATCTACGATACCGCACATGGAGTAATACATTTCTTCTTGTACATTTTATCCCCTCATAATCCAATACTGGGCCTACACCTCCTTCAATATTTTCCATTAATCTCTGTCTCTCACTGCTTTCATATATCCCAATGCAATTCTTCTTTTGATACCATCAATTGAACGTCTTTGTGGACTTTCCTGTCGCCTCTTCACATACCATGTTCTCCATTTATTTATTAGGGGTTTCCATCTGTTATCGGTATAATATTCATTGCGTCCTGTCCGTTTGCATTTATGAGGGGCAATTATTTCTACTTTTGCTCGACGCCCTATGGAGCTATGGAGTCATTTGGTATACGATCTTTGAGTTTTAGCTAATTCATACACATTACCTTGTGAAATTGTCTACGTTTGCACTTCATAGGTGAGGACCGGTAACATTCACATATTAAATACTCTGGTTTTTAGGTACTCTGAACGCAGCCCATCCTAGTATTATTCTTCTATTTCCAACATATGCTTTTCATTGCTTAATGCTATTTCTCATTTCAAGCATATATGTATAGATATTTTTTTCTACTACGTTACTTTTTCCTAGTATTTATCCGTTCTCTTCTTGTACGTTAGTTACAATTTTTGTCTTTTGTCTGTTCATCTTCAATACTTCTGATTGTGATCGTGATTCGTCTAACTCTATTAACACTTGCTCTAGTTCTTCAAAGTTATTAGCAACTAACACCAACTCGTCGGAAAATTCGAGATGGTTGAATTGTTCACCATGCACGTTAGCAAATTTCCCCTTTTAGTCTAGTTCTTTAAAAACGTACTCTAGAACTGGAATCAATAGTTGTGGAGAATTTGTGTCTCCTTGTCTCACATCTCTCATTATCGAGGAATTGTCAGAATCTCCCTGAAGTTGTATAGTAATAACCAGTTGTCTCAATAATCCATTCTGATGTGCTACAGTATCTTTTCTATATTCCATATTTCAATACTATTCAAAGCCTGCTCATAATCTACGAAGATCACATATTGGTTTGCTTTGTGTAAGATTTCGCATGTGCCAAACTTAGATCTAAAACTCGGCTTGTTACAGTGGTTGGTATCTGCCTAATTTCCTCTTCTTGTACTGTTTTTCTTACTAATCGGACAGTCAAAAATGAGATCGATACTGGCGATAATATGGATAAACAAACAAATAAAGGTGTTGGAGAAAGAACTGATGAACAAGTTGTAGTGTCATAGATAAAAATCAGCAAAATGAAATGAACACGTGAACTGCTTGAATATAATAATATCAAAGATCTCTCACATATACTAGTTTTATAGACTGCAAATGATCTTCCATGAGCCAGAGCATGCAGTCTAAAACAGAAATAAATGGAGGAAGAAGATGAATACCAAGATGTCACGACATTTCAGTCAAGAGACTACAGCTGAAGGCAGATGGATTAATAAATAATCCAATTTGTCATAAACCTTACCGCCCGGCGCCCACACTATCTAGAGATTTGCTTGGGATATAATTTAATATTTAAAAAATCCAGAGAGCAGCGGAAAATGCTTCCAACGACGCTGACGTCACAGCTTAACGACAGTGAAAATGGAATCTTTGGATACATGTTCTATACTAAATTGAATTAGGAGTCGCCCTTTTTTCTTCTACATGGTGGTATCCAAAAGAACCTATGTTTGGACCATGTGTTTTCAATTTTTTTTCTAGTCCTTCTATTACCGTTTCTGTTTCTGTTTGTTATTTTTCTTATCTTGACACTCCGATACTTCGTACTATTAAATAATAGTTCATCTCTTTTCTCTTTTTGTCCATAGTTCAAACTTCGCGTCCATTGCACAGGACAGTTTCCACCATAACTTGGCCTGTAATTTTATTATATTTCAATATATTGCTATAAATGTGGGTAAAGTTAGTCCTCCGTCACTCCAAACATTTTAGAAACGTTTTCATTTATTCTTCATTACATCTCGTCTTTAAAATTAGTTTACGGAAGTGTAGAAGCTCTTTGCAAAATAACGGAGATCATCCAACGTATAGCACCATTGTTCTAAGAAATACAATAGATTTATCTGTGCATTGTAAAATGTACTTGTACTGTAATTCAATTATGAGTTACAACACAGAATAAACTGTAACAAGGTTTTTAATAAATTCTAAGAAAATGGTAATTGCCTGTTATTTTTTAAAATATTTTGACTCGAAGTGCTTAAATATACCAACAATAATCAACAAGGGCCTCAGTGTTTAATAAACTCAACTAAAACGGTTATACTTCAAATCACCACAATCTGCGCTGTTTAAAAATAGAAGCAAAAACAATGAATAATAAAGATAGCCAACAATAAGCTGTAAAGCAGTTTTGTTTATCGTGAAGCCACCATTTACTGATAAATAGCAATTCAAATTGCAGTTTTTTTATATGCGCATAAACAAACAAAATCAATGCCATTGTAAGCACACCGCAATGCTTTATTATGCACGTAGCTGCTTTTCACCGCAATTTAAAAAAAATCATTCTTCTCACATAGCAGCAGTCCATTACTTTTGATTATTTAATCTCTTTGGAAATCGGGGTTAACAGCGCAGAAACTTACAAGTCGAGCACCGTTTTTAGACTTGTCTTATCTAAACAACCCATTGTAAAGCATAATTTATCGAATTCAATTTGAACAAACAAAAATAACAGGTGAATCGGAATTCGTATAACAAAATTATACAATCAGTTTATAACTGAAAAGAAATTAAATAATAAATTTATCAGACAAAGCACTGACCCAGTTATTTATCACACCGATTGCATTCTGCCCAATTAAGAAACAGCTGTTTTTATAACAATAACAATATTACAATAAAATCCGATTCTGACTATAATTACAATATTATTTATTATTATTTGCTTTTCTCAGCTATGTGTACATTGGTCCCTCCAATAAAACTATATTAAGATATTTTTAACGAACTGGCAATAATTTCGTAAGATTGATTAATTGCAAATTCCTAGGGAAAATCGAACAGTTATATCAATTAGGACTAAATGTTATTGATAATAAAAATAACAAATATATTTACCATTTATCGTAATATGTGAAACCGCCATGCAACCCGCATGATCTCCAAGATCTACAGATATCAATATTTGATCGTCTTCTGGGCCATTTTAAACTGCTTTTATATTGGTTGTTAGTGACTCAGTACACATGATGATTATCAAAAGAAAACTTGAGAAGAAAATGTCAGGGAAAATGCGCTAGAAGACAAAAATTAGAGAACGAGAAGGAACATTTTAAATGCCACCCTGAAATTGAAAAATGGCAAGGTGGCTAAAGGAGATAATCTCGATAGATGCGATGCATATTCTAATGAAGAAAATTTGAGAAACAGAACAAATTCCCATAGAGATATATCTAATCTGGGGCATATTGGGACAGTGCGAATCAGAGAATCATCAAATAATCCATCAGCTTCTCAGCAACAATTGAATGCGAAGGCACGCTTGTCAGACTATGCAAATTAAAAGCTTTTTCTCGCTGTGACAGACTGGGTTATAAAGAATACAAAAAATAATAAAACAGCAATACACTAGAGAGTTTTCAAAAAAAAAACAGAAGACCTAAAAAGCACCACGTGCAAAATAGTAAGTCAAATAAACTAATAAAATTAGTGAAACATGTAGATCTAAAGATAAATGACATAATGCAAAGCTATTAAATGAAAGAACCAACGAAGAAGAATTGAAGTGATAGAAATTGAGGAGATGGGTAAGGTTGATTATCCATTGTCATTCATTCTCTGGACATAGGCGTATAATCATAGATCTATTCATGTAATCAATGTCTCTATCGCTATAACTCTCCAGATATCATCTGTTTTTTCTATCTCTATGTGTACACTGTACGCTTCGTCACATAAAATCAAATTTCACTGTTCTGACTATGCATGTCATAGTTTAGTATTTTTTCTGGTATATGGAAATTCTGTTTTAAATTTATTGTTAAGTTCCAAGTTGCTGTACTCCTCTTTCAACTACCTTAGCATATATGTGATATCTTCTTCGTCTTGTATCAATATTAGTTATCCTAAATATTGTTCAGTATTTATATTAAACAGCGGGGGTGACATCCTGCATTCTTGTTTTAATCCTTCAGGCAATTCATTTTTTTTTGTTAATTTGTGTCCAATTTAGTTTGGATTTATGTGTTTTAGTATATATATATTTTCCATTTTCCCTTGCGTTCAACATGCCGTAGTATATTATTGTGTGCCTTTTCTAGGTCTACAAATTTTTGTTACTACACTTACGAATAGTCTATTACTGACGATATTTGATCGTCTTGATCTGAATCCACAGTGCTCTTCACTTCAATCTTGCAGGCATTCTTCTATCTTAGTTTATACTACACTTACAAATACTCTAACCAGTGGATATTGTTGATATTTGATATTCTTGATATGAATCCACGTTGTTCTTTACTTAAATCTTGTATGTGTTCTTTCAGTTTAATTTTTACTACTTTCACAAATACTTTAACCAGCAGATGCTACCGATACTTAAACTTCCACTATGCTTACGAATAGTCGATATATGATCTTGCATACGTTCTTCTAGTTTAGTTTTTACTACTCTTACTAATAGTCTACTCAGTGAATGTTGTCAATATTTGGCCTTCCTAACCTGAATTTACATTGTTATTCACTTAAATAAGCGCCAGCGTGGCTCGGTGGTTAGAGTATTGGACTGCGGCGCGGAAGTCTGGAGTTCAAATCCCAGATCGAGGCCTGGCGGGCGGCCTACCCAGTCGCTTTAAATAATTGGGAACCTGCGTTCGAAAGAATAAGGGGTAATAATGCGGTTGCCTAATACGTGATGCTCACCACATCACCACGTGTCATGAATTTGACACGGACAGCGGGTGTGAGAGCGAGGATACGGAAGCTCTAACCTTCCGCCTTGCAGGCCAAGCTCCTTCATGGGGTGTTAGTGCCCTCACCATTATATTCACTTAAATCTTACTCTAATTTTTCCATCTTAATTTTTGTTATGTTTACAATAGTCTCACCACTGGATGTGTACTGAAATATAGTAAATGTTTTTCCGCTTTAGCTTTTACTAGACTTGCGTATAATCTGTTTAATGCGGATGTTGTCGATACTTAGTCTTCTTGGTTAGAATTTAGACTGTTATGCGCTTAAATCGATCTTTGCAACGAGGTTACACAGCAAACCGCTAAAGGAGCTGCTATATCTGGTTGTCTTCGAGGCTCAGTTTGGAGAAACAAATATATGAGCATGAAAAGCAAAGTCAAAATCTGCAAAACATGTGTAAAACCAGTTGCAACATACGCGATAGAAGAACAAAACGATTAATTAGAACAACCGAAATTAAGGTATTGAGACCAACAGCGGGAAAACACTATGTGACCATGTACCCAACTCTGAAAGCAGACAAATATGCAAAGTTGGCGATATAATTAAATGGGGGAGACAGAGAAAAAAACGCACACATCACAAGAATGAACGATGAAGGACTGGTCAAAATAGCAATGAATAGAAAACTTCAAGGACATAGATAGCCTGGTCGACCAAAACGACGCCGAGGCAGATTGAAGAAACTACAAAGAAACAGGCCCTAGGCCTAACAAAAGAAGAAGAAGAAGAGATGCACTGAAACCTTGCACATGTTCTTCCAGTTTAGGTGTCATTACTTTTTTAATAACCTAATCAGTAGATGTTGTTGACACATGATCTTTTTGATCTGAATCTGCATTGTTGTTCATTTAGATCTTGCTCATATTCTTCCATTTTGATTTTTACTACTCTAACGGATATTTCAACCAGATCTTCTTCATGTGAATTTACATGGTTGCTTACATACATTTTGCATATGCTCTTCTATTTTACTTTTCACTACTCTTCCAAACAGTCTCACCAATAGATGTCGACACATGATCTTCTTCATGTGAATTGACATGGTGCCTCTCTTAAATCTTGCATATGCTCTTCTATTTTAGTTTTCACTACTCTTCCAAATAGTTTAACCAGTATATATTGACCACATATGATCTTTTTCATGTGAATCCACATGTTTCTACACTTAAATCTTGTAGATGTTCTTCTTTTTCTTTGTTTTACCACTCTTGCGAATAGTTCAACCAGTTAATGTGGTCGACACACTATCTTTTTCATGTGAATTTACATGGTTGCTTACATACATCTTGCATATGCTCTTCTATTTTAGTTTTCACTACTCTTCAAAATAATATAACCAGTATATATTGACCACACATGATCTTTTCATGTGAATCCACATGTTTCCACACTTAAATCTTGTAGATGTTCTTCTTTTTCTTTGTTTTACTATTCTTACGAAGAATTCAACCAGTTACTGTTGTCGACACACGATCTTTTTCATGTGAATTTACATGGTTGCTTACATACATCTTGGATATGCTCTTCTACTTTATTTTTCACTACTCTTCCGAACAGTCTAACTAGTAGACGTTGTCGACACATGATCTTCTTTATGTGAATCCACATGTTCCTTCTCCCTTAAATCTTGCATATGCTGTTCTATTTTAGTTTTCACTACTCTTCCAAATAGTCTAACTAGTATATGTTGACCACACATGATCTTTTTCATGTGAATCCATATGTTTCTTCACTTAAATCTTGCAGATGGTTTCCCCTTCTTTGTTTGTACTACTCTTACTGATAGTTCAACCAGTGGATGTTGTCGACACACGATCTTCTTTATGTTAATTTACATGGTTGCTTACATATGTCTAGCACATACTCTTCTATTTTACTTTTCACTACTCTTTCAAATAGTCTAACCAGTAGATGTTGGCCACACATGATCTTTTTGACATGAATCCGCATGTTTCTTCACATTAATCTTGCAGATGTGCTTCCCTATCTTTGTTTTTACTACTCTTACGAATAGCCTAACAATTGTCGGTAATAAGTATAACAAAAGTAATATAACAGAATAATTACCCAAGCGGAAAATGCCTTTAATATACTGAGAACACTACAGATAACAAAACACATCAACAGGAAAACAACGTTTAGTTTTTTTTTAACGTTTTTAAATTAAACGTCGAAAGTGTTTTAGTATAAGTGTGGAAATAAAGTAATTCATTAACTTTGTTAATATTAATTTGTATAAAAAAAATCTTGAAGGAGTATACCGATCTTAATTATAGGACATACACTACAACCACCTCTATATTTCTACATCATTTGTTTTAAAAGTTATAACGTCTCGACTTTTTTTTAAATGACAACCTGTATTTGTTATTATTGATTTTGGTTGTACTTTTTATATTGTTTTCAATGATATAACATTTTCAATGTGTTACATCTGAAAAATAGTGAGAAAAATGGCCTTAAAGATTAAATATTAAAAACCAATGAAAGGAGCACAATAAATCTAGTTACCTACGTTTGACGGAAAGTCATTGACGGCACATTCGCTTTTATTGAAATTTAAAAAAACAATTGAAACATACAATAATACATTATAAAAAATTCAATTCTCCGTGCCTCGCTTAATTATACCATTTTTATTAATAAAAGTTTGTTAAAGGTAAATTCTAATTTAGAAAAAGCAAAGGACGCTTATTTTGTTATGACATTTACAAATTGTTTAATTCTAACATGCAACTAACTAATCTTTTTTTTTGTTTTATCCACCGATAACTAGATTTATTTTGGTCATTTCATTGGTTTTTAATATTTAAGTTTTAAGACCAACGTTCCATAAAATAATCAAAACGAATATTGCCACATTTACGGAAAATTAAATCGGCACTTTAAACACTTTGTGAAAAAGACAAAATATGGATATTCCTATATCTACTTACCAATATTAAAAAAAGAAGCATTTTCATTTGTGCCTGTACAAAAACTCAATCTTAAAACTAGTTTTAGTCTTAATTTTAGCAGAAGCGTTCGATTATCGATATCGGAGGAGCCAAACCGTAATTATCCATAAAGCGAGATGAGAAGCTAATTAACTGTGGGAACCAACAACTGCATAAGCGGGGCATGGAGTTTAACACCTCGCAGTGTTTTTAACTAACGGGTTAAATAGTGCACGAACGAGAAAAATTTAGGCGCCGAGCAGCTGTTGTGCTGCTTCGAGTAGCAGCCCGTTACTTCGCTTTTTAGGACGAGCCTCTGAAGAAAAAATGTTACGGTTTAGCGCCAAACTGCTGCGGTTCTTCGAGACTTTCGTCGCAGATAATCGGTCTAAGCCTAAAAATAGGTCTAAGAGTCGTTTTAAGAAATGTTTAGGAAATACGTAAGTTTATATTCCAAAAAGAAGATTGATTATCTTAGCCAATAGCAAAATGTGTTGCACTATACACTTTCGAAGCAATAATTTTAAGTTCTAAAGGCCAGAAGTTCAGGTAATTTCTTTAAATAGGTAGTTATTCAAGCAGTATAGAAATGCAAAATAGGCATTTATTGTTCTACATTTTTAAATATGCACAATGTACGATAGACGAGAACTGATACCACGATCACGGCAAGGTATAAAACCAAACTGAAACTAAACTCTAAACTTCAATATTAGGGGTAAAAGCACATTGTGTATGAATGGATCATTACTTCCCTGCAGGTAGTTGTGACCTTCAAGGGTGGGTTCAGCTCCTGTTAAGCTTTTACTACTATACAAGGCAGGAAGTCATGTCTGTATTTACATCTTTCATTCTATATTTTTAAGGTCAGGTCAATTCTAACTTCAAAATCATTTTAGTTGCAACGTTGAACTTCTACACAACACAATTAATCTGCTTTTTGTAAATAGGTTTACTTGGTGAAAAAATTCCAAATATTGAACTTAAACTGTGCTTCAAGGAAGCGTACTGAATGCAACGAGCATAAATGGCATTGATCCATGGGAATCGTCGATTCGGACGAAGATCATCTACGCAAACGGCTTCTAATCTGCTGTGGTTCCGTCAGGATTCAAAAAAAGTCTGACATAATGTGAGAACGCTCCTGGTAGCAGTCAGCTAATTGCGAGACGTGTAAAAACGCGGACAGAAAGTAAATAAAAAATAAGTGACGTATGTTTCTAGCTTGTCGTCGCAAATGGAGGGACACGAGCACGGGCAATTAATCCTCATTAAAACGGATGCTAACTGTGTTAGTCTGTTAAAGAAGGATTAATATGAAAATAATTTTTGAGAAAACCTGTTCGTGCGCATCCTCACCTTGCATGCAAACAATGACGCTTTGCATAATATGCAAGATCGCATCGCTCAGCTAATTTTTTATGCTGCACTAGAAGTGTAACTTATTTTACAGTGTTGATGCGGTGCCGTACAACTTCATTGTTTGGTGAGCTTGTGTGGGAGCATATGGTAAAAACAGATGTTGTGCTTGCTTCTAGTTGTAATTTTAATTAATGAATAGAGGAAAATATCAGGATCTCTAGTTGCACAGTTAATGAAAAACAATAGCTTCGCTCGTAAACAAGAACATTTTTCCAGAACTCATTGTCCAAATATATTCCCATTTTATTATTTTTTATTTACAAAAATGTGTTTCAAATTGCCAGATTTTAATTAAAATTCTATAACTGAGAAATGTACAACAACATCGCTGAAAGCTACATAATTTCTTTTAATCGCTTAGAAACAATTAAAATAATGTTTGTGTTCTAAAACTATAAAAACTCGAAAATTCGAGAAATTGAGTTTAAAACGTGTGGTGTTTCTTTGGATATTGAGCTTATTTCCGAACTAAATTATCTGAATTGGATTGAACTTAAAATTTTCGAATCTAACTGGATTGTTAATCATGAATATCATGGTAAGCTCACAATTCCGTTTTTAAAATGTTAATGCATAATCCTAAACTCCAAGTACTCTAAATGTAATTTAACGGAATTATATTTTTAATATTCCATTTCAGTTCAAACTGCATGAATCCACTTGAACTTCGACTAGTATATATCTGATCAGTAATGTAGAACATACGAGCTTACAATTCTGTATCGACATCTAATTAAATTTTTAAATAAAAATGTTTAAAAATTAAGGTAGAAATAGTCAGTAGAACTTCGATTTTTTGATATTTCAGTAAATAGTATTTTAGGATGGAATATATTGTTTTTAAATATACATTTTTAAAAATTACTTACATTGACAATTGTCCTCGTTTTTCAGATTATCTAAGGGAATTTTATGTTAGATATTGCAACTTCAATTCGGTGAATTTCACAGAATTTACAATCTAATAACGTGGTAACTTTCAGCTAACATATGTTCAATTAACATACAAATTAATGTCCACAAAATCAATTCCAAAATTTGCCCAAGTTGACTTAGGTTTATAAACAGAGTTATAGGCTAATGCTTAACAGCGGTCAGAATTTAAATCTAGTAAATTAATTTGAGGTTACTGAACCAAATCGTTAAGGTTATATATTAAATATGGCAATTCCCATTCTATAAATATAGTTGAACATAGAATTGGTCATATCCAAGAAAATATTTAAGGTTTATTATAGCAGATATTTCAATTAAAATTCCGCGAATTCAGTTAAGATAACAATTATTGATATCATATAGTTAACGTTTTTATAGCAAATATTGTAATTCAAATTCTGTGAATTCAGTTAAATTACAATGACTGATATTAAGTATTCACAGTTACTTACAGCAGAAATTTCAATTCATATTCTGTGAATTCAATTCACTTTACAGTAAATTATTGATATCTAGTAAAATATTTAAAGTTATTTATAGCAGATATTCTAATTCAAATTCTATGAATTCATTTGAGATTGCAATTATTGATATCAGATATTTACAGTAGACATTTGAATTCAGTCGTGTTATGTGAATTAATTTGAATTCACAATTACTGATATCAATGCGCATTTTAAGGTTATTTAATGTACACGTGACTCTACAATTACTGATATCAATGCTCATTATTAAAGTTATGTAATACACACACTGCAGTTCAAATTCAGTTGAGATGGCAATTAATTATATCTAAGTAGATATTGAAAACTACGTATAGTAACTGCAATTCGAATTCTGTGAAGTCAGCTAATTCTACAATCGTTGATGTCAGATATTTAAGATTTCGTGGGCAGACATTGGAATTCAAATTCTATGAAAGCAGATAAGTTTACAATCTCTGATATCTGATGTTTAAGGTTACTTTCAGTAAACATTTTAATTTCTTTTTTGTGATTTCAGTTGAGTTAAGTATAAAGTATTGAGATCTAGGAAAATATATAAAGTTGCCTATAGCAGAAATTTCAAATCATATTCGATAAATTCAGTTAAATTTACAATTATTGACATCAGATATTTAAGGTTACATATAATTAATATTTTAATTGACATTATGTGAATTTAGTTAAATTTACAATTATTGACACCCGATATTTAAAGGTGATTTACATCTTACATGTCAATCAACATTCTGTGAATTTACTTAAATTTACAATTACTGATATCAGATATTTACAGTTACTTATAGCAAAATTTTAAATTCACATTCTGTGACTTCAGTTAAATTTACAATAAATGATTTATATGTAGTAAAATATATAAAGTTATTTATAGCAGATATTCCTATTAAAATTCTATGAATTCGGTTAAGTTGAAAATTATTGATGGCAGAATATTTTAATTCCTATTCCACGAAATCAGTTGAGTTAATAATAAAGTATTGACATCTAGTACAATGTTTGAAGTTACTTATAGCAGCTATTTTAATTCTATCAATTATTGATGAGTCAGTTATATCAGACACTCGCATTCAGTTGTTTCTGTGAATTCTGTTGACTTCACAATTACTGATATCAATGCACATTTTAACGTTATTTAATGCACACGTTGGCGCTACAATTACTGATATCAATAAGCATTTTCAAGGTTATGTAGTACACATATTGTGGTTCAACTTCTGTGAATTTAGTTGAGATTGCAATTAATTAGATATTTCAAACTGCGTATAGTAATTGTGATTAAAATTCTGTGAATTCAGATAATTCTACAATCATTGATATCAGATATTTAAGGTTACTTTAGCAGATACTGGAATTCAAATTCTATGAATTTAGATAGGTTTACAATTACTAATATCCGATATTTAAGGTTACTTACAGCAAACATTTTAATTCCCATTCCGTGAATTCAGTTGAGTTAGCAATCAGGTATTGAGATCTATTAAAATATATAATGTTGCATATAGCAAACATTTCAAATCATATTCGATTAATTCAGTTAAATTTACAGTTATTCACATCAGATATTTAAAGTTACTTATAACTAATATTTTAATTGAAATTCTGTGAATTAGTTAAATTTACAATTATTGACATCAGATATTTAAGGTTACTTATGGCAGACATTTCAATTCAGATTCTGTGAATTCCGTTAAATTTACAATTACTGATATCAGATATTTACGGTCACTTATAGCAAACATTTCAATTAACATTCTGTGACTTCAGTTCAATTTACAGTAAATGATTGATATGTAGTAAAATATTTAGTTATTTATAGCAGATATTCCTATTAAAATTCTATGAATTCAATTGAGTTGGCAATAATTAATATCAGATATTTGAGGTTGTTTACAGCAAACATTTTAATTTTTATTTCGTGAATTCAGTTGAGTTAGCATTAAGTATTAAGATCTAGTAATATATTTCAAGTTACCTATAGCAGACATTTAAATTTTATCAATTATTGAGTAGACAGCTATAGAAGACATTTGTATTCAGTTGTTTCTGGGAATTCAGTTAACTTAGCATTTACTCATATCAAATCACACCTTTAAAGTTATTTAATTCAGAAAGTGTCGTTCAAATTCTACGGATTCAGTTGAGATTGCAATTAATGATATCTAATTAAATATTTAAAACTACCTATAGAAATTGCAATATACGATCTGATAATTCATTTAAGTATACAATTGTTGTAATTATATTTTAAGGCTATATTTATAGCAAACATTTCAATTCACATTCTGTGAACCTCGAGTTGAGTCTACAATTATTGGAATCAGACATTTGAATTCAGTTAAGTTCACAATTATTAATATCTAATCACATTTTTAATGTTACTTAATGCATATTGTTGTTCAAATTTTGTAATTCAGTTGAGATTCTAACTCATGTTAGTTAGATATTTAGGGCCCTTTGTAGATTTTGTAATTCAAATTTTGTGAATTCAATTGAAATTACAGTTATTGAAATGTAATTAAATCGTCAAGGCTATTTACAGCAGACATTCAAATGAACTTCCATTCATTGAAATTGAAGAAAATATTGAAGGTTATTTATAGCAATTGCGAATCAAATTCTGTGAATTCAGTTAAGCTTACAATTATATAGTTAACACCTTTAAGGTTATTTAATGCAGACATTTCAATTGAACTCCGTACATTTAAATGAGAATACAATTATTGATATCTAATTGCATATTTAAAGTTAACTTTTCTAAAAGACATTGCAACTGAAATTTTATGAATTCACTTGAGCTTTCAGATATTGATTTGTTGTTTGTTCGTTTGTTATGAACAAGGTCTTGGCATGCAAGGTACTACTACGTACCTTATACGTACCTTATACACCGATCTCTGTAATCATAGAAAATAATCAAGGTTATTTATAGCAGATATAGGAATTAAAATCGTGCAAATTCAGTTGACATTACAATTTTTTAAATCTAATTATAATAAAGTTATTTTTAGAAACTCCAATTCAAATTGTGGGCATTCAGTTAGCTTACAGTAATACGCTTAATCTAATTAAATTTTTAAGTACAGTTGTTGCGAGCATCGCAATGGCAATTTTATTAATTCAGTTGAGGTGAATTGTTTATACCTAATCGCATATTTAGAGCTATTTATAGATAAGACACTCTGTTAAATCAGTTGAGGTTCCAGTTATATCTTATAAAATAGTTAGGGCTATTGATAGCAATGGTAATTCAAGCTTTGTGAATTCAGCCGCGCTCACAATTATTGATATCTAATCTTATATTTAAGACTATTTATAAGACACTGCAATTCAAATTCGTTAAGGTTATTTATAGCAGATATTGCAATTAAAATTTTGTGAATTCGTTTGAGCTTACAATTATTGATATCAGATATTTAAACGTTGCAATTTAAATTCTGTGAATTCAGTTGAGTTTCCAGTGATTGATATCTAATAAAACATTTAACGCTATTTATAGCAGACATTTCAACTCACATCCTGTGAATTCTGTAGAGCTTCCAGTTGTTGATATTTAATCGCATATTTAAGGCTTATGAGAAGTGTTGCAACTAAAACTTTTAGAATTCAGTTGAGTTTATAGAATTATTCATCTATAATCAAGTGTCTAGATTATCTATTCTAGATATTGCAACTAAAATCGTCAGTTCATAATATTCTAAGGTAATATTAATAATATTATTAATCATGTTATGAGGCTTATTTTATTATCGTCATATATTTTTAACAGTTTTGGGGATGGTATACGTAGCCACACTTCTTTGCAACAAAACTTAATTTCAACGTCAAGCAACCGGAAATAAAACTTCCAATTAAAGTTATGCTCTGTCTCATCTAATTCGGAAGTCAGAAATTGTGGCAGTAAATATAGGAAAAGCGAAATTAATGATGAGGTTGAAACGGAAGCGTTTCGCCGAAACAGTTCAATCTTCAATCATGTAGAGCAGTATTAAAATAATGACAGCATTACCCTTTTCACTGTAGCGAAACCATAAGGAAAGTATGTAGAACCGTGTACTACACTTAAAAAGAAAAGATAACGAAAATGAACATAATATTCGACTTGGCACAATGAACCCAACTCACTGGAAGAAAATACATCTGCTCGATTTCATTGTACTACCATAAGTAGAGCCAGGTACGACTCGATAGCCATCAAGCAAATTTCAATTGTGTTCCAACAAACAAAGCGGTTTTTAGATCGCGAGATTGCCGGCTGGCGATTGTTTACAAGGAACATTAGGCCATTACAACTTTTGTACGGAAAGAACGATAAAAGTTAGATCGCCTTTATTGCGCGTAATGAACGGAACTTTACGTTCGGTATCGGAATCGACTCCGGGGCACGCGTAAAAATCCTGTAATTGCCGGCGTAATTTGCTCTACGCGCAATTTATTTAATTGGATGCATCATAATCGAGTGGCGCGTTTTTGTGCACACGCGGCAATTTGCGGCCATTCCGGCGGCGATTTCCCTTGATCAACCTCAATAAGGACATCATTATGGATCGAGCGCTCGTGGTGTCCATACAGCCTTTTTGCGTATTAGAAATATCTTTTTCTGGACTTAAATAACCGAGTGGGACAATTTATGTAGAAAATTGCTGTGTATGGAAATGAGCGAATATAAACTGTAGAAATGAACGCTAAGACGAAAGCATGACGGTATCTAAACAGATGTGTTTCTCAGTACAACATATCCACCAAAAGGATTTGAAATCGTTTCCACAAAAGTTTTGCCTGCTTTGTTGATTTTACTAAAGCCTTCGATCGTGTTTGCTTGACAAATGTACTTCAGATATTTAAAGAAAAAAATATACCAACGATATCGTTAAATGGAATCTATGTGTAATGGTTTAAACTTGTTTTGTTAGATTTGTAATATTGTTTCTATGCAAATTGCTATCTTAGTAGTAATTTCCAACCTCCTTTCTTTCAAATATAACTGTATTGTAACCTTGGGATTAGGTCACCTTAAGCTTCTGCGTGTGGAGCAGGTTGTCTGTTTTCATTTTGGCTTACTTTTGGTGGATTTAAAAAATTTCAATTTGGCACTTCCTGCGTGTTTAAGTTTATAATACAGCGAGTCCCCCGGTACTGATTTCTGGAAATAGTCAGTCTTCCTGTGTGGTAATCTAAGACCGCAGACGTAGGCTGGGGGCTTGAATTTAAAAAAAGTCTGGTTAATTATTCTCGGCTCTTGCGGTCACGTATTGACTATTAATCCGATAAATTTATTATTTCACCTAGTTTAAAGTTGGAGCAATTCGTTTATAGGCATCTTTCTTCTATAAGCGGCTTGGGACTTTTTTAACATTAATTTCAAATAATTTCGGGATACATTTCTTCAATTATTGCGAGGTCTCTGCGCTAACCGTTGCGTAACGCGTTTTACATTAGGAATCAGCTTTTTTCGAGCGCTCAATAAGGCTGCAACTCAGTTATTGTCATTTTGCTGTTCGATTCCAGCTCCCATATAATTAATACTTTTGCTAGCTAGTTTGAATTTCTCGTTGTCACAAGACGGCAATTGGCGCCTATTTTCTTTTAGTAGCTATTAAAACTATTTCTCTAACCCAACTCAAGATTCTAATTGTCGAGAATTCGGAGTTAGTTTCGGCTGTGTATAAGCAGTCAAGAATACGGAATAAGGTAGGTGATTCATTAACGTAAGAAATCTCTACGTCCAGCGGAATACGACAAAGAGAATCTCTTAAATCTCTTGCTCGAAAGAAGATAAATGTCGTGTGCTACATCAATGATGTAGCAACGAGAGCCAACCACAGAGATGATTTGCACAGTAACAACCTTAAAACTAGACAGTGGCAGTAGTCAAATTAGAAATAGAAAACTCTATTCTCGAACAAGTGATGATATTTAAGTAATTGGGTGTAGAAATCTCAAGCAGCTGTAATATACATAAAATAGTACAAAAATACGTATTAAAGAGTAAACCGGACAGCTTGAAATCAGCGTTTGAATAGCATGTAGAATAATCGTATATAAAAATAGTAAAAGACCGTGTTCCACAAGAAAAATGAAAACCTGTCACAATACGATGAATTGAAACTAGTTATCAGCGTTATTACGCGAAAGCCTACCAAAACGGAGTAGAAAGAAGAAGACGAAACATATAAATTTATTACAATCAGGCATAAGCTGTTATCTATAATGACGAATAGCTTAATGGAGGTTCTACTGCTTCATTTGAATGCTTGAATATGAAGAAGAAAATAAATGTGTCTGGAAGAACAGATACTCCTCTTGAAGTATATTTCTTCTAAATGTTTTAGTATCATAGGATCGTACCAATACTGCATTCCTTTGACAGGAAAGATATTAATAATCTACTTTTTCGGGTACTAGTATTTTTAATTTTTTTGTATCAGAAGTTCCGACGCATTTACATTTTCTTCCATCCCTTTAAGTACAATTATTGGTTCACTAGTTCGTGTAAATAACCGTATTTAATCGTCTGAACGTATATTGGCTTTCTTCATACCGCATATAATTTTCAAGTATTTTTTTGCTTTTGGACTACGACTACAAATACACCCATTTTTTCAGCTAATACTTTTGTATTCATCATCTGGGAGGGATGTAATTTCTATTTTCTGCATTGTTGTGTAGTCCTTTTTGATCATCAGTATCAGCATATTCATCTCTTGGTCTTTTTATAATGTTTGTGTGTTTCTAATTTGTACGAATGCTGTAGTTATTTATCTGGGGGATAGTATTTCTCGATTTCTCTAAATATATGCATCCATACTCGATATAACCAAAAAGTATTTCTATTCCTTTTGATTTTATCATTGTTTTCTGTCATTAGCTTGTGCAGACACTATACCATTCATTTGGAAAAACAGTATCTTCTGTTTTCTCACAATTTCTTGTGTTATAGTATGTGTAGCCTTACAGAATTGTTACTTCGTAGTTATCAATAGCTAACGCACTCACTTTTTTCTTCAGATCTGTTTACTATTCAGTTGAAAAATTGTAGCTGGCGTGGTTTCAATGCTTAGTAGTTTCAAGGTATTTTTCATATTGTTTGAAGTATTTACACTTATTTTAGCATCTCTTTATCGTCCCTTTGAATCATTCGCATAAATACTGTATGGGTCCCTATGGAATTCTATTGAAGGCTCGTCTTTTATGCTGGGTAACGCATTAAAGTATTCTCATTTCGTTTGTATTACGAACTTCTTTAGTCATCCTCTATCCATCCATTATTGGACATAGGCAACCCCTTTGTTTTTCCACTATTTACTGTCTTATCAACCCTTTCTCATTCTTTTGGACTATTTGCATAAATACTGCATCTATTCCTACGGAATTCTATCCAAATTTGTTCTTCTATGGTGAGTATGACATTAACGCATTCTCATTTCGCTTGTATTGCGAACTTCTTTTTGATTCAGCCTCTATTTGCCCACCATTGGACAAGGGCATCTTCTTTGTTTTGCCACTCTTTACTGTCTTATTACTCCTTTCTCGTCCTTTGGACTATTTGCATAAATACTGCATCTATTTATACGGAATTCTATCCAAATTTGTTCTTCTATGCTGGGTATGATATTAAAGTATTATCATTTAGATTGTATTGCGAACTTCTTCTTTATTCAGCCTCTATTTGTCCACCATTGACATGGACATCTTCTCTGTTTTGCCGCTCTTTACTGTCTTATCACTCCTTTCTCGTTTTTTAGACTATTTGCATAAATACTGCATCTATTTCTACGGAATTCTATCCAAATTTGTTCTTCTATGCTGGGTATGATATTAAAGCATTCTCATTTCGTTTGTATCGCAAACTTCTTCTTCATTCACCCTCTATTTGTCCACCATTGGACATGGACATCTTCTCTGTTTTGCCACTCTTTACTGTCTTATCACTCCTTTTTCGTCCTTTAGACTGTTTGCATAAATACTGAATCTATTTCCACGGAATTCTGTCCAACCTGTTCTTCTATGCTGGGTATGACATTAAAGCATTCTCATTTCGTTTGTATTACGAACTTCTTTATTCAGCCTCTACTTATTCACCATTGGACATGAACATCCCCTGTATTTTGCCACTATTTCCTGTCTTCTGATCCATTTTGTGCCCTTTTGGACTATTCGCATAGCCACTCTATCTATTCCTATGAAATTCTATGCAAAGTTGTTCTTCAATACTAGATATGCATAAAGAATTTCGTCTTCTTGTTTATTCAGGACCTGTCTTACACCATTGGGTTTTTAGCCATTCCCTCTGTTTTGCCAGTCTTTGCTGCATTCTCAGCCCATTCTATCCTTTGCAACTATTCGCACAAATACTGTATCTATTCCTTTGAAATTCTACTCAAAGTTCTTCTTCTGTACTGGGCACGACATTAAAGTGTTTGTATGTCTTTTGTATTACGAGCTTCTTCTTCTTCTTTATTCAGCCTCTATCCGTTCACCGTTGGACATAATGATCCCCTCTGTGTTGCCGCTCTTTCCTGTGTTCTTCTCATCTTTTTGTCATGTCGGACCATTTGCATAAATACTGTACATATTCTTATGGAATTCTATCCATAGCTGGTAAAGTGCTTGCGCTTGCAGTCGGCAGGTAATGCGTTAGAGCCTCACATCCGGACATAGGTAACATCAAACGCTCTCCGGCCACCTTTGGTGGTCGTGACACCATGGAAAGGGCATTCTTCCTACTAATTCAACGGGATAATTTAGCCAACTTCCCGGGTCACGGACGAAGCACGCTTATAAAACCGCACTTTGTGCAGTAATAACAGCCTATATTAAGGGAAAGAAAAATTCTATTTAACGTTTTTCTTCTATAATAGGTATGACATTAAGGTATTCTCCTTTTTTAAATTACGAACTTCTTTTCTTTATTCGGCGTCTATACGTGCGCCATTGGACATATCTATTTCCTCTGTTTGCCACTATTTCCTGTCTTCTCCACCGTTTTTCCTCCTTTAGGACCATTCACATAAATAATGTATGTATTGTTAAGGAATTCTATCCATCGTTCTTCTTCTATAATGGGTGTAACATTAAAGTATTCTCACCTCTTTTGCATTAGGAACTAATTTCTTTTTCTCTCTATTCAGTTTCTATCCGTTCACCATTGCACATAGGCAACCTCTCTGTTTTGCGACTCTTTCATATCACCTCTTTCTCATCCTTGGGGACTATTTGCATAAATACTGCATCTATTCCTACGAAATTTTATCCAAATTTGTCCTTCTTTGTTAGGTATGACATTAAAGCATTCCCATTTCTTTTGTATGTATTACAAATGTCTTCTTCTTCTTTTTTATTCAGCCTCTATTTGTCTACCACTGAACATGGGCATCCCTTCTGTTTTCCCATTCTTTCCTGTTTTGTGACCTCTTTTTTCCGTTTTGGACTATTCGCATAGACACTATATCTATTCATATGGAATTCTATTCAACAGTTCAATGGTCAATACTGGGTATGATATTAGTATACTCATTTCTTTTTTATAATGAATTTAGTCTTCTTCTTTATTCAGCCCTATCTTTCACCATTGGATCTAGCCATCCCCTCTCTTTTGCCACTGTTTGCTGCATTCTCACCCCTTTTTTATTTTTTTAACTACTCGCACGACATTAAAGTATTTTCATTCCTTTTGTATTACGAGCTTCTCATTTATTAGTGATCTCCTCTGTTCTGCCCCTCTTTCATGTGCCCTTCCCATATTTTTGTTGTTTCGGACCATTCGCATGAATGATGTATCTATTCCTATGGAATCTTATCCACCATTTTTCTTCTATATTGGGTATAATATTTTTTTGAGTTGCGAACTTCTTTTTTAAGCCTGTATTCGTTCACCATTAGGCAAAGACGCCCCTTTGTTTTGCCACCCTTGCCTGTCTTCTCACCCCTTTCTCGTTGTTTTGGACTATTCACATAAATTCTGTATTTATTCCTATTGAATTCTATCCTTAGTGTTTCTATACTAAGTAGGCGAACTTCTTTACTGAGCCTCTATCCAACCACCATTGGACATAGACATCCCCTCTGCTTTGCAATTCTTTCCTTTCAAACGATTCGCATAAATACCGTATCAGTTTCTATGGAATTACATTAAAGTATTCTCATTTCTGTTCTATTACGAACTTCCTCTTCTACTTTATTCCTCCTCCATCTGTCCACCATACAGTATAGGTTCAAGTTTTTTTTTAATATTACCTCAATGGCAGCAATAAGGAGTTTATTGGAGATCTTATCTCAAGGCCGAATCTCTATTTCTACTTGTACCAAGACTATTTTCTGTGGGGCATCATTCTGTACAAAAACTACAGCTGGTCTAAAACAATAAATAGTACATTCCATCTTTTTGCCTGCAGTATTCTCATTCCATTTTAGTAATGAGTAATGGCATTTGTCCTTGAGACTTTCACCATTCTTTCCTCAGTTACTCCATAAAAACATTTTCCAAATCATCAATCACTTCTAATCAGCAATTCATCATTTCTGAACAAGTGTTG
>OW679201.1:12990669-13039665 GCA_940337035.1 Agriotes lineatus
TCATCGTTTCTGAACAAGTGTTGAGGAGAACTGCTTCCACGGAACTATTTTCACCTGCAGATCTCGCTTGACCAGCTCCGTAACGATCCTTGACATTCCTAGTTTCAGTTTTCTTTCATTTGCGGAAATCGAGCTGCACCAAATTTTTCAGCTATTTATAAAACTGAAGCCGAGCTGGTTCCCGCAAAACAACAGTGCCCTTATTCCAGCACGCTACGGTCTCACCTTGTGTTCATTTCCAGAGGTCAGCTCGTGCTCCATCGGTCGATTTACATCGTCGATTTATCGCGGTACTGCAAGGTTCAATATTCTGTAGCACTCTAACCTAGTCAAGGTAAGGTATTCTGCGAGCGTGTGTACATAATCATGCAGAAAGCCCATTCGCAGGCCTGCAGCGTGCAGTCCACGATCACTACAGTTATACGATGGTTTATCTGCCGATGTGCATACCAAACGCTTTCAAAATCCAGAAATCGGCCGGTTTCCGGAAAAGGGAGCAAAGGCCGCGGGCGCCGCTGGAAATTGGTGCAGGGCAGTGCAAGGGCGTCGTTATATAACAGTCCCGTTGCGAATGCTAATTAAGCGCGGCATTTAAAATAGGTAATTTAAATAGCCTTATGGAATTAAAACCTTGCGCAGCCTTGGGAGTCGGCTCGGAGGCTGGGAATGTGGGAAAGTCGACACCTTATCGGAGCTTTGCTCCAGTCTAATTTTATTGTGCTGAAGAAGGAAATCTTTTAAGCCTCCTTCTGCACATAATTTGATCTTATGCCGCAGCTTCTCAAAATTGTTACTATGGTAACTCATTTGCAGAGGGATGAGTATAACATCATCAGTAGCCAGAATTGAAATGGACGCCAAAGGGATACAAGATGTAATTTCGAACAGGAAGATCATGTCTGGACAACATCTTTATACTAAAACACATGACAGGGAAAAAACTGTTATAAGGGAGACAACTTCATGTTACATTTATAAACCTACGTACGCCTCCTCCCTAAAAAACTAAGGATTGTTATTAAGAAAAGGAGGCATTAGCAAAATACACATAAATATCACAATGCTGTTAAGTGTGGTAATTCAATAGCAGCACCCTTCTCACCAGCCAAAAAATTAAAACAGGGATGTTGCCTCTCTCCCACGTCATTGAAATCTATCTTAAAGCTGCTCTGGCAGTAGATAAGGAAATATAAACTGATGAAATTATGGTTGGGAAACGATCCAATCTATGACATTCTCTTTGAGGACGATTAAATAATTCTTCCAAAAACAAACAGGACATGGCATATGTTAAAGAAACTAATAGAAAAATATAATAAAATAGCTTAACACCCCCCGTCAGAAGAAGTACCTTCAGGCTCTCTTGTTCTAACATTTTTAGCCTTTCTTCTTCTATTAAAACTGTTTGCTCAGTTTCTACTGCCAAAAATTACTGTTTATAGCAGTCTTCATTTTAGTGGGCGAAAAACTTACAAAATGTAAGAAGTGTAATATTTTTCACCTCTAGCGAGTGTGTTAAGTCATTTTGCGGTTGTAGATGCTTAATCGCATTTCACGCCTTTAGGGCAACTTGTTGCTATGTCAAAACCATTTCAATCTTTCCGCACATTTGATTCAGGTCCTTTTGGTATTTTAAATAGCCACCTAGGCTTTAGGGCAGCGTGCCCGTATGCTAAACCCTTTTAGTTCTTTATTTGGCTCCATCGCCTAATTCCAGAATCATGATTTCGCACATATTTGGCCCCAAACACAGTGTTTCTCGTCGGTTGGAGCCCCCTCTGATGGCGCTTTGGCAGCCGAGCGTATCGCTCGCAAGAATTCCGAATCTTCTAGAAAGCACGCCGTTATGGCGTGATATCATGACGCCCGGCATCAATTTGTTTCATTTTATCGCCTTGCGATTGGCTGCCGAGGTTTAGTCACGTCGGGACGCGACCAAGGTGACCTTTGCCAGCGCTTTCCTCTGGGCAGTTGACCGCAGCCCGTTGCAGAGAACGCTTGTGTGGTGGTTGTGAGTGTGGGTTTCGAATTGTCTTCGGCGTAGCGTGGGTGTTTTGAGCCCAGTTCCTGCTTCCGTAAGTAAGGGGTCGTGCCCCCTTCATCTCGACCTACGAGGATCTGTCCCGCAGAACGAAAGTGGCCCATTTTTCGTCGTCCCGTCGTACGCGTCCTGACGCGTCTCACGTCGCCATTATGGCGGATGTGCACTCATCCCTATAGCCGTCGAACATCGAAGGTACCTGCCACTAAGACTGCAGCCTGTCGCAACTCAACTGTACCGGCTCCCTAACCGCCTACATATTAAGGTATGTGTCTTTGAACTGATTACCGCTGTGAACGCGAGCGAGCCATCACATCTCTGGTGCCTACAGGCACTGTCGTCATAACTGTCCATGTCGCGAGTGCTAATTTGATCTTTGCTGTGCGCTGCATAAGGCGCGCGCGCCAGCATATTTGTGCATTCATTCAGAATCGCAGACTGTCCATGTCGCGAGTGCTAATTTGATCTTTGCTGTTCGCTGCATAAGGCGTCGCGCCAGCATATTTGTACTCATTACTGCTCATTACTGTTCATTACTGTTCATTACTGTTCAACATCTGTCGCTAAGTTTAGAGCGCGCGCCAGCTGGTGTCCTTAGTTATAATCCATTTATAGATATAGTGCGACGCACTCTGCTGCACCATTGTAACCCGTTAGTCAATACATGATTTGCTAGCTAAGGGAACTATTGTTTTGTTTCGACTTGTGCATGTTCTGTTACAGATAAGCGCCCCCTTCAGTGTACTGATTATTGTGCGACGGAACGAGGGAGCTTTGAGCGTACAGGTGGGTAAGACAACTGTGTAGTCGCGGTCGGATTGACACCTAATTACAATCCTTGCATAAGGCAATCCCGAATTGTTATTCGACCTTGCATTTCTTGAGTAATCCTATCGGCGGAGTATTTTGCGTGCTTCGCTCCCGTCTAACCGTCCAGGCCCGGTTAGCCGGGTTAAGACAGGCTTGGTGGCGCCCTCACAATTTCGACATACCCTATATATAT
Source organism: Agriotes lineatus (assembly GCA_940337035.1). NCBI lineage: Eukaryota > Metazoa > Arthropoda > Insecta > Coleoptera > Elateridae > Agriotes > Agriotes lineatus. The sequence continues at coordinate 12,993,714 of OW679201.1, forward strand.
ATTATGCCACAACACGCTTGCCAGAACGTATCGTGTGACTCACGCCCGACTCCCTGAGCGTTCCAGCCGTGGCCTATTAGCTATTTCGAACCGATTTCAGGGCAAGTGTGGCCAGTTTTTCAGGACTGACTCCGTGGTGCGATGCTCACCTTGGGTGGGTATCGTAAAGTTCTTTTAATACCGTAACAAGTGCCATGAGTTACATTTTTAAAATTTTCGATTTTTCCCTTTATTAGGACCCTAAAACTTAGTTTTTGGGCATACCAACATACATTCAATTTTATATATGGTGTAAATTAAGTGCATTGAACTTGATAAATGGCCATAATAGAAAGACGAGAGCCAATCGGTACAACTTCCAGAGCGGGGTCAACTTCTTCGAGTAATGGGGAGAAGCCTACCCCAGGTGTAAGGTAGCGGATTTGCGTATATACATTTATTAAAGGTTGGTGGTTTATACTTGATGGAGTCTACAAGAACAGCGTATTGTGTCAGTGCCGGTATATCAGGTTACAGGGCGAGATACGGCAAAATACCACGCGCAGAGCCGGAATTTTGCGTATCAATCACTCAACAGTGGACTTTCATAATGTTATATATATATATTATAAATGTATTTTACAGTCATTCCGTTATTATTTGACTTGTAACGACGGGTAACAACGAGCTACTGCCCGTTAATGATCCACTCTTAGTTAACACCCGTTGTGTTTAGGAATGGCCCTTTATTCTAGGGGTTAATACTAATTTCTTTAGTATTTTATGTGTGCATTTAAAAGCCAATATATAGTTCTGTTACATCGATTATGAGCAGATTGACTTTTATTTTAGTAGAAGTGTGGAATATATATTTTTAGTGTTACGAGCCACATTGAGTCAACTTTTGGACCATTGTTATATTGATTTTTCCGTAACCACAACTGGGATAGGGATAAGAGTTTTTTTTATTTTAAACTGAGCTATCTAAGAGCAAAAAGGACAAACAATTCAGAAAAATTAAACACAACGACAGGGTTAGTGAAAACTGCGCTACATTTTCTTCGCTGGATCCTAAATATCATTTTTTCTCATTTTCCTTAGACTTGAATCTAACACCTTCAGGTACTTTGTATTTTCAGATAGGTTTTGTAATTTTTGCAGCTATTTTTCATATATTTTGCTTCCCGATTTCCTTTCCTTAACATACTTCGAATACAGTAAAACTACAACAAGCCATACCTCACTGCTGATTTGCGCTGCATAGAACCAACTTTGTTTTCAACAATTGTTTCTGTGTTTCGAGTTTAAAATTGACGGTGTTCCATTTTTTGGAAGATATGCATCAACACGACCAGTTATTTTTATCTTCGAATGACCTAATAAATTGTCGCAACTGGTATATTCTGAAAGAAGTTTGATTTTGAAGAAAGTTTTAATAACAGAATCCTATATTTCAAACCAGCCAAGAACGTGAACCTTTATAAACGCAAGCATTTTTAGATATAAGGACAAGAAAGAATGGCACGGAAATGTTTCCTCGATGATTGTGCATAAAAATTAATTAAAGTTGTATCATTATAAAAGGTCGCTAACTGCGATTTTCATTATACAACTTATTGTCAATTGCAATTCTCACGGTAAATAAGTTTTACGCAGATCTGAACACAATAACATTGTATTTGTATGAGAGGTATTAAAATTTCATCATTGAATATATTCTAAACAATATTAGCAAGTTTTAGGTTTACTTTCCGTTCACTTTTGTTAATTTTAGAATACTACGTTTAGATGCTGTCTCGACGTTGAGGTCCTTGAAATTGTATCATAATTAAATCGCAATTATTAGCATTCTTTAATGATGTACACTCAAAAATTGCATTTGTAAAAAGTATTTTAGGAATGGAAGCCAAAAATTCAGGTAAAATTTTAAATATAAAACAAAATATCTCTATTTTCAAATTCCAGTTTGGCAAAGTATAAGTAAACTAATTGAGTATTTGCACGAATGCAACATTTTACGAATAATAGTTGAAAATCGTTCGAATTACAATTTTTGAACCAAATAGAACTTTTTAATTTCATTTAGATGATATACTGTCAGGCAAAGAATGGTATTCCAGATGAACAACTTGGAAATGACTTTCTCGAAATTAAAATATAAACATAAACGGTACACGTTCTTACTCTGTTATGTGATTTTAGTTTAAAACTACAATATTCTGATGGCATCAAAAATATTTAATAAACAGCAAAGCTAAACTAGAAAAACAAAGTTTTCTGTTTGGTTGGCAAAAAATAAATTTCAATAATAATCCATAGTGCATCTTGATAGTAGATCTATTTTCGGTTCCCATTTTTTAAAACATTTTTTGAGATCTTTGCTCCCGATGCTGTAAGACGCATCTTTTGGGGCGGCTCCTTTTTTGTGACAGTAGTGAGGTCAAAATTAATGAATTTCGTCGGATTCATCAGGATTTTCATGCCATTTTGGAAGTAAAATCACCTGTTGACCGACCAAAACCTTTGGCATGGAACGCTTATCGCTGTACCATCACGTATCTGACATTTTGTAGGTTTTCTTTGGTTAATATTCATCTGCCGAAGATCGAAGGGGTCCTTCCGTGTGGATCCGCCATTTATAGGGCTACAAATTACACACTGGGAAAGCCATACCACCTGATACCACGGATCCGTTTTAGCCGTCTCCTTCTTTCTGTCGATGCAAGTGGCCAAAAGTGCACGTCAGGGGATGTTTTAGCCTTTCGTATATCCGGCGTCGCAGTCATCAACCTTGCTGCCCTTCCCGCTGCGATTGAAAGGCATAGCTTCGCCGAATTACGTTCATTATGGATTTATTTGTATTGTATGTTTGCTAATTTAATTTGCTTAGTGTATCTGCCGGATTGATGTTGTCTTTTCTGTTTCTCAATAATAGTAGACGAGAAGTTTCGCTAATATAAGCACGCTATCTGGCTATTGTGCGAAGCATCTGCTTTTGAATGCGATAAATAGTAGCATATCTGTAGTTTCGTCTGTTCGCTGACGTCTCGTTGTACGACGGAACCCGCGAATCAGTTTACTCAACAGCTTTTTTAATAATAGAGAATGGTGTTTCAATTACGACTTTTTCTACTTCGCCGAAACGATTTCAAGCGCCCTTCCCCATATAATCTAAATTTCGCGGGAAACAAATCTAGTAAACTTTAAACATCTCTCGACACACTTGAATTTTATAAGCATTTAAGAGATCTGTGAACTATATAAATTATTTCTGGTAAAATATGAACACAATCAGAGAGAACCCCAGTTACGTTCGTCTTACAATTATTTGCAATAATTTTTAAATAATCTGGGTATATTGCAATTTCATTAAGAACAGTGAAACATGCCAGTTTCCTAATTTCAAGATGATAGTAATTTGGTACTAATTTGTTTAATGCATAAATGCATTATTTACTGCAAGAGTCGAACATTTTCAGTTTTCGAGCGCATAATGATGTGAGAACTCCTGATTCTATACACAAATTAAAAAAAAACATGGGGGGGTATAAATTAATTATCAGCTTTCCAATGTCTTTTCCCATTTTTAATAAATATACACCTTATTGCATTGCAAAATTCTTCAAGTACATATTTAAATAAAAAATTAAATAACTTCTCCTATCATTAATTTTGAAATAAGTACATTTTCTGGTGCTCGGGGTATCCGATCTTCTTTCATTGTCCAGATGTCCATTCGTTTCTTTTTATTTGATTGATTCTTGCTGAATATTAAATATACCTAGTTCTTCTCTTGCATCAATATTCCGCAACCTATGTTTTCTTGTGCAACCTTTAATTGATCACAAAAACTACATTTCTGCAGCTTGGATTCGATTTAGAAAAATGTATTTGATACTCAAGATTCATTTCTCTCATTTACTCTAAAAACAAGAAGCATGGAAGGCAGAAGAAAATATGGGAATCGTAACAGTCAATTAGGCGCAATTCAGAGACTGAATAACAATAAGAAAAAGATTTGATAACATTTTTCCAGTTTTGAAGCACCCAATTCTAGAAGTTTCTCAGCTCCGAATTCTTCAAGAAATTTGAGAATTTCGATTTAAACATTCAAAATCGGAAGGCTTCAAACCTTTCTTGTCCATTTCTCTTACTTTCCTATTTCTAATTTTTTGTTCTATTGTCACTTACCTGCTTGGTTGGTTTTCTTCGACAGATTGGTCATGATAAAGCTGGTCAGCAAACGTGAGTGCCTCAGGTCGTCCAGCTAATAGCAACATTTAACCTTTATTAGCGCAGGCCGAATTGTCGTAAATTCGAGAGATAGCCATTAATCAGCCTCCTATCGGCTGTCCAAGAACAGGCGACAACAAATAGATCAAACTCTTCAGCTGCGACTAATAATATGATGAATATTCATGAATCCGTATGCAGATGAGAACGGAGTCGTCATAGCAGTCTCTCCTCGCAGTCAAGGTGTGCGCTTGTGCCCGCCGATAAGGCCCTTTATCGTAATTGTTGTGGCGTGCAGCATGGTGCTGATATTCAAAACGTGAACGCTGAAAATGTTAATTAGACCGCGATATGAGCGAAGGCGAGTTACGAGTTTACAAGGCAACATTTTCTGGGGACAGTGAAAACCAGTCCAATAAACACTCCAATTGCTAATTAGAATTGTCCCACGACCGTTAACAGCGTTTTTACCTTTTCAGGAATATGTATATTGCCCGGTTGGACAGCTATTTTAAATACTTTCAAGTTTCTTTCTACGTTTTAAGAGACCTCAACCTTTTTGAGAGCAGCCCCGTTAAAAATTACTGTATCTAACGATTAAAAGAATTTTTACATAATGTGGTTATCTCAATAATAGACAAAGATTTAAAACCAGAGCGGAAGCGACACCCTGGCGAGCCACAGAACTGCTATTGATTATTTCTTCTTCGAATCAAACGCTCCCTTCAAATATGCAAATATCACATCTCGTCAGTTTTTAAGACTTCGCATACAATGTTATTCTAAGGAATGTGAAACTCGTCAGCATTTAAGACTTCGGATACAATCACATTCCACATAATAGCAACTATATTCTAAGGGAAGTAGAAGCTGCGTGGCGCAGATGGGTAAGCGCCAGGCTTGCATTAAGCAAGTCCTCGGTTCGAATCCCGCTGGGGTCGAAATTTTTCCGTATGCTTGACGATTAGAATCAGGCTCAGTGAGACCATTCACAGTTGGGCACCAAATTAACTGTGCTCTACTCAGAACCACATATCTAAGAGATAGAGTAACAAGGTCAACACATCACCAAGACACACAACTCACACAATGTTGCCGCGCAAGCACCAAAGGCGCGCTCCAACTCTGTATCCCAAATCCGGGGCAAGTTGAGCATTGTACCGCCAGATGCCAGCGCATAAAGCACCAGCTTCTACACCGCAAGGTAAATGAGGTTACAGATTATACATACATACATACATACATTCTAAGGGAAGCGTAACTCGTCAGATTTTGAAACCTCGCATACAATAATAATCTAGAGAATCTGTAACTCATTAGCCTTTAGTACTTCGTATACAACAGTATACTTCAGGATGTGCAACTCGTCAGCTTTTCGGACATTGAACATAATGATATTCTACAGAATGTGCAACTCCTCGGCTTCTAAGCATTTGTATGCAACAATACTCTAGAGTCTAGACCAGGGGTGGCGAACCTTTATTGATCTACGTGCCATTTTTTCTAAAGAAATTGTTAATGAGGCCATGACGTGTCATCAATAATGCCAGGTAGAAATAGGCTAAAAATACATATTCCTAGGTACATAACCGAGCTAAAAGGCGGGAGCTGAAGAAGACTAGCCTGGAGGTGGCGGACAGCCTGGAGTGCCGTGCAAACAACGAAAGTGGGCCCCAAAATTCCGCAAGAGGGTAGTGAACGTAAGGATTGCAACCATAAACAATTATCCTAACGTTCAGTGGGCTTTCGTAGCTTTAAATTTCTCCCTCACAAATGACCCAAGCTATAATTAAGCTGGTGAAGCACGAAGCCGAGGGGCAATCAACTTATTAAACGAAGGCTGGGATGGAAAAGGTCGAAAAATACTACCACACGCAATTTAACTCAGGTTATCAAAATCTCCCAAAAATTGGAAAAGGACCACCAGAAAAACTATTGGAATGCAGAGTGGTCTAAATTGATAGCAACATATCTGTAATTTGCTGAAAAATGTTATCACAAGATGAAAATAGGGTTGCCTAGCTACGCAGGGGAAAATGAATTCAATATTTATAAATAAATGTGAATAGGGCTGCCTAACGATCCAGGGGATAATTTACAAAATAAATGCTTAAAGTAAAGTCCAACTAGTTATTTCAAATACTGCATGCGAACTACAAACTAAGCTTAACAGCGCCCCTCTCGCCGTCTCTCCGCGTCGCCCGCGCTAGCTCACTCCGTAGCTCACTCTCATCAGTTCGGTCAGAAATTCGCGCGAAATCTACCTATCTCTGTCGCGCAGTCTGTTGCCGTTCCGGCACCGGTAGCCTTGTTCACAATGAACTTTGTTACTATGACCTCAAATGTAGACGAAAAAATAAATTGTTTCGATGAGGTACCTAAATTCCTTAATTAAGGCCGTGCCCAAATTATTTTGCCGCGTGCCATCAATGGCACGCGTGCCATTGGTTCGCCACCCCTGGTCTAGACGGTGTGCAATTTCTCAGCTTTTTAATACTTCGTATACATCAATACTTTACAGGATGTGCAACTCGTCAGCTTTTCAGATTTTGTATACATCAATATACTACCAGCTTAGAAAACTTCGGATTCAACTCTAGACGATGTGCAACGTTAACTATTAAAACTTTGTATACAATAGGTAATATTCTACAGGATGTGAAATTCGTCAGCTTTTAAGATTACGTATTCAACAATATTCTACAGAATGTGTAACTCATCGACTTTTAAGACTTCTTATACAACAATATTTTACTGGCTGTGCAGCTCGTTAGCTTTTAAGACTTGGATAACATCATTATTTTACAGAATATGCACGTCATCGGCTTCTACTACTTCGGATGCAACAACACTCGAGACGGAGTGCAACTTGTCAGCTTTTAAGATTATGTATTCAACATTATTCTACAGAATGTGCAACTCGTCAGCTTCTAATACTTCGGATACAAAAATATTCTAGATAATGCGCAACTTGTCGTCTTCTAAGACCCCGTATATAATAATATACTTACGAATGTGCAACTCGTCAGCTTTTAAAACTTCGTATACAACAACATTCTGCAGGATTTGCAACTCTTAAGCTTTTAGACTCCGTATACAGCAATATTATTCAGGATAGGCAATTCGTTCGCTTTTAAGTCTTTCTATACAATAATAATTTACTGGTTTAGCAGCTCGCCAGCTTTTAAGACTTCGGAAACAACATTATTTTACAGAATATGCACCTCATCGGCTTCTACTACTTCGGATGAAACAACACTCGAGACGGTGTGCAACTTGTCAGCTTTTAAGACTCCGGATGCAAAAATATTCTACAGAATGTGCAACTCGTCGGCTTCTAAGAGCAGGGCTACAACAATATTTTAAGAGATGTGTAACTCGTCAGATTTTAAAACTCCACATACATCAATATTCTACAGAATGTGCAACTCGTCGGTTTCTTAAGACTTTGGATGCAGCAAGTTCTAGAAGATGTGCAACTTGTCAGCTTTTAAGAATTCGTATGCAACAATATTCTACAGAATGTGTAACTTGTAGGCTTCTAAGAGTCCGGATACAACAATATTTTAAGAGATGTGTAACTCGTCAAATTTTAAAACTCAACATACATCAATATTCTACAGAATGTGCAACTCGTCGGTTTCTAAGACTTCGGATGCAGCAAGTTGTGGACGATGTGCAACTTGTCAGCTTTTAAGAATTGGTATGAAACAATATTCTACAGAATGTGCAACTCGACGGCTTCTAAGAGTCCGAATAAATATAGAATGTGCAACTCTTCGGTTTCTAAGACTTCGAATGCAGCAAGTTCTAGACGCTGTGCAACTTGTCAGCTTTTAAGAATTTGTATGCAACAATATTCTACAGAATGTGTAACTTGTAGGCTTCTAAGAGTCCGGATACAACAATGTTTTAAGAGATGTGTAACTCGTCAAATTTTAAAACTCCGCATACAACATTATTCTACATATTGTGCAACTCGTCGGCTTCTAATACTTCGGATGCAACAATATTCTGCAGAATGTGCAACTCTTCAGATCCTAAAACGCCGCATAGGTACAACAATATTCTACAGAATGTGCAACTCTTCAGCTTTCAAGACATCGGATGCAACATTAGTCTACTGCAGGGCTGTCCAACTTCAAGGGGCCCAAGGGCCACTGTAAAAAATTTGAAGGTTGTGAGGGCCGCATCATAAAATGTGTCGTATGCGACTTTCTCACTGATTTGTAATAAATATAAAACGTGTATATTCCAATACTAATTTTAATTTATTCAAAAAGCTTACGTTACATTACAAAAAGCATTGAAACAAAAGAGATATACAGGGTGTTCCCTGAGGTAACCGACAAACTTACACCGTATGTTCTAGAAGTGATTCTAAACAAAAAAATCCATATTTACTTTAGGTTAATTCCTTTCCGTTCTTAAGATACCGACAAAGGAAAAAAATTACATCAATTAATGTAAATTTGCGTATAGAGATGTGACGTTTCACCCCCTTACTAAGAGCGTCAAAGATTTACCCCTCGGGTTAAGCTCAAATCGGAGAAATACGTTCACTCAAATATATATTCGATTAGGTAAAACACCAGATAATTACCAAAACAAATATAATGTTTTTAGCTAGTTACAATGATTAATTAAAAATAACTCTGAGTTGCACATTATTTAAAATTAACATGTTCTTCTGGAACGGTATCTGATTTCGTGGGTCGAGCTGCAACCCAATGCACCGGCGAGTGTTGCGGGTCCCTATTGGTAGTCCGCCGGTACGCACGCCGACTCTTCGGGAAATGGGCTGAGTAGGTCTTTTGTTTCTGCAAACTTGACCTTCCACTCAGCAGTGATTTTAAGCTGTAATTTTCCGATGAATTTAGCGATTTTAATGGTTAACTGGGGCGGGCGTTAATGCCTAAATCCTGGTGGTTGTTGGTACCTTACGACGGCTAGACGTCGTTCTTGGAGCGAACGCGGAGTCAAATCCTGCAGATGGAATTTTTTCGCCTTGAGCCGGAAAAATGATGTTGACATTCCCCCGGTAGGGAATTTGAGGGTTGCGGAATCGAACGTCGAAGTCCAGAAATTCGCCTTTTAATGACCAAAGAAGGGCCCTGCGATTGCTACAGGTTATAGGTTTAAATATTAGTAAAATGAGGTTATTTCACCTCTCACGGCGCCGGGGTTTGCGTTTAAAAATTAGGCGGTCTGAAATGGCTTTTAAGCAGTTAGCCCTGCAAGACAGTACAGCGTATTAAGACAGGGTTAAAGCCTCACGGATTCGATTTTCCAAGAAAGTTTAACAATCAAGATAAAATCGAAGTCTAGCGGTCTTGCTCTTGCGGAAAATTTGAACTTCTCGGGCTGACAGTACAACACATCATATCCCTTGAAGCCTGGTCTGGTAAAGGTGGGAGGCCTACTCCGTTAGACAGTTCAGCGTGTCAGACCGGAGTGCCCAGGTAGAAAAGGAGAGGACAGGATCAGGATTGGTGGACTCAAGGGGAATTCGATCCGCGGGCCGCAAAAATATCCTGGCGGGCCGCATGCGGCCCGCGGGCCACATGTTGGACAGCCTTGTTCTAGAGGGTGTGCAACTCGTCAGCTTTTGAGACTTCGTATACAACAATACTTTACAGGATGTGCAACTCGTCGGCTTCAAAAATGTCGGATGCAACAATACTCTAGATAATGTGCAGCGCTTCAGATTTTAAGACTTCGTATACAATAATATTTTACTGGATGTGCAGCTCGTCAGCTTTTAAGACTTCGACAACAACATTATCCTATGTATAGAATGTGCACCTCATCGACTTCTCCTACTTCGGATGCAACAATATTCTAGACTGTGTGCAAGTTGCTTTTAAGACTTCGTATACAGAAATATTTTACTGGATTTGCACATTACAATTTTGTATAATGTGACTAAGTAAAATACGAACAACTTAAAACCGAAGGGGAAACGAAAAACCGGAAAGGAACCGAAAGCCCGGCAAGCTACAGAACTTCTACTGAATTATTTCTTTCTTTCATCGTGTTCTTAGATCAAACGATTTCTTCAAGTTCACAAAAGTCACATCTTTTTACCGATTCCAAATTTCCAGTTCCTTGGAAAACATTACATGTGTCTTGCTCTTCAAGTGTACGGTTAGAAACCGCCAGACGCATCGCCGCGTTAATCCTTTACAAGTACAGTTCGCCAGTAACCTCTCACCTCCAGTTAAACCGCTAAAACCCGCATGTTTTCCGTTTACGGGCCCACGGCGTCGACGGCTGCTATTTCATTAATTAAATCGCTCGCTGCTAAACGACCGACGCAAGGTGCAATTACGGACACAGTTAGCGCACCGGCCGTCGAAAGTAAATTCCCTGCTCGTGCACTTTCACAAAAACCAAGGTACGATTCGACAGGCGGAAAGTGGATTCGCTTGATTTGGTTCCAGACTCGTTTTCGTCGCGTACGTGCAGTAATTAATACGTCGTGTATCGGTAATGCCGCTACAAGCTTTGTTGTCACTCGAGCTCTTCCTGGTAGCGACACCGATTCCCACAAGAATGCAGCCACTGCTTTTGGATTTCCAATTTTTATTTACTGGACTTCAGGAACGGTTAAAATACACTAACAGGACAGTATGGTTTCAACAAACAAGCAAAAAAAAACACCACGCAAGTTACCTCTTGACACCAATCAATGGCACAGAATTTCAAGAATCTTAATTGCGTGTTTGGGAATTTCAGGTTTTAGGCTGAATGGCCACTTATCGGTTTGTTGCAGACTTAAAATGAAAAATCCAGAACTTTGGCTTTTAAAAAGTGCCAATACGATATGTCGTGAGCAAAATTTGGTTACATTTATTTGCAGAACGCTGGCAAACAAAGGCATATGCAATCATGTAAAAAAATACTGCTATAATCAGTTCAATTGTTTGGTATTTGCTATTACAGAGCCGCACTGTGGCTAATATTATACTTTCAACCACCTATTATTCATTTGAGTTCACTCTCTAACAATTTGTAAAAAATGTACTTACTTTTTTAATTGCAATTGAAACTTTTAATATTTTTGCCAGTAAAAATATATATGCACTTTAAGTTATCGAAACATTGGCCTTGAAAACTGTATTGCGTTCGATAACATTTGATGTATGGCATTACATTTAAGTAAGTCCACGCCAATGTAAATTGCGGTTCACCAATTCGTGGTTTTGCCACCTACACGGATCGAATGTTAGCACAATGCTTAAAATACTATGTACACACAATTTGTAACCAGTGTATGCTGTTTAGGTATGGAACGAACTTTTAATTCATGTCAGTATTACAGTTCTAAATAAACACAATGTCCCAAATAATTGCCTAAAGGCTTGAGCATCTGCATCGACTTGGATGGGATTTTACGAGATAAAAAAATCTATTAGTCAAATACTCGACATTAATTAAGTGCACGATGTGCATGTTACCATTTTAATTAACAGCTGTCGTTGTCTGCCTCGTTCCTTGTAAATTTACCTGGCATATATTTTATCTGACGCTTGCAAAAATAGGATGTGCAATTAGTCAGCTTTAAAACGATGCAACAATATTCTAAAATATGCAAGTTGCCAGTTTTAAAGACTCGACTCCAACAAGTTCTATAGAATATGCAATTCTTCGGATTGAAAGACTTCGGGTACAGCAATATTATCGAGAATATGTAAGTCGTCAACTATAAAAACTTTGTCTGCAACAATATTCTATAAAATGTGCAACTCTTTAGCTTTCAAAACATCGGATGCAACATTAGTCTACTGGATGAGCAAATCTTCAGCTTTAAATACATCGGATGCAAAAATATTAGAGATGACGTGCAAGTCGCCAGCGTTAAAGACTTTGTCTGCAACAATATTCTATAAAATGTGCAACGCTTCAGCTTTCAAGACATCGGATGCAATAATAGTCTACTGGACGAACAACTCGTAAGCTGTAAATACATCGGATGCAACAATATTATAGAGGATGTGCAAATCGTCAGCTTTAAAGACTTCGTCTGCAACTAGAATGTGCAACTCATCAGCTTTAAAGACTTCGGATACAACAATATACTCGTTAGCTTTTAAAACTTCGAACATAACACTACTCTAGGACATACAATTTGTCAGCGCTTAAGACTTCGTATGCAACAATATTCTACCGGATGTGCAACACTTCAGCTTTAAATACATCGGATGCAAAAATATTAGAGATGACGTGCAAGTCGCCAGCGTTAAAGACTTTGTCTGCAACAATATTCTATAAAATGTGCAAATCTTCAGCTTTAAATACATTAGATGCAAAAATATTAGAGATGACGTGCAAGTCGCCAGCGTTAAAGACTTTGTCTGCAACAATATTCTATAAAATGTGCAAATCTTCAGCTTTAAATACATTAGATGCAAAAATATTAGAGATGACGTGCAAGTCGCCAGCGTTAAAGACTTTGTCTGCAACAATATTCTATAAAATGTGCAACTCTTCAGCTTTAAATACATCGGATGCAAAAATATTAGAGATGACGTGTCGCGTTAAAGATTGTGTCTGAAACAATATTCTATAAAATGTGCAACGCTTCAGCTTTCAAGACATCGGATGCAATAATAGTCTACTGAACGAGCAACTCGTAAGCTGTAAATACATCGGATGCAACAATATTATAGAGGATGTGCAAATCGTCAGCTTTAAAGACTTCGTCTGCAACTAGAATGTGCAACTCATCAGCTTTAAAGACTTCGGATACAACAATATACTCGTTAGCTTCGAACATAACACTACTCTAGGACATACAATTTGTCAGCGCTTAAGACTTTGTATACAACAATATTCTACCGGATGTGCAACTCTTGAGCTTTTAAGACATCGGATGCAACAATATTCTACTGGATGTGCGAGTGGTCAGCTTTAAAGTTTTCGGTTGAAACAATATTCTATAAAATGTACAACTCGACAGCTTTTAAGACTTCGAATGCATCACTATTCTAAGGGCTATACTACAAAACAGCATTTTAAGAATTTCGATTCAATATTCTGCCTGGTGTGCAACTCGTCAGTTTTCAAGACATCAGGTGCAACAATAGTCTACTGAACATGCAACATGTCAAGTTTAGAGTCGCCGGACACAACTACTCGTATATACTACAGGATGTGCAACTCGTCAGCTATTAAGACATCGGATACAACAATATTCTACTGGATGTTTTAGAGCATGTGCAAGTCGTCAGTTTGTAAGTTTTGAATACTGCAATATTCTACAGGATGTGCAATGGCAGCTGTTAAGGCTACCGACGCAAAAATATCCTATAGGATCTGAACTAGTTAGTTTTTAACAGTCCGTATACTACAATATTCTTCAAAATGTGCAACTCGTCATCTTTGAAGACTTCAAATACAACAATATTTTACAGGATGCGTAATAGTACGTCAGCTTTTAAGACTTGTATAATGCAATGTTCTACTGGATGTGCACCTCGTCAGCGTTAAATACATTGACTGCAACAATGTTTTAAAGGATGTGCAAGTCGTCAGTTTTTAAGATTTAGATACTGCAATATTCTATACGATGTGCAACTTGTCAGCTATTAAGACTACCTTCTCAACAATATCCTACTGGATCTGAACTCGTTAGTTTTTAACACTTCGTATACTACAATACTCTTCAAGATGTGCAACTCGTAATTTTGTAAGACTTCGAATATCACAATATTCTACAGGATGCGTAATAGGTCAGCTTTTAAGACCAGGATGTGAAACTCGTCAGCTTGTAAGGCTTCGTGTTCGTTTTTACAACTTCCTATATAACATACTCTACAGTTTGTACAACCCGTCAGCTTTTAAGACTCGGTACAATAATATTGTAGAAGATGTGCAAGTCGTCAACTTCTAAAACTTCGGAAAGTATAACACTATTTTACTGTATCTACAACTGTAGATGTACAAATGTAGACATTGTTAGTGTCCAAAACTTCGGATACAACAATGTTCTAACTAACATATATAAAGAAAATCTGATCCAGTAATAACTACATAGAAAAGCAAACTGACAGGAATATGGTTTGGAAAGAGGTTTTGCTTCGTTATTGGTGGCTGCTAATGCCGCCCTTAGAAACCTGAGGCGACTTAAGAATGATCGTCTTATGTTATGTCAATGAAGTACCGAGATAGAAAAATTAGAAAGCTACATTGACTATGGCAACTTCTAAGCTCAGATTTAACGCAACGGCCTCCGCTACCCTCGGTTTTGAATAAACATACACAGTACCTGTGCTATAAATAGACATGTTGTTAGTTGTTAGTTGTTAATAAACACTTTTTAAAATATTTAATTGAAATGCAGGCATATTAGTAACAACGGTTTTCAACTTAAGTGTAGAAGGCAGTAATAAGCTTTTTTTAGGAACATTGATCTGTATTACCCTACAGTAGGAAGATTCATTTTACCGATAAATTCAAGGACAGTTTTAAATTATAATAATAGCACAAACACTCATGTTAATGTGCTTGAAGATTTGTTTACAGTACAGGTTTATATCTCCCATTGCAATACAATCCCAGGATGCAGTTGACAGTTTGGGCGAAGGTCAGCTGAAGTAATTTGCTTATCAGAATACTACTTTAAAACTCGTACTAGATTATGTAGATATAGAGGTGGGTCACAAGAATTTGACATTTGGAGCCTGAACTCAATACACATAGGGTGACCACCTCTCAGGGTTTCACCCGGAGTCTCAGGGTTTAGACATCGCGTCTCCGGGCTCCGGGTTTTGTAATAATTTCTCCGGGTTGCACTAATTTTGTAATAATGTCTAAAATTTACTTCACCGTTACTTATATCAATGAAAATAAAATACGTTTCATGTAATAGCAGCAAATAAGGAGAAATATTTGGAAATTTCATATAATTAGGTACAGAATTTTTGAGTATTCGTCTTATTTTTAATCTACTTTCATTTGATTCTAGAGGTAATTTACTTTTGTATTTCTCGTTCTTTCGTTATTCCTATCTCTTGAGTCAAGAATGGTTAAATTATTGTTTTCAAACCTCGTTGTTTGTTCTGTTCGGAGTATTCATTTTAAATGTGTTTATTTATTTCCTTTTTAAAAAGGAAACTCAAGAGAGGCTAAAATTGTTTTTTATGTTTTAACTCGTATATAATATACTAAACCGTAGAATTTAACAATTTGCTTTAAGATATTAGAAGAAAACTCATTACAAGGAGTTTTAAAAAATACAGAGGTATAAATCCATAATTATTAAATTTGAAAATTTTGAGCACCCTATACATCATTAACGACAAAAAGCACTATTTCTCACTGGTAAAGTAATTCAGAAAAAACATAATTTTTAGGTAACGTCGAATTTTTTTTTAATAACATCTTTATTATTTTCAAAACCGTTAACTTTAGAACAGCGGTTCTGAACCATCTTTATTGACGCATCCCTTAGTATGTTAGTTGTTTCTCAAGTACCCCTGAAGACTATTGTGTGCATAATATTAGCATAAGCTTTATTATTACAAAATAAAAGATCTTCATTAATAATTGAGGGAATACATACACTATTTACATTTTTAGTAATTTAAATCACAAAAATACTAACAATACTCGTATTTAAACAAAAAGCACAATAGGAACATATTCACAAAACAGATAAATCAAACTAACAATTTAGGAAATTAATAGTACTAGGTATATAGTTTTTGGTACATTAAATTAGAAAATATATGGATAATAGCACTAAATTTAATAAGACACTTGTCAAGTTATTAGCAATTTTTTAAAAATTTGGTTGTCACGAAGTCAACTGGCACTTCATGCAAACTGAAGTGTAAATGATTACGGCTTATGTGTAGCAATATATTTGGCAAAGCCACACTCGCATAAGTCTGTACTTAATTAGAAATGACAAAAGCCTTCTCACTGCTTTATCGGTTTTATTTTTCTTTGTATGTCATATCACAAGAAACATCGATCAGTGCCATTTCTTCGTTTGTGAATACGACAGAATTGCTTCGCATCGTAGAAAAAAGTTGATTATCCACATATAATTTTCTATAATTTAAATAATATTTTTTTGAAAACAAAACAAATGAAGTCCGCCATTTTGTATAAACAACCAGGCGTACCCCTTGGAACCACCCCGTGTACCTCTACACGTACGCCTACCTCTGGTTGAGAATCCTCATACAACTGTATATTATACCTAACTATATGGCATTCTATTTAAAAAAAGAGTAGGTTTGGTCCGCCACATTTCTGTGAGCCACCCTGTAAAATAAAGACGGTGCACATTAATGAAAGCACCATTTTAGTACCTACAACTTAAGCGATTTTCATATAACTCTCATAGTTTTAGAAATACCTTCCACCCCCGCATCTTTTCGAGACCCTGTATGTATATGGTGTAACTGAAATGTTTGGCATTATTTTATGGGCGGATTTTACGTCACAAATTGACAAAATAAGTTCACATAAACATAGGTTCAATTTTCAACCTTTAGGGAGATATGGGGGGGGGGGAGTTGAAATTGGATTTAAAAAAAAACAAAAAACACCAGTTCCTTCCACAGTTAAGCAAAAAAAAAAAGGAAATTGTCTCTTGTAACTGCATCTATAACATTACGTATTCAGACAGGGAGATATTTTCTACCACTAGAAGACTTCCTTAAGATTTAAAAAAAATGTATATGGCTTTATGGTGTTCAAATTAGCAACCCAACATGTATTTGTTTTGTAAAAAACTTTTGGACTTAAGAAAAAAACTAAAACGAGCTAAAACGTTTTCAAGTAAAACAGGTTTTCCAAATCATTTTACCCAAAATTTTTTACGTTAAGAATGTTTTATAAAAACATTTATACGATTTGCTAATTTTAATCTCTTAAAGCCGTACGGGAAAAATAAAAACCATTTCATAAATAGCTCCGCTCTCCCCCATTAGTGTCTCCGTAAAGGTTTCGAATTGAAACTATGCTTATATGAACTTTTTTGTCCAATTTGTGACGTACGATATGAGGCAAGTATTTGAGTTACACCCTGTACTATATTTGCTAACCATTAATAGTGAGGAATGGAAACGTTGTTTTTATCTGCTTGCTTTTTGTTTTCTATAAACATTCTGTACTTTAATTAATAATACGAAAATCGTTGTCGTGAACCACTTTAAATATTAATAAAACTAAAGATTTCGTCTTGATCCCCATATATTTAAAAAAATTCCCGAACGTTTTCGGCTTATGCCATCTTCAGGGGACGTTCTACAAAATAATTGACAATGAAAAAAATGACTTACAGTTAACAAACACACAAAATCACAAATAAACAGCAAAAACTCGATACAATTGCCACGGTGGGTTGACTAGAACTGGCAATCAAATACGGTGGAACATGCGCGTCGATAAAAGAAAATTGTGAAAGGCGAAAAAGGACCCCATTAAAAAAAAACTCAAGGGATCGGCAAACTTTTGAAATACTCCGATCCTGCAAATATTAATTGATCGTTTAAATTGACCTGTGACTTATTAGACAAAACGATCTCCAAACACTCACCAATGTTGAGCGTCACTCCTTTATCTAAATAATGTAAGATTCTACAAAAAGAGTCCCTATCGAAATTATGATCGTTTTCGTTGATATGTACAGCAAAGTTCGATTCAATTTTGGATTTTCTAATGCAATTAAGATGTTCGCTAATTCTGATGTTGAAAGCTCTGCCGGTCTGTCCTATATATGTAGCTCCACAATTGCAAGTCAAGCTATAAACGCCATTTTTCTTTAGGGAGCCAATTTGGTCTTTATTTCTCACCAAGAGAGTTTGTAAATTGAAAGTATTAGAAAAAGTAACATTGAAATCATTACTAGAAAATAATTTCTTGAAAGAATATGAAATAAAAATAAGGTTTGGGTATAGGTGGAGAAATTATAGGGTAGCAAAAGGAATCAAATATACGTTTTCCCTTTTGATCGAAAATGTTTTTGATAATATAGATGGGAAAATCGTTCTTTATGGCAATATACAGTGATGTTCTAAGTTCTAACACGTAATCTTCGTCAGAGAGTGGTACGATATGTAGACGATGAAACATAGAATAAAAGAAAGCTGTTTTATGGCACATATGGTGATTAGAATGATAATTTATACAATGATCAGTATGAGTGGGTTTCCGATATATTTTAAATGATATGTCATTAACATTTTGAATTACTGTTAAATCTAAGAAGTTAGGTTGATTATTTGATTCAAGTTCGTGAGCTTTTTAAAATATATGTACATCAAGACGAAATCTTTAGTTTTATTAATATTCTGTATTTCTCATTGAAGAAAACCTTTTTTTACTCACGAAGGATCTCAGGGTTTATATAAATTGAAAGGTGGTCACCCTAAATACACATCGAGAAACAAAATGTAAAACTGAGAAAAGACATTTCAAGTAACACTGTATATGTTTATCAAACACGAACACGCCGAATGTAGCGATTTAATTAAAAAAATAATACGTTTTTCCGAAATGCAATTTTTGAAAAATAAATCTGAAAATAATTATTAGATCAGATAGAAACAGACGGATAGCAAGAGTGACAGATTGGAGCCCTATAGAAAGAAGGATGAGGGGTAAGGCTTGAAGGTCATGGGGGGACGAAGTAGGTGAGGCGATGAAAAGGAGAGACCTGAAAGAGGGGAATGGCAAGATAATGGTTAAGAAGAGGAAGACAGCGACGCTGTAGATACCCTACATATAATATTATCAGATCTTTTGTTTTTGTTTTTCTTTGTTCTCAAAGACAGTTTTGTTTTGCTTTGTTTGTTTATTTAGTCTGTCAATGCATATTCTTTAAATAGCAGAAACAGGAGTTAATATTTCATTCTTTTTCTTCCTCTTATTATAGGTCAGTCGTCAGTGGCCTGTTTAAATCCACAAAATTGTGGTTCTATGAGCCGTTTTTCCCCTTAAGCCGGGTAGGTGGTTAGAGAGAGTTCCTTTGTTAGGGGTTACTATTTCATTAATTTTCGTTATTTTTTATTTGCTCTATATATGAAATTAATGGTAGAACATAGGTCCGTTATTCGTGCTTTGATAAATATTAGAAACGAAGCCGACTGACCTTGACATCTAATCTAAATGGCTTTCTAATCTCATAAATAAAACGTTCGCGTTCCGCTCGGTACAGCTCTAAAAATACCCATTACGGTAAGTCGCAATATTTTTCGTGGCATGGATCGTCGCATGCCCATAATTCCAGATTTATGTACTCGTCAATGCGATCTGATGCCTTCGATTTATGGCAGGTCTTGCGCTGTGCCAAGATGATCGACATGATAAGCGAACGTGCAGCGCGATCACGACGAGGCGGCAGATGTGCAGGAACAGAAACAAAGCATACCGGAAGTGCGACAGGAGTTTGTCACGACGTAGTACATCGCCGTCGTGGGCTGGACGGGTCGGGCGATGGTATCGCCGGTTAATTGGCTTTCGCTTTTTGCGGCCGCTGGTGTAGGTTTGGGACCCGGGCTTGACCTCACTCCAGCCCTGGAGTTCCTCGAACAGCGCTTAATTAAAGATCAAGGACTGCGCAGAATGCAATGGCACAAAGCGGCTGGGATGAATTAGTTGCTAATGGGTTCGGTAATAGGCCTCAAATAAATACCACATCGCCACGTATAGTTCTTTAATAGAATATAAATGTTGAGGATTTAAAAGCATCTGTTCTATTCTTACATTACTTCTAAAAGTATCTCATTTAGGGCCTTGGCCTTTTTCACAACAACCCTCCATTCCCCACCGGTTTATGTTGGGTTCGATGTAATGGATCCATTGCGCTTACGGCTTTCATTTAGATGTCTCTTCAAAACCACCTTTCTGGGTTCTCTTTCGACTGTCATTCTCTATGCGAGACCAAGCCTTTTTAGTGTTTGTGTCTCCCATGTCTCTAATCTCTGATGTTGCTGCCTCCTAGGTTTAGATCAGGTGTGGGCAAAAACAGCCTTCCACAGCTGCCATAAATAATACCGCGGAAAGCAGTGGAGGAAGAAGCGCGTACCTACAAAGGTGAGCAACATCCGGCGAAGACTTGACCGTCATATATCAGCAGGAGGTTCGCTTACAGTCGACAGGAACGCAAGTATATGACAAGCTCTGACGACGCAACTTCCGAACTCGCTTAAATAACGCAAGCACTGGCAATTAAAACGCCTTAGTAAACGGCCTCCCTGGACGAGCCATCCCCTTAAAAAAAGTAATGAGGTGGTAACATTCTCGACAAGACACGAGTGGACACTGTTAGCGCAGTTAGCCAATGATAACCCACCCTCAAAGACACAATAGCCCGGGGGCGCATCCGAAAAATTGAAAGTTTCAAACCATTCGGCAGACGAGCCAACGGTCGTAAATCTTTTCGCTTACGCAACGGGGTAAGAGGAAATATAAACACCATCGAAGCAATAACTAAAATCACATATGGGGCCGTTCCGTAATTACCTAAATATTACAAACGTTATAAAGAATGAAATATATAAAGTAGAACACGGTAAAGTTCTGGCTTAAGTTGCAAAAGCTTTGAGAAATAGTGTCGTGGTCTACACTACGACATTTATTTTATGTTATATCCCGAAAACCAGAGAACGTAAAAACTGCATGGTGAAATCATATTAACGTCTTCTTCCAATCAAATAGAAACTCAATAATTATTTTCCTCTCAAATAAAGAAGATATAGAGAAATATTTGAAACATTATGTTGTTAATTGAGGACAATAATTTCAAGAGCTCGTGTGTGATAGATAACATTGTTTCCATAGTTAAAAACTACCGCCCAATTCTGACACAATAGTGTGAACTCGATTTATAGCTATTTACACTGCTCATGTGTTTGTTACGAATGCCGACCTTCAAGCTTTAATTCGTTATGATCATATATCATATATGTAGTTGTCAACATACATTTACATCTGTCAAATACTACATTCGTAAAATTTATTTGATATTATGGAATAACCTTTTATGCTTCTGTTCAGTTAAATGTTAATTAGCATTTTTAGCGTGATTAAACCTTTACATCTTTTTCCGAGCACGGTGGAATTTTCTGGATTTATACTAACTACAATCGCCAAGCCAGAAATCGTTAAAATTAGGAACAAACAGATAACAGAGGAAATAGAAACTACTACACAAAACTGTTTGAATCTAGGGTAGAACCAAATATAAGACAAATAGATGAAGGAAAAAAATCTAAAATGCAGCTACCGAAATGGGATTATCAAAGAAAAACTCCACTATCCACTGAGCAAAACAAAATTGCATCAAACCTCATGAACAAGTAATATAATAGTAAAAATCACTAGTAACACTATGCAGCCGGGCTCCATAGCTCAGTGGTAAGCATTCTGGCTACTGATCTAAGGGTCGAGAGTTCGATCCCCGATCCCGGTGAGGTTTTTAAAAATAAAAAAAAAATGCGGATGAAAACCTTTACAGAATGCCATCATTCGAAAGTGATGTAAAGCCGTGGGTCCCATGTTACTACGATGTGTAGCATGTAAAAGATCCCTTGATAAGGTTGGAACTCCTTAGTCTCGGCAAAATTCTAAGTAGGACTAAGGTACCTGGTACTCTGCATGCCTAGACCTTGTTCATAGGGTTGGCAAAAAAGGCCTATGAAGGCCTACTTGCTAGACTCGCTAGAGTCTGCCCAAAAATACTACACACACAACACTATGCAACAAATATCTATAAAAAGAGGATATACTAAAACCATGAACATAGAGAAACTGACAGTGATACACAGAAGGTTGACATAGCGTATTTAAGTAACTAAGCCTGGTACCCCCCTTTTTTAAAATCTTGATCCATATCATAGAAAATAGATAAACAATAGATTTCCATCAGTCTTACGAGTAATCAGGATTTCGAACAAAGTATAACACTTATCACCACCTCCAAATCACGATGCAACACCTAACCTTCTATATTTTTCCTCATCAGATGTTACGAATTTACTAAATTTAAACTAACTAAAAAATGTAAGATCCCCAATGGTGTAATACAAGCTGCCATATATGTTTTAGTTATCTTTAAATGAAGACACTGAGAATCATGAGAAACGTGTTCTTGTTCTCCATGTTTCAGCTTTACATGAGCTGTTACGTTTTTCTCTCGAACAAATATTATACATCTGCTGGATAAAGTAATCAAGAAACGATCGATACATACGAAAAATAAGAAGCAATGTACCACGATGGTTTGGTTATTTTCAGACTGTGATATCGTGATAAATATGTTTCAGGTCATTACAGTCTAAAACCGATTTAAAATACCGCAACAAGGAAAGGCGAGCTTCGAAAGCTTAGTGAAGCAAGGAGTGCTTTCATGTTTTTGTTTCCTTGCTGCATGTCAAAATAGGTTCGTACTACAGGGGTTCATGATAAATCCGGGAAATTGTTAGGCGTCACCTTCTGATTAATCCTGGAGATGACGCGGGGAGCGTTCCAGGAGGATAAAGGCATTTCCCTGGCTTCTGAAGAGACTGCCTGGCCGAGAATTTGAACTTCCATGGTTGTTTGTCATGCTTACGCTTTGACCTGCACATAGCTTTCATTACCTGTACAGCCTGTCAAATTAAATTATTCAACTCGATCCCAGTCAGCTCAAATTACAGGAAATACTAGGTAGGTGCCTATAGTCGTGACGTCACGCTACAAAAGTAAAAGAAAAGCCATTACGTACCGTGGTGCAATCCACAACTGGTAATTTTGAAGGGTCTCAAAGGACCGTAAATGCGCATAAGACAGCCTAAACAGTTACAGCACTAAAATTAAGGCCGCTGAGAGAGGACATAATAATTACTAATTTCGCCACATTTTGAAAGGCAACTCGAATGGTACATATTTACGATACACACAATTCAGTACGGAATGTAAATACACATTAGGTCCACTTACTGAAATGTAGATGTTGTCGTAGATCTTCCCCGGGCATCTATCCTCATTCTCCCAGACGCGGTCGTAGAAGAGTGAAGATTTCAAATACTCTAACACTTTAACCAAACAAATATTATAAGTGATGTATTCGAACTAACCAAGAAACAAGTATACATTGCGAAGGCAAGAAATAACTTGATGGAGTTAGTTTAGTTACCTTAGACCAGACACTATCTGTCACAGTTGTTTCTTCATTCCTTAGGTTAAAACATTGATATACTGCTGTGGCTAAGGAAACCTCTGTAAGCTTTTTTTAAATTGGTAAACTGATTAAAATAAAATGTAATCTATATTTATCAAATTATTAATAAAATGGTTATACGCCTTCTATTTTGTAATATTCTATTTAACTGCAAACTCAGTGTGCTAGCTCATCAGTAAAACATGAAATTCTCTACAGGTTAGGTCCCGAATTTCGTTCGGTATTGTTCTTAGATGTAACTTCTAATTTGGACTCATTTACATCTTCCTTTAAACTGTTTTCCTTCTCCTCGGCCCCTTTTTGCCAACTTTTACGTTACATTGCCTCTCTTCCCAATGCTAATAACTCTTCTATTACCTTTCGGTTTCCGTTACGTTCCATTGACTCTCTTCCCAATGCTAATAACTCTTCTATTACCTTTCGGTTTGCCATGTTGTGTTATTTCTTGTTAAATTGATTTAAATCAGAGCGCTTGCACTCACAGACAAGATCTTACCCACACAAATATACAAGTTTTATCACCCTAACTATGCTGTGAATAAATGCTTTAATTAATTACACAATTTATGCCTATTCGTTATCAATTGTCAAATGTCAATTTAATTCGCCTCGACGTTGGGACGCCAAATTATTGACGTGGATCTACTTGTTTTATTTTGTAAGGGATAATCTAATAATTATTAATTCTCTTTTGCCCCATGTTGGGCGCCAAATTAATGCTGTGGCTAAGGAAGGCACTATGGTTATATGCCCTCTATTTTGTAATATTCTATTTAACTGCAAAGTCAGTGTGCTAGCTCATCAGTAAAACATGAAATTCTCTACAGGTTAGGTCCCGAATTTCGCTATCTTTTAACATATAATCTGAGGTGGACTAGATCGAAATTCAAAGTAGTTCGTGTGCGCAGTTTTTAGTGGTTATTCCGAACTGTCAGCTAAACACAAATTAGTCGGCCGTGCAAGACGGCATAACTGAATGTTTAAACTCGTGTAATTATGAACAACGGATCAAGTAAGTCGTTTGAATTTTTCCCGCTTGGCTATTAAACTAGCTTTTGTTCTATGCTGACGTCAAGAGCGTCCCTTGATTGTTCGAAGCGACGCTACTTCTGGCATTTGTTTTCGACGCTTCGGTTTTTGATGGAACTGCAGAAATTACCCAAGACACGCTAATTTGAAAAAACCAAAGCAAATGGACGCTAGGAAATGCGCGAGCCGTCTTTAGAAAGATTGGTTCTCGCTCTATGCTGCGAACCCCGACGCTCACACATGAATTACAGGCACATTCATACTTGAAAACTTTGTGTCGTTCTGCGACGTAGACGATCGTAGGTGCTGCTAGTCAAATCCCCTGCTGGAGGCGGTTCCCTCGCTGCTGCTGATGATGGTGGCCCTCTTACAAGCTCTGCCGACGCCCTGGTGCACAGTCTTCTCGCTCAGGATACTTTTCTTCACCGTGAACGGAGCTTGAACGTCCCAGTTGGCTGCTGCCAAAGTCCTCGGAATCGGATCGGAGAATTTTATAATTTATTTGAGGTGTAAAGCCTCACAAACGCTTCGACAGGAACACCAATACATGGGCAATAAAATGCAATGATTTATAACTGTAAATATGCTCGTTTATTATTCAAAATCAGTTATTTAAGTGGAGCAACAATTCTCACAAACGTCAAGTAATTTAATTTCAATTGTTGTCTTCCGTTATCAAACAAAATCTAATCTAGGTTGCTAAGTTACAAAGCTAACGGAAATAAGTTTTGATGAATTTTAGTACATAATAGAAATAAGTTTGATTGCATAATTTTAAATTTTCAAATTTCTTACAAACTAAAATATTGTTTTTTTCTTATAATTATCATTGTCTTTCTGCGATGACTCACACAATATTATTTTAATATTCACTGCTTTGCTATATTCACTTTGTTTTTAATAAATGCACTGGTTATCGAGTCCCGCACTTTCAAGTAGTTCGCAAATTCTTTCTCTTCTGTTTCAAATCGGTTTACCTTTCTGCAGAGTTCACAATTTTTTACCATCTTATTCTTTGACTTAATAATCTTACGCTTTGTTGAAATTGCACCCAACAAACTATTTGTGTTCAATAAATTGTCTGTGGTCTGGCTTTGCATGTGCACAAACCTTTCATATTAAATTATCTTAATTCACAAGCCAATTCGAAACCCTCTGAACATGTTTTACCTTTGCTTGCATTTCTTTACTAATTACTAATGCATTTACTGTATTAACATTAGTTCAACATTGCAGTTACTTAAAGTATCACAACTCTGTGCTTATTTTATTTGTCAACCATTCTGCACTGCATTCAGAGCCAAGTCGTAGGGCCTAATACCACTTCAATACATATTTTCATCCCATACGATTCACAAATACCAGACGTTTTATGTTTTCGTCCAAACAGCAATTATGCAAGGATAATGTAAAAATTCGAAGGATATTAAGTTTACTACATTGTGGATATTTAAAAAAAACTGTTCTCAACCGTTATTTCCTGCATTTATGTAGCCATTCATATATTTCCACAGATAAATATTACGAATTTTCTGAATTTAAAATAACCAAGAGAAACGTATAAATCTTCAGGAGCAGAAACAATATGCTACAGTAGTTTTAGGTTTCCTTAGTTTACGACATGTAATAAAACAAAAGATACCCTGGGCATGGTTGTACTTTAAAAACTAAGATGTGTGTTTAGTTTAAAGGTGGCTGCGAGGTTCCTAACTCAGAAGTAGACGTCCAAGGCTTTGTGAGAATGTTCAAGTTTTATTTTCTGCGAGAATTCACCTTACCTGCATGTTTTTCATGCTTATATAGCTTGTAAACGCGCCTGCATCTTCATACAAAACACAATAAGCACAATGGAAAATAGATACGTTCTGTTGACTACACCAAAATATAGGAAAAATCACAGCGGGCCCGTTATAAACGGAAAGAACGGATTTTCACAATATTTTATGCTGTGGTAAAGGGTTCTATTAAACTGGCCGTAAACCAGCCGACGTCAAATGGCATTTGACCATGCTGACAAGAAAAGGGCTCAAAACTAACAATACCAAATGAAGGCGAGGCTGATCATAAGTTTGAATCGGCGAAAGCTAGATATTCATTTTCAGAAAGGTAACCTGGTAATGTGAAATGCTGGTCTACGGGGAAGGTAACATGAACTGACGGAATTCAGTCAAAGTTGAGTGGAAACCCAAAACCAACAGCAAATTTGGACCAATGCGAGAGTGCGACGCCAACTTAGTTAACGACAACTGGAATCCCAAGAGTTTAAGCACTGCATAAGTTGTAATTATGGGGTAATAAATTGAAATGTCTTTGAAACAATTTTTTTTCTAAAGACTGCAATCGCTTACATAAACACGTAAGCTGGAGCGGCCACAAGCACACGTATAGTTCGCCTGAGATTCCTCCAAAATACTTGCCCTATTCGCTGTAGCGGCGCAAGTTAATAATTAAAGAGTGAACAGCTGCAGATGCTGGTAACTTGCTTCGCGTTCAGCACAGAAACATCTCACCCAACGGAGTAATATCGGCGTGCGCTTGAAATTCTACGCGGGAGAAACTATTGCCAAGATTGTTTCCATTCTTTATCTTCGCATTTGCATGACCTTATATACATATATCTACCCCAAAATATAGTTTATATTTGTTATGTTTAGGCTAACCAAGAAAGGTGTATACATTTGAAGGTCGAGAAGAACTTCCCTACATTTGTGTTTGTTGCCTTTATACAAAAATGTCTTGAATATTTGCGGGCATGTTTAAAATCGTTTATCTTTAATGATCGCATTACCTGTAATAATACGTTGATATTTACAAATACTACATTTTTGAATCTAGATTAACCAAGGAGGACGTATGCCACGCATGAGAAACAATTTTCCCGAATTATTTTAGCAGCTTTTAGACTATACACCATTTTTACTCTCTATTTTTCGTCTTTTATAGTCTTGCTCAAACAAACGGATGTGGTTGAATTAACTAAATAATATCTAGAATTCTGCAATTTTTTGGAAGTTTCCACTTTGATATTTATTTTTGAGTTGTTAGAAGAATAATTTTTGCCATCATTAGCCATAGTTCACAACAAATGAAAAGATCTGTACTAAAACTACTTACAGACATTTAGCATAGTGATTAACTGCTACATACAGATTCCATCTCACTGCAAGGATTGGTCGTAAGCATGTGACATATATAGAAGCAGGAGGACGAAGAAGGACTGTGACGGGAGTGACGATGACAACAACATTCCGAAAATAGCAACGATTGGAACCTGCATGGTTCCAGATTGCTGGAAGATTATTGCAGTATATGGCCATGCAAACCTACTCAAGAGGATGTGTTGGTAAGAGCGTTAGTTTACTACGTTGGCCTGCAGATTCACGTGGTCCAAATGATATGTACTTTTTATAATTTTATGCTAGTATCGGGTAGTATCTAGTTTTGTAATTAATGATTAAAGTCGAGCTTGAGGAAAGAGTAGTGTGAACCGAAGGACTGATGAAATGTGGCTTAATACCAGAAATGAAATAACTGCAAAGGCGAAGCCTTCTACTGTGTCGTGGTAATTTAATTATTTTGGATCTGTCTATACCAAGTGTTAATAAATGTCCTACAAATAAAAGAGAATTACCTCGCAGCAGGAGTTTTGAACAGCTCTGTGAACATTAAATCACGCTATAAATAGAATTAAATTGCCGCTGCATTAATCATAATTGCAAATGTGGGCAAAGCGGCACTTTATCATAAAAAAGACAACAGTTGCGCAAGGACGCATCCAGTTCAACCGCAACAATTAAAAGCTGCAGATTGCCTCAGATGGCAGAAATCGAGCCCGGCGCGGAATGATGTAGCTGTTCGTCTATTTATTACCCGAAAAGGCAACTGGCGCTCGAGGAATGACAACAAACACTAGTATTGCATAACGTTTCATGCCGCCCACATCTGTTCGCGAAACGGTTCTGGAACCGAACTTTTAAATCATAGCTTGCGCTAAGCGAAAAGAGGAAACAGCAGTGTTCAAACCCAATGTGGAATTAGAGGCAGTAACTAAAACCACCGCCTCGAACAGTCACAAAATAGTTGTGTCGACTTCACTACAACTCCCCAGTTCTGTGTTCTGCAGTGAAAACGTCTCAATGTTAATATTTTTTTAAATATTTTGCCTTAAATATATGTATTACGTTCTAGATGTTTCTAAGAATCAGACGAACCTAAAGTTATTTCAAGGGCTGGGGTTGCTTTTGATTCTCGAACTGGGCAGTCAGTTAGTGCCCGAACATGGGCATGGGGTGGCATGGGTGGATGTGAAATTTGATACCACAGAGAGTTGTATTCCAATGCGCAAGCTTTGATATGATTTTAGTATTCCATGTGGTAATTATGTACTAGAAAGGGAGAAAGAATAACCTTGTAATGGAGGTTGTATGTGGATCTATTATAGAGGCTGATTTGGACACTATTTTATTCTTGATATCGCTGCACTGATTTGCAGTTTTTTTTTGTTGGGTTGCTGCCTATTGCTATTATCGGATTGCTATCTATTGTCATTATCGAGTTGCTATCCAGTTGGTACAGCTATATAGTATACTTTGTGACTGGGAATAGTGGACACTCGGCAAGATGATCACTAACCCTTGACCTGATCTAGAACACGCACCTGGATAACCTGGGATCATCATCATCATCATTATCAGTGCTTTTTATATCCATTTCTGGATGTACGCCTCCCCTTGATGCCTCCATTCTGAGCGGTCTGTGGCAACTCCCATCCACCGAGTTCCTGCTGTTGTCATAATGTCGTCCCTTCATCGAGCTCGGGGTCTCCCACGGTTTCTTTTTCCCGTCATAGGTCGCCATTCCATCACCCTTCTACTCCATCTTTCATCTTCCCTTCTTGCCAGATGTCCGGCCCGTTGACATTTTAGTTTTGCGATGCGTTCAGCTACGTCTTCCACCCTAGTTTTGTTTCGAATCCACTCGTTTGTCTTCC
This sequence comes from Agriotes lineatus, assembly GCA_940337035.1. Classification (NCBI taxonomy): domain Eukaryota; kingdom Metazoa; phylum Arthropoda; class Insecta; order Coleoptera; family Elateridae; genus Agriotes; species Agriotes lineatus. Next base: position 13,023,125 of record OW679201.1, read on the forward strand.
TGTCTTGTAGACGTACACCCAACAGTGACCTTTCCATTTTTCTCTGCGTTATTTTCAGTCTTTCAATGTTTGTTTTGGTTACTACCCTGGGATGCTCATTGCAAATTTGGTTTCAGCAAGGGCGGCCACCATAGTTGCAATTTGCACGTGAGTTGGTGGGTACTGGTCTGATTAGCATTCGCCTAACAAGCATCCGATTCGTATTATAATGATTACAGGTAAATCATCGGTTGTGCACCTGAAGATAATCCCTAATCCAGATATTCTACTAGATGCTACGTGGCAATATTGCGAGACCGCATGACCCCCTGCAAGTATTATCATCCTGAACATGTACTGCAAATGTAGTAACTTACTTTGACTTACTTTTGTTTACATGTTTGGCTTCACAATTTGGCTGTTTGTACTTGTGCAACAGAGGGTGTAAAAACACCTTCCCAGGGCCAAATACATTAAACAGAACTCTTACACCATTGCTCCAATAAATTTAATGCCACATTTACTACATCCGTTTGTAAAATTCAAACTATGTAACATTACAAAGCTTCCTATCTTCTAGCTCCACGCTTAGGTTTTTTATTATAAATCAGCTTTCAAGACATTTTTAAACTTTTTATATTTTGGTAATTGGAGGACTATAACAACTAAAACTCTGCAAAAAACAACCAGATTGCAAAGCTAAAATCTGTATCTTAAGGCATTTACGACCCGCCTCTGGCCGCAAACAATCCAATCTAGCAATTTCTCAAGGCTCGCTGCATAAAGAGCAGGAGCTAACGACAGGAGTTAATTATTGCGTAAATCAGAGTCGGCAAACCAGTAAAGTGTAATTAGATCCCGCAATTTAATTGCAGCCTAATGGCGCTAATGAGCCGTGACTCATAGGTCGGATTTGTTTGAATTGCAACCCTCGGCGCCTCCACCAACGGTTCACAGCATCGTCGCAAAAAAGCGTGACAGACGAGCAGCTTGTGAGCTACTGATGCAAATAATTACGGTTCTGGATATCCAAATGCCCTACTGCTCTGTTTTTCTTCGATACGCACATCCGCGTCTCGGTCGGTAGTGAACTTTTCGGCTTGGTAAAAAGCAGCATTTTCAAGGATCTGCGGTCTGAACTGGTCAGGCGTGATATTTTATTGGCGATCGTAAATACATCCTTCTTTGTGAGGCTAATTGGGCTCCAAATATCGATCTAAGGCGATAACATTTAAAAATAGAACATTAGAAAAGCGTACAATCTAAACTAAATCGGCAACAAAAATAAATTACGTTCCATACCGTTTCATTGCCATTTATACAGAGAGCATTTGAATAACTTCTTTTGCTCATTACAACGGTATTCTGACTGCTGAAAACATAGCGAGCAGGTTTTATGGAAATATTCAGATCAAAGGAACAGAGTATAAGATCAAGGCCGAATAATGCGTTTTTTTCTATTCACCAATTCCAATTAAAGATGCAAACTACTAACATTTCCAGTCATGTTGCAAAATAATGTTTGAAAGTTCTTTAAAATCACAAAATAAAGGAAACGTACTTGCGAAGGACCAAGCGAATTGATTAACTCGACGTCGAAACAAAAGACTTCTGTAATAAATTTTGTATAAAAACTCTGCTTTGCCTTTCACAAAGGCGAATATCAACCGCACGTAAAAACTACATTGCTTTCTGGTTTAAGTCACTTTTTAAGTAAGTAACAAAACCAATAGTTGTTACAGGCACTCGCCACTATTGTTGACATTCACCAGGCTGCCTGACAAATCCACCTGTCGGGCGCGGGTAATCGAGCATATTTATTCAGGATATGCGAAGGACAAGCAGTCTTTACGGCAACGTTTATTTAACACACATATCCGTTTGTTGTCTTAGGCCTTGCGGTTGTGCAATATGTAGCTTGCGTGAATCGAAGATACCTGAACACAGAATAATGGATCTGTCGGATACGAGTTAAAATATTTGCGTCGTTCATGTCTAGTGTACGCTTCCACGGCACTTACTTCATCTTGCTTTCCATGAATCAAAAGTTCAACGCCGAACTGATAGTTTCTTGAGGGACTGCTTTGATTTCCGCGCGAAAATGGACCTAGCGAAGCCCCTATCATATTTCCATAGGGATACTGAATTCTTGCTAATAATAATTATGCATTCTCATTAATTTTTCTCTTCTTGTACTCTGTTAAATGTCTCAATTAAACATAATTAACAAGCGCTTAACGATATGACTTCATAAATTTTACACTTGGTGCTGTCCCTTGTTTAAATATCGGCAGTACCACCTGTGCTTAACAGTTCCTACGTACTCTTTTCCTGCTGCAGTAACCTTCTTTTAACGAAATTACAGTAAATGAGAATTAGATGTTTTAACGAAATAAAGATATTTAAACATTTAAACAAGATTTAAAGTACTAACATAATTTACAGTAGGTTAAAAGTTGCTTTTAACGAAAGACTAAAGATCGTTTACGAAATATTTAAAGTCATTTTAACGAGATGAAGGTCTTTGATATTAAACTTAAACTGGATTTAACAAGATTAAAATTTAGTTTCAGCAGTAAAACTTCATAATCACAACAATCAATACGGTTCTTTTTTGACAAAATCAGAGGCTTTACTTAACGAAATTAAAAGGCAGCGGAATTTGAACATTTATACAGGATTTCAAGCCAACTTAACGAGATGAAAGTCTTTTAAATTATACTTGCACTAAAACACTAAAAATCATTATAAAAGGTCTTCAAATTAGACTAAAATTTATTTGGCGAGATATCTGTCATGTGAAGGAGACTGAAACTCATGTAAGTTCCTTTAATGAAATAAAAGTATTTTTTAATCAAATAAGAAGTCTCCATTTAAGAAAATCAAAAGAAGGAGATTTAAACATTTATACACATTTCAAATCACTTTAATGGGAGGAGTCTTGCAATTATACTCGTTTTAACGAGATTGAAAATTAATTGTTACCGCGAGAAATATTTATTTTCAACATTAAAACATTATTATCATCGAAAAGCGTTTAAATCAGATTAACATTTATTTTTAACGAGATAAATGTCATGCAAACCACACTGAAAGTCGTTTAAGCAAACGTCTTTAATTAAATACATTTACAATTAGAATTTTTCAACGTCGTTTTAACGATATGCAAGTCGATATTATATGTTAAATTGGATTACAAGTCGAACGACTTCCAGGATTGGACCGTGTCATTATTAGGATTACAGAACTGAACGTTTCGTCCACTTTCCTAAAAGGATTCATTAGGGGGCAAGTAAAAGAGGCGGTAACTCAATGTGTGAACCACGCCAGAGGCGAAACCCTTTTACAAGGGCAGGGATAGAAGAGCACGGTAAATCAACGTGTAAACCACACCAGAAACGAAACTCTTTGAGAGCTTACCTCCTGATAATTATTCCGTTTGAGGGAGTGGGCGAAACGTTGAGCTTAAATCTCAATAATAACACGGTTCAATCTCGGAAGTCGTTCGTTGCAGAATGACAATGAGCGCGAAAGCCTCGGAATTCAGTTTCAACGTTTCAATGTCCTTTTAACGAGTTGAAACTCGTTTCTTTGACAAAATTAGAAGTATTATGTAACTCAGTCAACTAGATTTAAATATAACTTACAAATAAAGTTGAGCCTATTTCAAACGTGTGTTAACGTAGTTTTAACGAAATAAAAGTCGTTAACACGAGATTATATCCTCTAAATAGGATTAAAAGTTGTTTCGATTAGAATTAATAGCTATTTATGCAACAAGTGCTAAAAGTCGACTTTTATGCGCGAGACATGAAAATTATGAAACGAAGCCGAAGGCTGAGTTTCATAACATGTCTCGCGCATAAACGACTTTTAGCACGCGTTGCATACAATATTTTATCTACGACCTTAATTTTACCGTTATTAATCCATAAATATCGATTTAAGAAAGGTTCGCATCTGCGACGCTGCATAATAATGAATAGTAGCCTACGCGGCTGGCGATTGTTTTGGCCACGCCCGTGCTGTCAAGGACAGGTACGAAATTTAATTATTTATACTCCACATATGACTGTATTCATTACATAACGCTTTAATTATTTCAAAAACGCTTTACCTGTAACGCAAGAAGCAACTAGAATAGCTTTAAAACTTCAGTTGCAGTTCGAAATTGTAGTTTTGAACCTCGCGTCACTTTTAGCACATGTGCTAAAAGTAAACAGCTGATTTCTTTAAACACGGTAAACTATAAAACGTCACTTTTAGTGAAACAAGCGAGTGTTAAAAAGCCTACTTTTAGTAGTGGTCGTAGATAAAGTTGTTTATTGATGATAAAACACCTGTCATATAAACCAGACTGGAAGTCGTTTAAATAATATTTAAAGGTTACTTTGTAACGAGATAGAGATTTATTTGGACACAATTAAAATTAGTTGTCCGAAATAATGGGTCAACCAGAATTAAAGGTTTAAACAAAATTTCTGCATGACGTTTCAACTCTTCCAAACATAATGTAACCACCTTTTAACAAGATAATGCTTATTTTACGTGTTAAGGCTTTATTAACTAGATAAGTTTTTCTTTTTTTGACAAAATAAAGAAATTTATACACGTCATTTAAACTCTTCCATACTTGATTTAACGTCTCTTGAACCAGATAAGGCTTGTTGAACGTGTTAATGTTTTTACCAGGGTTTTTACCCAAATAATGCTCGTATTTTGACAATATGAGAAGAATTAAGTACCGAAATTAGGGCTCAACGAAAATTACATATTCAAAATGTATAGATCACATCTAAACTCTTCTAAACACAATTCAAAGTCTTTCTAATGAAAAAAAAACAACGAGAACTCAATGCTCAAATAAAAATTATATATAAAATATAAACTCTTGCTTTAACCTTTTTTTTAAGAGCTAAGGATTTTTTAAGGTGTTAATGCTATTTATTGAGATAAAGCTCGCTTTTTAACATATTTTGAAAAATTGTTAACCAAAATTAGAGGTTAACGAGAATCAAATATATAAGTACTATACAGGGTGTTTGTAGATCGCTAGACAGCTCGTAACTTCGTTAATAATCCAGATATCGAAAAGAACTTTCTTTTGTTTTAAATGCCGGTATACTACCTAAAAACTGACGTAAACCAATTTAAGCCATGGCCTCCTATTTTTACGTAGTGATACACAACTTTGGTTTTTCAAATGGAACACCCTGTATATTTTTAGATATTTGAAATCAGCACTAAAAGTGCTTTATGATAGCATTCTTAAATTTAAATTTTAGAACTTATTATTTTTCAAAATAATTTTTTTTTAGCCAAAGTAGGCCATGAATTACGCAAAATTACTAACAATCGAACAAGAAATGCAAAACAAACTCCACTTGGCTCTAAAAATTTCCCATGACCGAGTTATAGCACCAAACGTACTAAAACAATTGAAAACTATGTTCTTTTAAATGGAACCATATGAGTTTCATTAAACAGTTGAAAACTACAATAAAAGGGCTTTCCAACGATGTACCATATTAGCCATTTCGTTTAGAAGTAGCTTTTAAAAAACCAAAAATACGTAAAACAATTTAAAAATAAATGTTATTGTTAATTAAACTCATATTATTCCATTTAAAAAACATAGTTTTCAATTTATTGTTTTAGTACGTTTGGTGCTATAATTCGGTCATGAGAAATTTTTAGAACCAAGTGGAGTTTGTTTTGAATTTCTTGCTCAATTGTTAGTGATTTTGCATAATTCATGGTCAACGTTAGCTAATTTTTATTTTATTTTGATAAATAATAAGTTCCTAAATTTAAATTTAAAAATGCTATCATAAAGCACCTTTAGCGTTGCTTGCAAATATCTAAAACTATACAGGGTGTTCCATTAAAAAAACCAAAGTCGTGTATCACTGCGCAAAAGTAGGAGGCCATGGCTTAAATTGGTTTACGTCAGTTTGTAGATTGTGTACTGGCATTTAAAACAAAAACAAAGTTTTTTTTATATCTCTATTATTAACGAAGTTATGAGCTGTCTATCAATCTACAAACACGCTGTATATAGATCAAAGTTAAACTCTTTGAATGGTTTTTTAACGAGATAGGGCTTAATTAAGGTATTAAGGCGTTTTAACGAGATAAATCTCGTTTTCTAACACAGAAGAATAATGTACCAAAATTAGAGAATGTCAACGAGAACTAATTAATTAAACGATATTTATAAAGGATATGCACTTTGAAACATGAATTAATATATTTTAACGAGAACAGGATTATTTCAGGTGTTACGAGTTTTCAACGAAATAAAGCTCGTTTTTCCACAAAATTCGAAAGATTGTGTACATAAAATAGAGGTCAACGTGAACGAAATGTTTAATCAAAATGGGCAATCTTAAACAAGTTTTAAAACCTGCTTTAAAGTTCTTTTACTTGATGATGCTTGTGTTAAGGCTTTTTTATCTATATAAAACTCATTTTTTGACAAAATTAAAAGAATTGTGTGCTGAAATTAAAGGTCGACGAGCATTTAATCTAAAAACTTTTCATAAGAAATTTAAACTTTTTGAAACGCGATTCAACGTATCTTTAACGAGATAATGCTCGTTTAATGTGTTAAGGTTTTTTTATCGAAAAAAGGTCGTGTTCTGACAAATTTAAAGGAATTATGTACTCATATTACAAATTAACGAGAATTAAATGTTTAAACAAAATGTATAAATAAAATTTAGATTCTATGAAATATGATTCAACGTTTCTTTAACAAGATAAAGCTAGTATAGTGCATAAAGGTTTTCTAAGCAAGATAAGTAGAGCCCTTGTTTTGACAAAATTAGAAATATTGTATTTCGAAATTAAACCTCAACGAGAATTAAATGTTCAAACCGAATTTTCAGATGGAATGTAAACCCTTCCAAGCATGATATAACAACTTTTTAACGAGATAAGGCTTGAGTAACGTGTTAAGATTTGTTTTAAACATATAAAGCTCTCTTTATTTACCAAATTAGAAGAATTATGTGCCGAAATTAGGGGTTGGAGAGATTTAAATGTTAGAAAAACTTTATATGTGAAATGTAAACTCTTTGAAACGTGATTAAACGTCTATTTAACGAGCTAAGGCTTGTTTAGTGTGAATGCTTTTGTGTCGAGATAAAAGTTCATTTCTCGACAAATTTAGAAGAATTTATTCCGAAGTTAGAGGTTAAAGAGAATTTTTAACGAGATAAGGCTTGCTCAACGTGTTAAGACTTGTTTTAACAATGTAGAAGAATTATGTACCGAAACTAAATTCTAAGAAACATGATTCTCTTTAACTAGATAACGCTTAATTAGTGCAAATAGGCTATTTCAACGATGTAAGTGGAGCCTGTACCTATATAGACAAAATTAAAATATATATTGTTAGCTATATTTATCTATATTTTCCTTTACCTACCTTTAGGTCATCGCTATATCTCTTAGTTAACAATCGATCACTATAAGAGTATATTTGAGGCCCGTCTCTAGCATCAGTGAAGACGTCGCGGATTCTAGTTTATGATGTTGATAATTGGCGCCAACAAGTTAAACTCAAATATACTGATATAAGCCAAGAAACTTGTAACTTCACTTTATATCAACTAATAACAATACGATTATTGAACTCCCTATCAAAATGAAAGAAAGCAATACTTGTAGCTAGTTTTATTACTACTAGAACATTATTACCATCGATCAGACAATTAGCATCGTTAATATTACAACCTGACGCAGGGTACCCCAAATAGCTTAACTTAAACCGCTCGTAAGTTTAATGGTTACACAGTTTTTATATGCAAAAATATCATCAGATTCTAGCTAAAACACTTATCTTTGTGCCGATATACTCGCAGACATTTAATACGTCCCGTTATTCCTATCACAAGTCAGCTTGACAGGTCCCAACCTCGGCTGTCATTCGCTACACATCGACCCCCAAGACTGCGGTAGATTATCTTTCCAAGATTTTCCGCCTAATAGTTGTTGCTATAAATCGAATTTCCAGGTAACAAAAGGCAAAATCCACATTAAACTACATACCCTGTTCACAGGCAATAAACTTCGCAATCGTTGAATTCGTGTTTCCCAAATCGCTACACAGCTTGAATATAAATATTCATTGGAAAAATGACATCCGCTTAATGATCTCCCTTACAGGAACGGCTGGCCAGTAACCCAATTCTTTACTATCACCAAACCATATTAAATGGCGAGATTGTCATTTACACTCCACGAAAACTCTTGCCTTTTTTAAAAGCTGATATACAAATTTTCTCACAAACAAACAAACCTTGTTATTCTATCTTCCCTAGCAACGAACAAAGCCAATCTGATATTAATTTTATCGCGTCACTCTCACTAGATTCCTCATTCAACACTAGTATTAATATCAAATGCTTTTGACACGTAACAATATATATAACGAATTCTAACGACTTTTTAACGAAATAAGGCTTAATTGACGTGTTACGTCTTGTATTAACTATAAAAAGCTCTCTTTTTAAATAATGTTGTAGTATTATGTACCTAAATTAAAAGGCAACGAGAAATAAATGTTGAAACAAACAATCTAGAAGCAATTTAAACATTGCGAAACATGATTTAATGCTTTGTTAACCAAATAAGTTTTTTAATAAAACAAAATGAGGATTTAACAGCTTTTAAGTTGCTTTGCCATGATAGAATTACTTTTAACAAAAGAAAACTCGTTTTCAGGGCAACTGCAAGGCCCATTTCACGAAATAGAACGTTAGCATAATTGAAATGTTTCAATACGATTAATGACATGAAAAATAATGTTTAACAAGATTTACAACTATGTTTAATATTCTTAAACATTTATTTTTAGCAAGTTTCTACTTCAAGAAAATAAAAGTTCGTATACACAAGATTTAAGGAGTCGATTAAAGAAACGTGATTTATTGAAATGTAATCGTTTAAATTAGACGAAGGTCATTTCAATGTAATTAAAGTGTCTGCTGTAATATCTAGTTTTGAGGAAATTCCAATTTGTAAAAATTATATACACCTCGTAAATGTCTTTCTCGATAGTAGGTAAACTAAGAACTAAGGTTACTTTTACTTCTTACTGCGTGGCCCTCGTATTGCCGTACCACATCCAGGATAAAGAGTTACCGTTTTGCTCTCTCATAATTATCTTGTATCAGGTCCCTTCATCTCGTGGGCTCGCCGTTCCCACTCGTTCAAGTTTCCCAACTCAGGATTCTGGACTGCGCCGCGCAAGCCGCCAACTCTTCCCTTATTTGAGAAGGATTTTTACGGGCCCTGCTTGCGGTGATCGACGAGTTACAGAATGGATACTGTTACTCTGTATGTGGGCTTCGGCAGCTCTGTTGTGCTGCTGCAATTGTAGGCCCGAGTTTACCGTTAGCTGCTCATAGTTCTCCAGAAATCGAATCGGCTGTGGGCGGTGGCACGCAGTTTCAAACTAGAGGTTATTATAGTTATCCTGAACCATTCTTGGCATTGATTAGTGAAGACGAAGCAATTGGGAGCTATAAAATCTAATTGTTGTAACATATGAGGTAGGTCTGGTGAATAATGGGAAAAAACACTAAGAACACAATGGTTTGAAGGACTCTGCAGTGAAGCACCATGTCAATGGTACAAGATTGCATTAATATTGTTATGGTGGCTTCTGGAGAATGATAAAAAGACAGTTGTTGTTAAAATTGTGAAAAGGGGAAGGGGTAAAAAGGGTCAAGCATAAGTTGACTTTGTTGGAATAGTGGTTTGATAATATCAGAGTGGAAAATAAAGTGAAAACCAACAAACGATTATCTAAAGATTAAGTACGAAATAAGTGTATAAGTTTAAAATTATATTAGAATAAATTAATTATAACTGGTAGATTAATAATGAATCATATTGTATAAAGTAAGATAATCCAGAAGGTTAATTTTAAAACATTTTGAAAATAAAATTATAAAAAGCTATTACTGTAGTACAAGAATGATTCCAAATATGTAACATATCTTATAATTACAATAAAATTTTGAAGAATAAAAAACCCTTTAATTGAAAGATAAGGTGTCTGGTTGGTGTAATAAAAGGGTATATGTCATTAAAATCAATGAAACGAAAGTAAAACGAATTTTTAAAAGTATAATATAGAAAAGTACAAATGGTACAAAGAAGAATTAAGAATAAGTGAATGGTCTTCGTGGTGTATTAAGGTCTACAGAAGATTTGGATAAACTACTGAATAAAAGCAAATAATAGGTATTTTTTGAGCGGGACTTCATGTGAGGGCTGTCAGTTGGGTGCATCTGAGTATAGTCTGGAATTGGATACATACTACATGTGAAGGTGTTGTAGTACTTGGGCGATTTTGAGGCTGTGTGGATTTTCGTATTTGGGTTGGATCCTGATGTGGTTAGCTTGAAAGATTTAGAGAACATCGTAATTGCACTATAAGAATTGGATATATTATTATTGCTACAGTTGGAGGTAAGGATATAACAAGGAGCTTAGAAAAGGGGACAGTACGAGTTTGGAAGGCTGCCAGCTTGATGGATGCAATTAAGGGGGTCAGTTCCTGTCTATTGGGGTCTCATCAGTGGTGATCTCTGCATTGGTGTGACAGGGAAGGTGTTTTTTGCAGCGGAGGTTGTCGCTGGAGGCTTGTTTTTGCAAGGGTATCTAGAAGATCAGGAAGTGGACTACTTGTGTGGTTGAGATTGGTATCCTGTGGATTGTGCTGCAGTGATGTTTAGAAAAGGTAAATGTTAATATTAAGCAAATACCTAAGTCTTAAATATTTAGAATATTACATTTTTGAGGATATTTGCTTTGATAGATGTTTGATATAATTGATATGTGACGGAGATGATTTGGTTGACGTTTCACTTTGACAGTTGTCATTTGTGCACTTTAATAACCATTTCAGATAAGTATTGAAATACGCATGAACCCGACTTGATTTAAAGATTTTCATTCTCTATGAGCTAGCAAAAGGGTAAATTAGAACTTATAAAAGGTTACATATCTAACATTGACTTGTTAAAATAGACAGTTACTTTCATACATGTTGTAATATTTACTTTTGTGTTCTTTAAGTTGATTGAAAATATTCTATTGTTTTATTTGTATTCGTATAATTATGGGCTGTCGACTAAACCAGCCACTGAAATATGATACGAGCACAGAATCGGAACGAGTCCAAAACCAATTTACAGATCGAAGGCTGTTTTTAAGATCGGGGGCGTTTTAGCAGGTAGATTTAAATTATGGAAAGGCCTTTAGCCGAGAATTCCCATATTTGGAATGTTGTGAACCCGAAGTGACCGAGGGTTGCATTTTAGAATGCGAGGGTGCTTATGTGTTTTTGGGCAGTCTGTAGGCGAGATCGCACATGTGTGGACGCGAGCCTAATTCTCCGCGAGTGTGTGAATCCGCCGCGATTATGTTTTGAAGTGAAATAAATTGTAGATTATAATTGAGTGAATAAAACGATGAGGTCTGTAATATCTAAGTAGAATACTAGTGCCTGAGTAGCTTAGTGAATGTAGCTATTGTTCAGCGAATACGAACATTCGATATTGTCTCGTACTGATGCTGATTGTAGACAGCTTTGTTAATTGGATCGCTGTTCATTGTCGCATAGGGTGCCCTCATACCTGGGTTAATGGCTATCCGGCGAGATAGCCCACGACCCTTGACCTGATAAGCATTGTGCTTATCAGTGACCCAATTAGCGCGATTGGGTGGCTTGGGAAGCCCATCTCCCAAAGATGCCTTGTACCTGTGCCTTTTACGGTCCATGCGGCCACCGTAATTGCGGGTTACATTGACATGGGTTGGACCCATTGATGCCGTTAACGTTCGGTTAAGGCATACTAGATGCGGTAAGCATCCGTGTTTTCAGGATTATTACAGGTACATATCATCGAAGGTGCACCGAAGAATATCCCTGATGAATTCTTCTTCGAGATGCGACGTGGGACGACGCGGGGGGCCATAAAACCCCCTGTAAGTATTATGTAATGAGCACATTACTGCTAAAAGCTGAATATTTGTTGTTTTGCTTGCATGACTGATTGTGGAATTGACTGAGCTTGTGTTCGCGTCAGGCGTGTGTAACCACCTACTAAATGAAAGGCTCGCCGACCACTTTGCAACCCCCAGTATCACGTTTCTGATTTACAACCTCAGACCGCAGGGGCGTTATGGAATTTCCGGTAAGTCGCCAGTTCTTGTGAAATTTATGCATGTGACCGATCTGAATCCTGGAAAAATAAATTAGCCCAGGGCACCGAAAATATGTGCCTACATACAAGAAAAATAATATAAGCTTCAATAATTAAAACCTACCTGATTAGATAAACTTGAATAAACTAACAGCACCTTGAAAAGGTATAGCATTGCAAAGAAATTGGTACCTTGTTACCTTAACATAAATTAATAGGCGTCACAACGTGGACCTATAACAATATTTTCGTGTGTAAATTTATTCATCTGATATTTTAACTAATAGACCAATCTGCTCCTGGCAGAAGATTAAATGTTTGATCATTTTATTGTTTTTGTCTTAAAGAATCGGAGTTTTGTAGTCGATTCGATTACATTATTTGTCGTAAGTAGCAAGAGAAAGCTATCTCTATGCCGTAGCATGGCAGTCGTAAAACCTGCCTCAGAAAATTGGAGCCATTTGCTTGCTATCAACCGCCGATCTCGGCCATAAATCCTACTATTCCTATGCGTTTTTACGAGGTCATTTCCATAACAATCCCGCCTAATTATTTACTCGAGCTGCAAGTAGAAACAATTTCCATACATTAAAGCAGATGATTGTGTGGCCTACACATTTTCCCGGAGGAATGCCAAGCGGCGCAACGAGTATATAGGCGGCTGTGCCTTTGTTGCTGCTACAAGCTAAATATTGATGTAAACCTGGCAAACAATGCGATTAGGCGATGCGATCTACGTCTGCATTAGCAAATTGTGATTTCTTGCTTCCCAGCGCGATAATCCGAGATTAGCCAAGTTAGTGAGTACAATTAAGTACAACAATCAGACAAGCCGCTGATTATCGCGTAATTGCCAGGATTTCCAGGTTTGCGAAAGGCGCAGGAGCGGACTCGTTTCTTTGGTTTTCTAGAAAAGTGTAAGTTTATCCTTGAATTTGCCGGTGTGAAATTTGAAGGATTGCATAAATTGAGGTGCCCCCATCCCTAACCAATGGGTTTGAAGCTCAAAAGGATATTATTTCATATATCAATGAGTACCGAAACACGCGTAATGAATGATAATCAGCTCAAGATATTTACTTTACGGGAATATGGAACTCACCGCACCTATGACCAAGTAAATCACCTAAGAGACAGGAGAAGTGCAAGTACTAGTATACGAGACAACTACAAAGTACAACAGAAATCCAAACAAGCTGGGCAAGTACCAAAAGAAAGCCACCAAAATGTAGGGATGGAACCACAATTGCGAAGAGACCACAAAGGTCGGGAGGACAAACGAAAATGGTTTAATGAATTGTAAAACTGCAATCACAGAGAAAATGAGGCATATACGACCTACATCGCTAGAAAAACGCAGCACTTGAGAGCGAATTATGATATTAAATGGAAAGCTAAAATGCTACTAAAAAACAAGATAACAGAAATTAACGACACATTACCATAAATACACCACCAGAGAAACCTATTACGGAAAAATATACGAGTATTTCAATTTTATTAAAGCTACTGGGATCAAATCGGAACAACGTGGCATCCGATATAGAACATAGGGTAAGTAGAGTGGGAAATTGAGCGAAACAATACATCACATCACCTAGTGAAGATGTAAAAAGAGGTTTAAAATCTGAGCAACAATAACACTTCAGGTGTAAGAGTTAATGAAACATGATGATAAACAACTAACACGAGCAAAAATCGATGTAAAGGAGACATATGGAAAGGTAATTACTAAAGATAATGGATGGACTTTGAACTACCATCCAAGCACTAACCGCAATGGCTATGTCAAATACAAAGTGCTACGTTGAAATTCAAAACTAATGGTTAAAATACTAAAAGCGACCATACGAGAGTACTGTAGCGTATGCACGTACATGCACGCATACGTAATGCAGCGTATGCACATACATGCACGCGTACATGCAACCTTAGCAACCATTACTTAGCTACAAATATTAAATAAACAGTTTTGGCTTTTGACTTCATCACATACAGACATGTGTTTTATTTCTAAATTTAATGTAATTATAACGATGCTCCTCTTGCCGTTATAACTTATCACGTCGGGGTCACCAAGTTATAACGGCAAGAGGAGCTTCGTTATAATTACATTAAATTTAGGAATAAAACACATGTCTGTATGTGATGAAGTCAAAAGCCAAACTGTTTATTTATATATTTGTAGCTAAGTAATGGTTGTTAAGGTTGCATGTATGCATGCATGTATGTGCATATGCTACAGTACTTACCCATACTTACCTATGGAGGGGAGACTTAGGCACTCTCACAAAAAGCAGTACAACTTATAGATACAACTGAAAGAAACATACTACATCTAGGGATCAGAAACATATTTTACTTTAGCCAATATCACGAAGGTGTAAATTGTGCAGAAGTAAAAGAAGCTTAGACTATACACAAAACGAGGATACGAGCAGTACTCGTCGATGCAGAGAAAACTTGGACGTTCTTGCAAAAATTAGAACAAATTATTGACACATTTGAAAGAAGCATCCTACATCTACGAACCAGAAATATATTTTACCTTAACCAATATCATGAAGTCTCAAATTTTACACAGGTAAACGAAATTTAGAAAAAAAATAAATCGCATGCCCACTACTCACTTATGAAGGAGAGACTTGGGATATTTTCGCGAAAATCAGAACTAATTTTGAAAGAAATATTCCACATCTACGAGCCAAAACATATTTTATCTTAAATAGTGTAATGCAGTCTCAAATTATACAGAAGAAAACTAAAACAAGAGTACTCAAAACGACGGTAGCGGCTACTCTTTAAGGGCTTAAAGGCTGTAGCCTCCTGGCCGTCAACAGCCTATATGTCATTATGTCTACAATTGAAAATATATTTTATCATCTATCCTACCGTTATTATATAAGAAGGTTTCAGTAATGAGATCCGGATATAGCTGTTCGACGCCGCTTAAAACATGTACAAATATTCAAGAAATGTGTCAACATAATATGAGTTATGTGTCAACACCCTCGCTCGTATCACAATGCAACAAGCAGCTTACAGTAGCTGAGGGTGCTCCGAAATGTGGCCCAAACTTATATGGAAATTACTGTAAAAAACGCCGTCGCTGCAGAATCGGG
Organism: Agriotes lineatus; assembly: GCA_940337035.1. Classification (NCBI taxonomy): domain Eukaryota; kingdom Metazoa; phylum Arthropoda; class Insecta; order Coleoptera; family Elateridae; genus Agriotes; species Agriotes lineatus. The sequence continues at coordinate 13,038,450 of OW679201.1, forward strand.
ATATAGCAGTTCAATGTGACGCGAAGGCTAACGATGTTGCAGCCTAGAGCGCCATAAACTCGCGGGCTTATTATATTTACAAATATAGTGCTCTCAAAATATAACGCAATCCGAGGAAAAATGCAATACCACGCCAATAGCAAATGTGGTGCAATCTCTGACATTGAAAATGAATTCCAGTGCAGCAAGGATGTTCTTGCATTCTTGTGGACCGTGTTTGAACATAATATCGCTTGCAGTTGGAGCTAGTGATGGGTGATATTTTACAAACTATGATTTAATTATTGATATTGAAAAATCACTAGCAACGATTGTCATCACAGTTGCTATAAAATTGAGACTTGATCACCTTTTTCTAATGATGCCAAACCCTAAGTATAACACGTTAATAGGCGATAAATATCACCTAAATACGGCTTAAAATTCACTTTTGCCTGTTGCTATCTCCCCAGTGAAGTATGTTTAAAACGCACATGATTACATCCAAAGTAGGACTAATATTACGCTTACTGTATGTATTAGAGCTCCGATCACCAAAAGATGGTAAAGTAGTTCTTATCGGTATAACTGCTTGCAGAACAACGAGAAGCGAAGTCATGCCTTCACAGATTTGATCCTTTTCACGGGTTAGATACTCGATACACGATTCACGGTGCGATTGTAAAATCACAGTATTACCTATCACTAGTTAAACCGTGCTTATTTATCTTGGGCGATTTCGGTTGTTTCATGCAGTTTTATACAAAAAAATGGAATAGAATAAGTATTCTCAACATTAATTGTAAAAGCTTTCGGTTAACTGAAAATTTCAATCTCTGTTTTTTTCATTATTAAATAAATCATCGTGTTTCATTTTTTAACACGTATGTACACATGTTGTGTTGTGTTTGAATACTTTTTGTTATGCGCATATAACGTTTTCTTTTGGATTATTAATCATTGCTATATTTGGATCAAATATCGATGGAATGTAGGTGAGTCATTAATTATTAGTTTTAAAAATTAAGAGCCCCCAAATACAATCATCACGAGCCGCCACTGAAAAACGACTATACGACCAGTAGTCATCTATACACAGGAGACTTAAAAACTCTCACAGTCACAAAAGAAGGAAGTACTTAACGACATATTTGAAAGAAACTTTATACATCTACCGACGAAAAACACATTTTACCTTAACTAATACCATAAAGTCTCAAATTGCGCCAAGGCAGAT